>CM076909.1:3358118-3798118 GCA_039519145.1 Kokia cookei | reverse complement strand
GGCACAACTCCCGAACCTGCCCGAATCGTGGCGTCAAGTTGTTCGGAGTTCGGTTGACTGACGGGTTGGTTCGGAAGAGTGCCAGTATGAGTAACTTATCCCAATTCGCCGGGTCGAATTCTGGCGGGCATAACGGGAATGGGTCGGGTTCGCCCGGTGAAGGTCCGGATCACGCCGATGGTTATGCTTCCGAGGATTTTGTCCCTGGATCGTCTTCGAGTCGTGATAGGAAAAAAGGTTTCATTCTTTTAAGGGTTAATTTGATTCTCTCTTCTTGTTTTTGCTCATTTTACGTAATTTCATTATTTGTTTTATTGTTGAAGTTTTTATGTGGTGGGTAATTAGATTAAGGACTATGAGTGATGGTATGAGAAAGTATTCCGACTTCCGAGTCTTTAAGTATTTGCTTTGACTATATATATATTGCTCTGAGTACTGTGATCTTGTGGGATTTTCACATTTTTAGTTTTTACTTTTATGCTTCCAGGATTACATAGAGCTGGGAGTTAAGGTAAAATTGTTTTTTTTATGGTGAACTGTTTTTTTTTTTCTTTTGATTGCGGTAAAGTGGGTTGTTGATGAATTAAGAAATGGATCGGATAACTTAAAGCCTTTAATGATGATGTAGAATATGTAAAGATTTTTTAAATGGTGGACAAGGAAAGATTGTAAGCACTGGGATGGGATGCATATAATCTGAAATATATAATCCAAAAGATTTGTTGGTTGTTTATGATGTGAAGTTTATGGGGTTAAATGTCCCCCCTTTCCAAAGGAATGATTATCAGATTTAGTATCACTGAGTTTTGAACTTAATATAATGTTTACACACATACAAACACATATTTTTGCTTGGTGGTTGCTTACATTTTTCTATTTTTGGATGATCCTCTAAAAAAAATGATCATAGATCTGCCGCGGTTGACATTAGAAGTCTAGAATTTACAAAGTAAAGTGATGGATAGGTGACTGCTTTCCAGTCATTGATTTATTGAAGTGATAGTATAGCGACCTTGTAGTTTCTGCAGTTATTGAATTGAGTTATAATTTGTTTTGCAGGTGTCCCTTGGACTGAAGAGGAGCATCGGATGTTTCTACTTGGACTGCAAAAGCTTGGGAAAGGTGATTGGCGTGGAATCTCTCGCAATTATGTTATATCAAGGACTCCTACTCAAGTGGCTAGCCATGCTCAGAAATATTTCATCAGGCAGTCCAACGTTTCTAGGAGAAAAAGACGTTCCAGCCTTTTTGATATTGTAGCAGATGAAGTTAGTACCCTTCTCTCTATTAATGATACCTCAATTGTCATATATGAGCAACAAATTTGACTCCAAAAAATTTGGTTGACCATTTGAATCTCCAATCACTTTTGATTACTATAAGAAATTGGAGTAGGAATGATTATGAATATGATGAATATAACCTTGAGATTTCAATTTATTGCCTGTGAAGATTTTGTTTCTTTATTGTTGGAATTTATCGCTGGTGCACTTGGTTTGCCTATAAATATTGATTTTGAGAAGAAATTCTCAGATGTTTTATTTTCCCACGCATTTCAAATGGGAGGCTGCAGTTGTTCCTATCTTCTGTGTTGCTCCGACTCTTCATTTTTCTTGAATTCTTGAAGTGTCTTTGTGTGATATTTACGTTCCATAGATATTCAGATATGGGATTGAGTTATATATGACCCTTCAGTGACAATCAGAAAATGTGGAAGAACTTGGAAAAGGTTGGACATATCTGCTTGGGGATTCAGTCTGAGGATGAGGGTGAGGATGGTGAAGGGTCAAGAGTGGGGAGCTGTCCAGGGGCTTGATTTTGGTGGGTTTGGGCCGTGAAGAACTCTGTTAAATTTGGTTAACTGTTAGTTTGGCTGGGGATTAAACAGTGAAGGACTTTGGTTGAGAGGGAGGGAGATGAAGGTGAGTTAGAGTTGAAAAGTAGTGGTGAAGCTGAGGATAGTTGGGGTTAGGCAATGAAGGGTTTTGTTTGTGGTAGATGAAGCTGGCGTTGGTCAGGTGTGGTGGCTAGTAGACAATGGTGCAACTGAATGGGGATTTTGGTTCTGACGCTCACACGCAAGTCTAGTGAACATAGCTTATTTTAATCTAGTTATTTTGGGGTGTCCAGTTATTCTAACTTGGTTTTTCTCGATATAATAGGTTTATACCAGTTACTTACTATGTCCATATTAGTATTCTTCAGTGGATTGGTTTCTGGATGCAATTTGTCTAATTGATCATTTTCCTCGTATCACTTTCTTGCAGTCGGGTGACACACCAATGGTATCACCGGATTTGTTCACTGCAAACCACCCACTGGATGAAACACAGAGCAATGACCAGTTGCCTATTCCTCCTCCATTGGATGAAGAAGATGAATCAATGGATTCCAACAACTCAAATGATGGGGAATCAGTTCCTCATCCAACGTTGGAGATCTCGCAACCCTGTTACCCAGTAGTATATCCTGCTTACTTCCCACCATTCTATCCATTTTCATTTCCATATTGGATGGGTTACAACACAGAACCAACCAAGACCGACATGCATGAAGTGGTGAAGCCAACAGCAGTGCATTCAAAGAGCCCGATCAACGTGGATGAGCTGGTGGGCATGTCGAAACTGAGCTTGGGAGAATCTATCGGTGATAATGGCCCATCCTCTCTTTCATTGAAACTAGATGGTTCATCCAGGCAGTCTGCATTCCATGCCAATCCGTCGTCACGTAATTCAAGTGGGAGTCCAATCCATGCAGTTTAAGCGCCCACCTTTATGTTCAACTACTACCTTAGGGTTAGCTCAAGGTTTGTGAGCAGTACAGGTTATTGTTAATAGAAGAATAATTATGTGCAGTATGTGTTTTTTTTTTAGTTATACATTTGTAGCATTTTGTCAGAAATATATTTGAATCTTTTAACTGTGTTCGTCATGATTTGCTTAATATTTTGCGCTGTATCCTCTCAGCTGCATTTCGAGAATCACATCCAAAGGAGAACTTAGTAATACACCCAACAGCAATATATAGACCCTCGTTCTTTGTTACCAACGATTCTTGCGACAGTATTGCAAGTAGCAGCACTTTTAGCGGTAGGTTTTTTTTAAGCACTATTCTTGGACAGCCTCTGTTGACATCATTATTTAGAACTTCAAATTTTGGGTGTGTTTCCCTCACTTTTGGATTGCTTTGTGGAGGTTCGTCAGGTATGTTTACTTCTGCTAAAATCAAATAAACCTACTTCAGTTAATCGCTCAACTATCAAAATTACTTCACTTAAATTTTAATTATTATTAGTTAACTGATTCAAAAACAGATAATTAATCGAAATTAATTATATATAGACAATGCTTGGGTTAATTGTATTTAATATCAAGTATATTTTTATTTAATTATCTTAATTTTAAAATAATAATGGATAATATTAATTTTTTGAAATAATATTTGGTTTTGCTCAGTAATTTTAAAAATATTTAATGTAATTAATTAAAAAATTGTTTTAAAATTATATATTTGGAAAAAATTTATAAAAAATATTTTTAATATGATTTTAAAAAAATGTTTATTAATAGTGACGATGTAAAATAAAATATATATTTAAATCAATTTTATAAATATATTTATAGAAAAAAATATTTATTAACATAATTAAAAATTAATTAAAATTAAAAAAATGAAGAAAACGTTTTTTTTTTTTTACTTTGTAAAATATTGCCTCATTTTAAATATTAAAGTTGATGATGTGTCAAGTATTGAGAGTGTGAAAATATTAAAACTTGTGAATAACTTTAATTATAAAAAATATGAAGGATTTAATTATAAAATTTAAAAAATTATACATAATTTAATGTGAAGATAAAAAAAATACTTTTAAGCATTGATATTGAATTTTGTAGGAAAAATATTATTCGGGGTTAATTATAGAACTTGATAATTACAAACAACCTAAATATGAAAATATAAAAAAATAATCTCATTAGTCTACTCTCTTCGTTTGCTCTAAAAACTTACTTATATATATTAAATTTTTTAATCTTTGAATTTATCCAAAAATACTTGATTGATATATGAATTTTTTTTATTTAAATGATAGATGAATTTATATTTCGTGACACATATTATCCCAATTTATGAACAACGTTAATTTTTAAATATTAATATATAGTTTGGCCCTTGAATTAATTCTAAAATATTTAATTCGTACTCAAAATTTTCAAAAAATAATTAATGAAAGCATGAACTTCTCCAAAAAAAAAAATATTTCTTAATTTATGTACATGGTAAGACTAACCATCAGTGTTGTTAGTGCAAAAGCCTAGATATCTTTAAGCAGAATATATAGTATATATCTATAAGCTCAATATGTATAAACCAAATGGGCTTTATATCTATTGATATGATGGGTGAAAGAAAATATTATGAAATATAATCTTAATGTGATGTTCTTTTTGTTATTGTCATGGATATTGTTTTTAACGTAACTAGCAGGTCTCCTGTGCTTCGCTCTAAATGAAATGATAATATAATTATGAGATAATTATACCAATTGGATACTCAGTAATTGTCGGTACAATAATCATAACTGTCGATTAAATTTTAGTTCAATTATCAAGAGTATTGTTATTAATGTAGAAAGATATGAATATGAGTACGTTGAAGCATATTGTGTTCCTATTTATGAATTGGGTTTGGGGGAGGAGTTATAAACAGTTTTAAGCATTGTGTTAAAAAAAAGCATATATATGATTAGAATCTATAATGAGATTGTTAAAATAACAACCATATCTCTTTTACCACTAGGGATGAAGCCAAATTTTTTTATTAGAGAGAAAATTTAATTATAATTTTTTAAGGAGTCAAAATATAATTTTATTATTGTATAATTTATTAATTCATAATTTTTAAAAATTAATTAACTTTTTATTTTATTAAATGTCAAAATATAATTTTATCATTATATTAATTTGTAACTTTAAAAGTTTTTTAAGTACCTGTGGCATGAAATATGCTTTGAATTTTTTTTTCTCCAGAATCTCTCTGATACTTTATTTTATTAATTTGTAATTTCTCATTATCTAAACAAAATATTAAAAATAAGCAATGAAATACAATAAATTGAAGGAATTAGTGAAGTATATATTTCTTAATTTTTTCATGATTTTATAATTGATCGCTAGTTATCAATCAAATTCCTACGAGAATAATAAGTAAGTTATCGAAATTGAGAATAAAGATTTTATAATACATTTTACAATAAATTTTAAAAAAACAATAGGTGAAATTTAAAAAAAATATTACTAAAAATTAAAATACGATAATTTAATAAAATGAAGAGAACAATATTTCTGTGCTAGTAACATCGCGAACCTTAATTGAAGATACCTACCGACATTTATAGGAAGTTGGTGAACCAAAAGCCAGCATGTAAACATTTAAAATGTTGATGCCCGTACATTAAGTTGGACCAATCGATTGCTACCATGCGTTTCCTCTCCTACCACAATTGACACACTGCTGACTGATTATTGTATCCGTAACCTAGGGGCTTATCTATAATATATAAAATTACGAGATTAAACAGAAAATTGAATCGAGGAAATTATTTTTTGTTTTGTAATATTATTAAGTTAATATTATAAATTATTTATTATGGAATTCTAAATATTAGAAAAATATTTTGTTTTTATGTTATAATTATAAATTTTAAATAGATAAAGTCATAGTGTTTTTGAAATAGATTTGTATTCATAATAAATTATAATTATATATTAATTAAATTAATATTATTTACTAGCATTGCATGCATTTCATTCAACATCTAAAGAAAATCCAAAAAATAAAAAGTTGTTATTGATAGTTTTTAACAATTATATTTTAAGGGACTAAAAATATTATTTATAATGTATTATGCGCAACTAATTAATTAGTAACAAAAAATATGAAAATTAAAATTAAATAGCAAAAAGTTATGGCTAATACTAAAACCCCCTTGAACTATTATACATTATTTAAATAAATCTTTATGTTATTTTTGTAGTTAAATAAACCGTAATATATAATTTTTACTCATGAAAGCTTTTGGTTTTAATATAGAAGTAAAAATATTTTGAATTTTTAAATTAATTTGTATTTTATGATGATGTGAATTTGATGAGAATAGTTTATTTAATAAAAATAAAATAATGTTTTAAATTTTCTTGAAAGTGTTTATATACATAACACAATAATTCTTTTGAAAATTTTGATGATTTTTTTAAATTTTATGTCGATATTAAAAGTGTACACAATTTCTACAACAATAAGAAATTAAAAGCTTAAAATTAAAAAAATTACTAATATTAAAATTAAAGACTATTATGTTAAAAGACTATTATGAATTGAAATATAAAGTAAAGCTTATTTAATTATAAAAATAATATAAGGATTTATTTAAATAAAATGTAATAGTTTAAGAGCTTTTTTAATATATTCATCAAAATATTTATCTAAAATTATTCAGTTTTTTAAATTGTACGGTTACTTTGATTATGATCTAAAATTATTCTATTATTAAATACAATGTGTTTTAATTTTCTTTAAATAATGATTAACTATTGAATGAAATAAAAATATAACCAGGTAAATTTACATGTAACAACCTGATTTATCATAAAAAAATTATTTAGTAACGATTTTATTTTTTGAAAAATATTAAGGAAATAGTAATTTAAAATATTTAGTTTTTATATAAAAATATAATTATTTTACTAAATATTATATATAATATTTTTCTCTGAATTACCTTATCCATAATCGAATTTTAATTCAATTATTAAAATATTATTTTAATAAGATAATAAATATTAATTTAAATTTTTTATATAATATATTATCTCAAATTCACCCTTTGAACTAAAGCTCTAACTAGTCTGTCATAGCAAAAAAAAAAATCGTGACTTTGTGCTGAAATCGATAAGATATTTTTCTGATTAGCCAAGACATCGGAGTCCATCAGTGAAGGTATGGTCATTTAATAAGCCAGCTAAGCAAGTCTGTATTTACGAGCTAAAGGATGACTTCATAAATATATTATAAAAATTGTAATTTATTTTTTTGTTTTCATTGATAGTTGTGCCATATTCTTTTTGAGATTAAATAAAAAATTAATATTTCCACAAAAAAATAATGCTATACTTAAATTTTAATAGGGTAAATTTCAAAATAGTCAATTATATTTGACTTAGATTACATTTTTAGTTATTTATATTATCGTTTGTTATCACTTTATCTTTAAAATTTATTACCTTTCAAACTGTAATATGACGTGACAATTAAAATAAATTTTAAATACCAAATTAAATATCTAATCAAGTAAATTAATTGATTTTCTTAATTAATTAAAAAATATTAATTTAATTTCTCAAAATAATTAAAACCAATGCATCAGATTAATATTTTAATTGAAAAAAACCGCTTGATCTCTTTTTTTTTTTTTAGTTTGTGTTTTCATTTTAATTGAAGAATCATTTATTTTCATAATTAAATTTTTTTATTCAAAATGAAAGAATAAATGATTGATTAAATGGACGGTCCAAGAATGGATTGTAGTAAGTAATGAGGTTTTTTTGTTCTTTACCTGGATTTTTTGTTTAGATATTATGTTTTTTTTTGGAAAAAAGGTGATTAATCTTTTAATGTTTTTTTGTATATGTGATAAACAAGAAAAACATGCTTTATCTTTGTTTGTTTGGTTATTGTGGGCAACCATAATAGCAAGCGAGTATAAAGGTTGGTGCATCCAATTTTTTATTCTTCTTTTTTTTCGTTATCGTTTTGCTCTTCTCTAATGATAACAAAAAAAAAAAATCCAACTATTGCTTCTTTTTAATATGAAGAAAATTGAGTTTTTGATAAATTTTTGTATTCTATTTTCATAAAAAAAGTTTTAACTTTTCTATCATAATTAGACATTCACGTTGACATTTAAAACTCATTTTAATTGTCATATTAGACTGCCGTTTAAGAAGTAACAAATCTTAACGATAGAGTGACAATTTTCTAATAAACGATAACGTAAATAATTAAAACGTAACATTTCAAATATGACTAAAATATAATCTAAGGCAAAAAAAAAAAAAAGACTATTTTAATAATTTACCTAAATTAATATCGTATTTTGAATTTGATATTTTTTCATATTCTTAATTAAATAATTGAAAATATACATTGGCAACAAAATTAAAATTTATTAAAAATATTCATTTTATAAATAAAGACGACAGCTGTTTCTACCAAAAAAAAAAGAAAAGACGACAGCTTAATTTTGAGATTTTCAGTATTTCAGGCATTTCTTTCCTAAATTTCATTTTTATATTTTCCTTTTATGAATTAATTTTTTTGATTGATCATAAGCTTATAATTTTAAGCCAACATCAGTCCTAATGTAAATTATCATCAGTCACCGATGAATACGTGGCTTGTTCATCTCCTCTTTTGATTACTGGAAACCAGCTATTTACCGTTCAAAAAAAAATTTATCGTCAGTCACCAACGACTGTCTTATATTTGAGAGGATTAGGGCTATGTTTGAAAGGGTTCGAGAACGAAGATATGCGATTTGTAATTTGTCAGAATCTACAGTTTCCTTTTTCATTTGGACATAAATCCGTTCACATTTCCAGTTTTCACGTGTCTTTTTTTTTTTTAATTTCTCAATATTTCATTAAGAAAAGAAAGTAATGTTCGAGAAGGAAAGGAAACCAACGTCAACATTAACTAAATTTAACTAAAATCAAACCCGCCGCTATTTATCATTATATACTTTAGTGAAGCCCCTAACCAAACTCAGAGGCCTATCTATAAGGTCATTCCTATTTAGTTTCGTTGTTCCTTTTTTGTTTTTTCTTTCTTTTCGCATTGTGTATTTTTTTTTATCATTATTTATAACCAATCTGAAATTACAGAATACGAATTCTCTTGCTTTTTTTCTTGAAGTTTCAATTTGAATCGAGAAAAAGAAAATGGAGGCTTTGGATTACCATGCGGAAGAAAGGAGCAAGGCAGAGTTCGATTTGGAAGAGATGAAGATCGTTTGGGCTGGTTCTCGTCAAAACTATGAAATCTCCGATCGAATGGCTCGTCTCGTCGCTAGCGATCCGGTGGTTTATTTTTTTTACTCGCCTCTTTTTTTTCGCTTTATATGATGAATGCAACGTTTATGTTTTAAGAATTTTGTTTTTTTTAATAACTTGAAGCCATGTGAAATTTAATTTTTTTTACTTTCTTTATTTTAACCATTTTTCTTCTATTTTATTTCTAAATTTTGTCCTTTTTTTCCTCTTTTGATTCACATGTCAGTTTCCTCTGTGTTTGGTTTCGAGGATGGAACTGAGATGCTTATTATATTTAAACGGAATTTCTAACATCAGAAACATATTATAGTTTTAACGTTTGTTAATTCGTTTCTGAGCTATTTTTCTTTCTGTTTGATTCCCGAGAATAAGTAGGAAAACAATGGAGCTAAAGTTTGGCGTCTTGTTCACTTGTTTTCAATTGGATTAAAAAGATACTGTTTAGAATAATCTTTTATAGTTTACATTCATACGGCGCGTTTTTTAGTCTTTCTTTGAAGTAATGTGTAATGATTAATGTGTTTTACTGTTTGTTTCTCACGAAGCTGTTAGAGCAAAATTCTAGATAACTAAATTTTCCCTCCTTCAGTGACCTAAACTAAAGGATTAGATTCAGTATTCTTTTTTTGGAATTTTAATGTTATTCTTTAATAATTTAAGTAATCATGTTGCTATCTTCTTAAGGTCTTTCGAAAAGATAACAGAACTATGCTAAGCAGGAAGGACTTGTTTAAAGATACTTTGAGAAAAGCTGCTCATGCATGGAAGCGGATAATTGAGCTTCGTCTCTCTGGTTTGTTTTCAGCTGGTTTTCTCTTCCTCTAAGTTGATTTTTCCCTCGGGTATCTGATTTGTATTAAAATCTTCTTGTAACAGAAGAGGAGGCCCATATGCTAAGGTCTTATGTGGATCAGCCTGCTTTCACAGATCTTCACTGGGTACGTTCTGTTTTTCTTTTACTGTTTCTGTGCTTCACAGCTACTGTACATGCCATTTAAATGCTAATCGTCTTATAAATGCTTGAAAAGCACCGAATATGTTGATTAACTTATTTAGTTTGCTGAATCTAATATAAAATTATGGTCTCTATTATGCTCATATCTGTATTTGAAACAATTAGAAAAAGGACTTGGAAGTTAATTTTTTTTAACCTGCTAATGTGTACTCTCTTTATAGGGAATGTTTATACCTGCAATTAAAGGACAAGGAACTGAGGAGCAGCATGAGAAGTGGTTGCCAATGGCATATAAGATGCAAATAATTGGATGCTATGCACAAACTGAACTTGGTCATGGCTCCAATGTCCAAGGGCTTGAGACTACTGCAACATTTGATCCTCAGACTGATGAATTTGTCATTCATAGTCCAACATTGACTTCAAGCAAAGTGAGTAATATGTTTAACAACCCTTTAACCAATTCTTTCTTTCACATTGATTAGTTACATCACTCTAGGAATATATTAGGAGAGGTTCTTCAATTGTTTTCTCAATGCTTTTTGGCTAGGGCTCCCTTTAGTCCTCTCTCTTCCGCTTCTTGTGTGCAATGCGTTGTTTTCTTATTGGAACCCTATATTATTTGTAAAAGGTTTGAATCTTATATTGATCTTCCTGTATTTTCTTGACTTCACGCTCTCTAATTGGCTTTTTGTCATTACTAGTGGTGGCCTGGTGGATTGGGTAAAGTATCCACACATGCTGTGGTCTATGCTCGTCTCATAACAGGTGGGCAAGACCATGGGGTGCATGGTAAGTTCTAAACTTATTAAGTTATTTTAGCTGGTATTTCAGATATTAATTCAGGAATTCCTGTTTTCAGGTTTTATTGTCCAGCTGCGTAGTTTGGATGATCACTCACCTCTTCCAGGCATAACAGTTGGTGATATTGGAATAAAATTTGGAAGTGGGGCATATAACAGCATGGACAATGGTCTTCTGAGATTCGATCATGTGCGCATTCCAAGGAACCAAATGCTAATGCGGTTTGTTCTCTAACCATGCCTCTATATGTCTTTGTCTCTTTTGACTTCTAATTTTTTTCCGAAGGCTAATATATCAATTGTCATTTGATGTTTCTCTGGTTGCCCATTCTCTGGAGAGAATTTGAAGAAACTTATAATTTTAGAATTCATTAGTGGGAAGCATCTTCTCAAGAAATTTTTCTTGGATAATTTCTGCAATGAGCAGTTGTCTCAGTGATTAGAAAGATGCAAATTTTCTGCTACTTCTCTTAACCCTATAGAAGTTTTAAACTGCTCAGAAAAATTCTTTCCTCAATAAAAGAAGACCACCCAAAAGAAGCCAATTATAACTAAGTTGAAGCGCCACTCTTATATTGTAATTTTCATGGACAAACGAGTTGACTGTTCTGAAGTTTGCTTTTCCTTTTCCTCTCCAAACATCTCAGTGTTTCACAGGTTACAAGAGAAGGGAAATTTGTGCAATCTGATGTGCCTCGCCAGCTGGTTTATGGCACTATGGTCTATGTCCGACAAACAATTGTATCTGATGCTTCTTGTGCTTTAGCTAGGGCAGTTTGTATTGCAACAAGGTACAGTGCTGTTCGTAGACAATTTGGTTCCCAGAATGGCAGTCCAGAGACTCAGGTACCATATATTGGATCTTATACACATATGCATGCTGTTTCAAGTATCGGTTGCTGCTATACACGGCTACCTTCTATGATCACTTGTAATGAATTTTTCTTTCCTGTAGAAACTTCCAAATAAATGTGACGAAGAATCTCTGATTTGCTGCCTGCTGTATTTTCAGAATTAATTTTTCATGTGCTGAAACTGATGCATTTTTTTTTCATTTATTTTGTTTCAGGTGATTGACTATAAAACTCAGCAAAGCAGACTCTTTCCTTTGCTTGCTTCTGCCTATGCTTTCAGATTTGTTGGTGAGTGGCTGAAGTGGCTATACGCCGATGTGACACAAAGATTGCAAGCCAATGATTTCTCGACATTACCCGAGGCTCATGCATGTACTGCAGGGTTAAAATCTATGACTACTTCTGTAACTGCAGTATGTTACTTTTACCAACCTTCACCACTCTTGTAATTTATTAATTACTTTTCTGTAGCTCTAATAACTTTACCGTTGGCTAGTTAACATTGCTTGTGTCACCATTTTGATGGCATAAACAGTCTGTCTATATGTTACAAAACTTTGTGCATTCATTACAGAATGACAGTCAATGACTCAATTATACCTAAGGGTTATTTGGGTTTTTTTATTTTGGGGGGATGCTTTTAGCTTGAACAAAATAAATATGGTTGCAGGATGCTATTGAAGAATGCCGGAAATTATGTGGTGGTCATGGTTATCTCTCTAACAGTGGGCTCCCTGAGTTATTTGCAGTTTATATACCTACCTGTACCTATGAAGGAGACAATGTTGTGCTGCTCTTACAGGTATGTGAAATGTGAAATAAAAACAATCTTTATTTCGACACCTTTCATCATCTTCATTTTTTATGTTAGGGGATGAATTTCAATATTCAAATGGAGACTTGATCTGAGTATAGAATAGTATATCTTGCAATCTGTTTTTAGAATCTTCGACTTCAGTTTCATGTTAGCTAGTCCCTTTTGTGTTTCATGGTGTTTTATAAAGATTTGGATGAATCTGTAGTGAAGAACATGAAAGGAATATCACAACCAAAAATAGGGAATTAATTCTAAATTCTTTGATTTTGTGTTGATAATGATTCTGGATGTCGTTTAATGAAAATGTAACTGGAATGTTTCTGTAGGTTGCAAGATTTCTAATGAAAACCGTTTCCCAGCTGGGGTCAGGGAATAAGCCTGTTGGAACAATTGCTTACATGGGACGAGCAGAACACCTCATGCAGTGCCGCTGTGAAGTTGAAAGGGGTATCTTTTATATGTTTATTCTCTTGAACTTGTCTGCAACTTATAATTTCATGTCTCGGAAGATTGAAAACATTTGTTTTTACAAACATTAATTAGGATTCGTCTTATCTCTATCAGTAAATTGGCCACTCATTATTGCTTTCTTAACAGTTTTGAGCCTTTTTTCCATTCTATTTACAAACTATTGCCAAGTACTGGGTATACATAGTGCCAGTCTTGTATTAGTTTGTACTTATTGACAATTACTACCTGTTTAGGTAAATAAAAATACTTCATTCCTTGTATTGACTCACAGCTGAAGGTTGGCTAATGCCAACTGTAATATTGGAGGCATTTGAAGCGAGGGCTTTTAGGATGTCTATTGCCTGCGCAAAAAACCTTAGCAAATTTTCAAACCCAGAAGACGGTACGTCCTTTGTACCTTGATTAAAGTATAAGCATTCTCTTTTATCAGTATCTTTCATTGACATGTTACTCAACCAAGTTCTCTTTTGCATGGTTCGTTACACTTTCAATTCTTATCAGAAAATTTTGGCATACTGTGAGTCAAATAATTTAAAACTTTGGATGAATTTTTCAATGAACATCATTTTGTTATGATTGTAAACAAATAGTTAAATGCTGTTAGTCTAAGGCTGTGCAGTAGCCTCTCCTTTGAAATCGTTGATGTCCATATGTTTGACGTGCTTTCACTTTCTCTTTGTCTTCAGGTTTTTCTGAACTTTCGCCTGATTTGCTTGAGGCTGCAATTGCTCATTGTCAATTAATTGTTGTTTCCAAGTAAGCCTCTCTAGTCTTTTCTCTCTTTGTTTTTCCTTGCAGAATGTGTTTTTTTTTTTTTTGGGGGGGGGGCGAAAATAAATACTAATTTTCTATGTTTTAAAAATTGAAAAATTCCTTTGGGAAATAGAAATAAAAATTTGTACCAGAGCCAATTCATCTAAAATTAAAAACCCTTGCTTTCATTATTTTCACTTTTATAAAGCATCATTTTTAAAGATATCAACCAAACACGTTTTCTTCAATGCTTTTCATTTTCTAAGAAAAGGAAAACAAAAATGGCCTTTGTTTCTTGAAATCAAGGGGAGCCTAAATTTCTCACTGTTGATTGGTTTTTTGGATGGAAGGAGCTGAACTCGAGCTCTCGTAAAATTTTAAATTTCATGGCATTTTTAAAGGAATTACTGACCAAAGTTGAAGGAGATCCCACTTATTGTTGGTTGCGACTTTTTGTTTTCTGAAAAAGTTCTCTAAGTTAGTTCCTTGTGTTTTTTCAGGTACATTGAGAAACTGCAACAAGACATACCAGGGAAAGGAGTGAAAAGACAGTTGGAGATTCTCTGTAATGTATATGCTTTGCATCTTTTACACAAACATCTTGGTGATTTCGTCACAACCGGCTGCATAACCCCGAAGCAAGGTGCACTAGCAAATGAACAGCTGAGATTGTTGTACTCCCAGGTTTGTTTCAAAAAGCAATTTAGTTAATAGGTTGCCCAGCGTGAAAAGCTTGCTGCAAATATGCCAGTTCTCATCTCATTTTCTTTTCAGGTCCGTCCAAATGCCATTACCCTTGTAGATGCATTCAATTACACTGACCACTACCTTGGCTCGGTCCTCGGTTGCTATAATGGAAACGTCTATCAAAGGCTCTATGAGGAAGCATGGAAGGATCCTTTGAACGATACAGTCGTGCCAGATGGTTACCTCGAATATATTCGGCCAATATTGAAGCAACATATTCGCACTGCAAGACTCTAACAAACAACCAAAGCACCGTGCCGTTTTGAACAGTATATTAAGGCCATTAACGAATAAAGTTATGAGATATCTACCACCTCAAAGGTTGGGTATCGCTGCTCTAGGACTTCTAGTATCTCCGATCTCTTGGATTATGGCATTAGTTATTTGCTTAAAAATCGAGGTGTAATAAATTTAAGATATACTTTTACAGACAGGAGTAATAAGCTCATTATTTATTTTATGTTTTCTTGGGATTTAAAAGCAAACTTCAATTTTATTTATAAACATTTTTTTTGAAGTGCGATCATCTAGCTATAATATATAATTCAAGAAACCTGCAAGTCTTTTCAAAATAATGATATTAATATTTAATGTCGTATCATGTGGTATATAATAAGTACATAGACAAAAGTTACATACATTTATACTTTTATGCTAATATAAAATTTGAATATCATATCAAATGTATAAATTGAAGGATAAATTAAAGGAGATTATATCGATAGGGTTAGAATTTTGGTCATTGGGTGCCAAACAAAGTGTTCAACCACTATTTTCTTATGCTGTTGCCAAACTTTATGTGTGGCAAGTTACTTTTCAATTGCCCGATATATCATTTATAGATAAATATTATGAAAACAGTTTGATTAAAGGAAAAATAAACAAAAAAGCTGAAAGAGTGAAAAGAAACTGCCAACGGGAAGATAGGTTGGTACTTAAATAGTTGAAACTATTTAGAGGGAGGTTTTTTTTTTTTTGGATAACAAATACAAGGAAGAAAAAAACTAGATAGATAAATAGAAAACTACAGTTAGGGTCACGGTTAATTCTGGCCAGAACTTTGATGCTTCCCTTTTCGTCCACTTTTCATTATAAAAGTAATGACATCAAGTACATTTAATGTCTCAGGGCAATCGAGTTTGCTTCCCTCAAGAATCCTTGCTCTGAAAGATGCAATACGAGACTTTTAGTTCAAATAAATTTGTGAGGACGAAGCAGAGGTTCCTAGTGATACCATTATTCTGATGAAAACCTCATCTATGCATACAAATTGCCTTGATATCTGGGGGGTTTTGAAAGGAAAACAACACCCACCAATGTGTTGTCTACTTCAGCTTAGGAAGAAGCACCATTTGATCAAAGGCGGCTAAAACCTTTTCCCTTACCTTTTGTTTGGATTGCACTGAAATAATGTAAAGGAAAGTAGCACCCTTTTGTTTGGATGACTTATTTTATTTAAAAGAAAGTAAATAGAGTTGAATTTCCTTAAGCTTTTTTTTAAACCGCAAAATTACATTTTTATCTCGTTAACTCTTTTACATAAATTATTTTATAAAAAAATATATAATTGAAAAAAAAACCACTATAACTAATCATTTATTTGACTTTTCACTGTTCAATAAAAGAAATGCGATAAACTGTTCTTTACTAATTTTATTCATCCAAAGAAAATAAATATACATTATTTCTTTCTTTCTTTAACCTTCTTGTAATCTTTTACTTGGCAGGGTTGACTTTTCGGTTCCCTCCTCTGTGCGATTTTAGAACTTTGCCCCTCTTGTTTTGATAATGTTGAGTGTTTGATTCTTAGTTGCGATGGTTTGATTAGAAAGTGCAGGACTTCCATTGTTATGATCAAACACATTCGTAAAAAGATAAATTGATACTATGGCTAATGCCTTCTTGTTATGGCTTGATTTTTTGGTTGTAGTGGTGCTTTTGATTAGCTCAATCATCGTTATAATAAATAGAGACGAAGTTAAAAAAAAATAATTTTGAGAGGAGTTGAATTTCAATTATAAAATTTGAAGTGAACATGTAAAATTTTATAAGTTTTAAGAAAATTTTTCTTGTTTTTGGAGAGAGCATAATTTAATTTTAAATTTAAAGAAAGGTTAAATACAATTTTATCATTAAATTAACTTAAAAAGGCTAATTTTTTTTGGAAGGGTAGGACCCCGCATATCCTGACAATAATTTCAAAATAAATATTATGTCATCTATAAAGATGGGTTGTAGTTTTTTTAAGGATTATTTTGCATGTGTGTAAATTTTAGTTAAAATCGAATTAACTGATTGAACCGATCTAATTCGGTTGATTGGTTAGAGATTAGTTAATGATTTTTTGAAAATTTGATTGTTGGTTAATTTGATTCGAACTCACCGAATAAATCGAACTTAATAATTATTAATACAAATTATATGTAGTTTTAATCCAGATAATTCGGTCAAATATGCCGTACCAATTTATTTATTTTATATGTTTTATACTTGTTTTAATTGAAAAATATATATAAATTTTAATTAACCGACCGAATTAATCAAAATATTTCGATTCGATTAATTTTTTTAAAATATTTAAACAGTTAAAAAATTAAAAAAATAAATTAATATTAATTCAGTTTAATTACCTGTTTCGACATCTCTAATTTTATATTCTTATTCAATGATAGTAAAAACAAAGTTGAATTATTGTTAAAATAATACAATATTAATAAAAGAATTCATTCGATAATTGAATTATCACAAGAAAGAAACAACATAACTTTCAAACTGCCAGCTTTAACTTTATTAGAGCTAAGAAATCTTACCTACATTTATTTCTTTTCTTTGATTGGCAGAGATTTTAAGAAAAAGGGCAACAAATACCCGTATTAATTCAAATCGGCAACGCAACAGCTCCACGGTACCACCGAAGAAACTTATGCCGAAATTCGGCCTTATCCATCATTTCTCCATCAAAAATCCTCTCCTCCTTAAAAACGCGCCACATTTGCTTCTCCTTTTTATTTAAATTAGAAAAGTTAAAAACACCTCTCTCTCTCTCTCTCTCTCTCTCTCTCATAAAGCTTAACGCCAAAACCCTTCCTTCCTCTCTCTTTTTCTTTCGCCCTGCGTTTCTCTTTTCCGAGCAAAGCGAAAACCCTAATCTCTTGTTCTTTTCTTAATTTTGCCGTAAAATTTAATAATGCTCCCTCTCTCGTACGCCGTCGATTCCCTTTCACAATCCCAAGACCTGGCCTCTGCAATCCTCGCCTCCACCACTCCCTCCCAAATCTCCGCCACCTGCGCCTCCATCGATTTCTTCCTACAGTCGCATTCAGCTGACCAATCCCGCCATTTCTTCTCCATCACCTTCCCTACCCTAATCTGCAAACTCTTTGGCTTCGATGACGCCTCATCATTGCCTCCTCCGCCACCGTCTCAGAAACCCCTGTCCAATGGCTGGGTCGAACTTGCCTCTCAATCTAGCCTCCCAGATTTATCCTCCAAAATATTCTCCCTCCTTTACCCAAACGGAACCTTGATGAACTCAATTTCAGCTGTTGATCGACATTCCCTCGTCAAATACGTTTTCCCTGTTGAACGCCTCCCCGAATGGGTCCGCTTCATGTTGTCTAACGAAAAATATTGCCGGGCTATATCCGATTTGTGCCCTTTCTTTAAAGGTAAAGTCAAGGAAGATGCCGTTCAGGGCTCTTTATGTCAAATTCAATTGAATATTTTCGAATACTACCTATTTTGGTTCGCTTATTACCCCGTTTGTAAAGGGAACAGCGAAAACTTGGACTCGAATTCTGTAAAAAGAAGCAGTAAGTTTAGGTTAGAGAATTGGACACGCTCAATTCGGGGGTTTTCAGGGTCAAGTAAGCGTGAAATGGAGCAAAAATTTGAGGGTAATCTTTATATACAGCTTCTATATGCTTATCTTCGAGCATTTGTGCCTATATTTGATTTGGGTGCACACCAGCCCTATCGTAGTTCAATTTTGAATTACTCTTTGAAGTGTGATGGTTCTGTTATAGTTCGTGCTGAGTTTTTGGTAAACGTTTTTGTGCATTATTGGTTGGTTGATAATGATTTTTCGCCACTACCTGTTAATGTATGCAAATCCTTTGGTGTGTCGTTTCCGTTTAGGTCAATGTTGGGGGAGATCCCACCAACAAGCGGGCTGGGTGAGGTGGTGAAATTGTTTGTGAAGTACTTGAATTTAAGCTCAGTGATGAGTACAGATGGGTTTGACAATATTGAGTTTATTGAAAGTCCATGCTGGAGAGTTTCTGGTGGTTTTGATAGTGGGAGGTCAAGGGACTTGGTTTCCTTGTCGCCTAGTGTGTGTTCGGTCGGGTCTTGGAACTCTTGGATACAAAGGCCATTGTATAGGTTTATACTGAGAACATTCCTGTTTTCTCCTGTGGGAACTTCAATGAAGAATACATCTCAGGTGTTTTCTGTATGGGTCAGTTATATGGAACCTTGGACAATCAGCTTGGATGATTTTGCGGAGCTTGATGTGGTTATCAATGGATCAAGTAAAGATGTGAGAAATCAAGAAACAGAGTCTCAAAATTCTGGATATTCGCCTCTATGGCAGGCCTTTGTGCTGTCTAATTTTCTATACTACAGTTCACTGGTTATGCATTTTATTGGGTTTGCGCACAAGTTCCTTCATACAGATCCAGAAGTAATTGCCCAGATGGTATTGAAGGTTTGCTTCTTAACTGTAGCTATTCAGGCATTTGTTTAAGTAAATGTTCTGTATATTACTTCTGATGTAAATATGATGGTCTAGCCATATATATAAGGTTGGTTGAAGCCAAAAATTCTGGTTGCAGTCTGATAACCCTAACTAGTCTGCCCTATGGTTATGGGGTTATTTAAAGGTCTGAGTTTCTGAAAGGACTTCTTTTTTTTCCTTCCTTCACATTGTGGAATGCTGGTGTATGGAGCTCTCTAGTAGGCAACTCAATTTGGGTTGCTGTGGTGGGGTGCTTCAGTTGTTCTGACCTAGGAGATTAAGCCTAGATTTTGAATTGTTCTAAGCTAAGCCCCAAAATTGTATGTGTTTTTGAAGAGTTATGCCATGTGACTTCTAGGGGAAGATATTTCTTTTGATGGCCTTACAATAAAAGTTTGTCTAGCCACGCTAGAAGCCTGTTCATGGTTTTAGGGTGCAGATTCCCTCTCATTTTCAATCGTGGTTGAGTATCATTTTATAGGCTCCCAACACTGTGTTCTTAAGATGTAGTAACAAGAGAAGTATTAAGCTGAATGCTGAAATAAGGCAGATAACACTTTGCACTTGGTAGTGGTAATTTGTATATGTACCTAGGTTTTCTTATGATTTAAGGCAGAATATTCTCTTCTATTTTTCTTCTAAGAATTTTCTCATTCATTATCTTATTTTACAGGTTATAAGTTTGTTGACATCCTCTAAAGAGTTGGTTGATCTTATAAAGAATGTAGATGTTGTTTTTCATTCTAAACAAGCAGTATCAAGCAAATCAGCACTTAATAGCTTGTATAGAATAGTTCCTTCAATTCGTGAACAATTGAAGGTAGATTATGGACTGAATCTCTGTACTCTTTTCCTTTTGCTTATCTGTTTAAGCAAATAAGCCTCCAAATCTCGAAGTTTCCTTTTCTAAAATTCATTTATCAGTTCTCAATATTTTCTAAGGTGGGTTCATTGGGCACTCCCATATTTGTTGAGACTGAGCATATATGCGCAATTGTCTGTCTCAGCATCACATGTCATTTCACCATTTCTTTTATTGGTGACATCAGGATTGGGAGGATGGGTTATGTGAAAGTGATGTCGATGGATCTTTCTTGCATGAAAACTGGAATAAAGATCTAAAACTCTTTAGTGATGGGGAAGATGGGGGACAACGACTACTTCAGGTTTTTATAACTTTTAACATTTGTGATTGCACTTTATGTAATCTATAACAATATTGACAATGATTTTGTTGGTGCAGTTGTTTATATTGCGTGCAGAAGCTGAGTTGCAAGGTGGTGATATTGCACACGCGCACAGCCTGCAGATAATAGATTCATTAAAAGAAAAAGTGAGCTTCTTGTTTGATGGCTCTACGGTGAAGCCAATTCCAATTTCACCTGAACTGAGACAGCCTCAACACACCCGTGATGAGCTCTTCAAGCCCAGAAGAGTTGGCAACCAAATATCAGCTAATGTCACATACAAGGGTGACTGGATGAAACGCCCCATCTCCAATGATGAGGTTGCATGGCTTGCAAAGTTGTTTATCTGGTTATCCAGTTGGTTGAATGAAAGCCTTGGCCTAAACCGCCCAGAAGATAATGATGTGGGTTCTAAGTGGTTCTATGTGAACATCCCAGGTGATGCAGTAAACCTGAACGGATCAGGTGAGATCGTGAAAACTCTGGTTTGCTTAATTGGTTCTTGGCTTTCAATGATGGGAACAACAACAATTAGATTAATGAGAAAACACCGCTTAAGGATAAATCTTAGGGTGTTGGCTTCCAAGAAGATGGTGATGGTATTGCTCATATTTGTTGTATTTAGTGTATTGAAGAAAGCGTGTGGATTGTTCCATTGATTGTGTAAATAAATCAAACATACGAATAGGGAGAAATGGTTCTCAGTTTTTTTGGATTTGATCCCCTAAAGCAACAGCAACGTGTGAAGCAAAGAAAGAAATTTTGCAAACCTCTTCTTTTTTCTCTTTCCTTTGAAGTTCATACGGATCTCTTGCATTACTCTTTTTTTTTTTTTTTTTTCTATTTCGTTGGCATATCATATCATCGAAGCTTTTTCGTGAAAATTCGATCGGATTTAAGCTTTTTCGATGATATGATAAGCAAACGAAAAAGCTTCGATGGCAGTATCACTTCCATTTAATGCTAAAATGGATTCCGGGAAACAATGTCAAAACTAGTTATTTGAATTTAATCCAATTGAATTTGTAAATTTATTTTAGAATTTGGATTATTTACTATTTATATAAATTTAAATAATATTATTCGAATGTAATTAATTAAATTATTGGTGGAATATTTGAATGTGTTAAATATTTCTACTTAATAATTTAAAAAAATATTTTAAGTGAATATTTATAACGTAGATTAAGAATTTCAAGATCCAAATCTATTATATGCAAAAATAAAATAAATTTGTATAAAAAATTTTGAATCCATACAAAAAAAATTAGTTCAGATAATAAATATTAGAGGATTAATATTTTAAGTATACTACAAATAGTAATTACAATATTGTTATATTCTAATAAAAATAAATTGAATATTTATAAATATTCCAATCCGATCAAAAAATATTAAATGTAATGGTAAGACATATTATATTTTCAAAAAGAGATATAAGTTTAAATTTTAAAGACGATATTATTAAGAGGGAATCATGAACCCCAAATATGAACTGTAAATTGAGAAAGACAACCACAATCCTCAAATATAAACTGTAAAACAAACATGAAGAATAAAAATATATATATATATTCTAATCCATATGCGTAGTGCCATGGCCTATGAGAAGCTTCTCTTGCTGCACATTTCTCTCTTTTTTTTTTTTTAAGATTTTTCTCCTCTATCTTAAAATGTCTTTGTATTATTCATTTTTTAATTAATCATTTATTATTTTCAATTTAATTTTTCAAATATGTATTTTTCAACCCAAAGCTACTTTTTGTTAATTTTGTCTAATAGTTTAACGTAAAAAGATGTAATAATGTAATATATATTGATACTTGTTACATAATTGGATAGTTTTTTTTCTGCATACATTAAAAATAAAAAAGAAGTGTAATATTTGCCAACTACAAAAAATGTTTTACACCGTTAAATATTTCAAAAAATCACATTAAAATAATTATAGAATTAACAAAAAAGAATCAATAACATACATAATTCAAAAAGTAAAAAAAAAAAGAATTAATTATAACAGAATAATTAAATTAGTAAGAAATGTATAGTACAGGGATCTACATTAAAATTTTACCAAATAAAATCATAAAATTGACTTTTAACAATTCTTGAACACGTCGAGATTTGAAACTTTAGCCAATAACATGACGCCATGTCATCAAAAGATGCAATAATAACCGGAACAATATTAAAATGACCAAAAAACCACTAAGCAACATTCTCTATCCGACGAGTTCATCCGGCAACAACAGAAATCATCGAGGTTAATTTCGTAACTTAAATCTCCACGTATTTCATCTCAGATCGCCTGCTTCGATAAAGAACAAACGCATAGAACAAAATTTCTTCTATTTTTTTTTTTAAATTTACTTTCCCCTCATGAGTGATTAAAGTGTGGAGAATCCGGGTTAAATCTCGAAATCGAAGAATTAATTTCAAATTCGAGATCTCGTCATGGCCGCCCCTTTTTTTTCCACTCCTTTTCAACCCTACGTGTATCAGGTTACGTTCTTAAGCAATGTTTCTTTTTGCTCTGCCTTTTACTGATTTTTGCTTGTTTCATGAGAAAACTAAGGTAAAAAGATTCACAAGCTGGCGTGAAATTTTAATGGAATTTAGGCGTTACTTTTGCAGTTTATCTGTTAGGATTTACTCGCATTGTTGAAACTTTGTAAATTTTGAGGTTTATTTAATTAGAGTTGACTTAATTCAATTTCTCTTGAAATTGATCCGTTTATAACCAAGTTATATACAAATTTCTATAGACTGCAGTGGCCAAAGTGTTAGCTAGCTTGTTTGCCGAATTGGGGAAACAGTTTCCGAATGAAACTAGAATGTTAATGTTGTGTAGTTTAGATGGCTGAGCATGTATATTTATATCCGCAATAATCTCTTGTTGGTACAAAATCATGTAGAGTCCGCAAGATGCTGTGACCCCATTTCAAATATTGGGGGGTGAAGCTCAAATAGTTCAGGTACTTCCAAGGTTTTATCAAGAAATTTTCTTTTAATTTTAACCTACGATCTCGTACCTACATTGTAAAAGTCTTTTTTTTTTTTTTAATTTTGGTAATGGTTCTTTCATTTACCAGATAATGTTGAAGCCACAAGAAAAGGTTATTGCAAAACCAGGTATGTTATTTTTCTTTTGTTGTATCCCTTGGTTGGGTTAATGCTACTATAGTCTTGTGTTTTAATATAGGTATATGGTCTTCATGCTATCATGATGCTGGCCGTCATCATAGTTTAAGTATTTTGGTGATTATACACTAATGTCTCATGGTGAATTTATGAATGATGAGGCTTTCTAGATATTATCTTAAGTATATTGCTGGTTGCTAGGCTAGGAGTTTAGCTCTATATTCTACAATTTGAAATGCTACAGTTTCTATTGCCAAGAATATATTGTAGTACAAATGAAGTGTCAAAGTTGAATATAATGGAGAAGTTACTTTACTATCAATTGAACTATCTAGTTGTATCCTATAGGTTTTGCCTATAATTACGATCACATTAGATCCTCTGCTGAAGATCAGTAAGGAGTACGCTTGATCAATAAGATGATTGGCTTGCTTTATTCTGTTAGTTATTGTTTGTTATCATGTAAACTTCAATTCATGCAAAGTTGATGTGGACTATAACAAAATGCAGGTTCCATGTGCTTCATGTCTGGGTCCATTGAGATGGAAAATACTTATGTCCCTGAAAATGAGGTAGGCATGTGGCAGTGGCTCTTTGGCAAGAGCATAACTAGTATTGCTCTTCGCAATAATGGTCCAAATGATGGATTTGTTGGCATTGCTGCACCTTCTCTTGCAAGGGTTCTTCCGGTTTGTATTTCAAACTCAATTATTATTTACTTATTTATAGTGCATTTCATGTCTGAGTATTTCATGATCCCAAAATGGTTGTTTTGTTAATGCTAATTGTGAGCTACATGTTGCTACTGGTTCATGTTTATTTTGACAGATTGATTTAGCAATGTTTGGTGGGGTGCTTTTATGTCAGGTAGCTGACTTGTTCAAGGAAATTCATTTTTGTTGCAAAATTAGTTTGGTTCTTATTGCACTAGTTGAAGTCTTAATGCCATATTGTAAATTTGTTTTGTAGCCAGATGCATTTCTTTGCTCTATCAATGATGTGAAGGTCAATAATACAGTTGATCAGCGGCCACGGAATGTTGTAACTGGGGTAGAGGTGACATAACGATTAATTTTCTTCTCATTTTCCCTTCATCTCTTGGATGCTTATGCAAGCTGTACTTGAAGATCAAATTATTATCCTGTCTACCAACACTGGAATAAAAAAATTCCCGAAGCAGAGTTAGGACATTGACATGTGTCCTTTATATTATTTTTAAAAAAATTTAAATTTATTTTAGGTTTACATGCTAGTGTCCTGAACCTGCTTGTGGAATATTTGTATTACACTGGCAGTGGACAGAATAATTACCCCTCAAAGATCTTTTTCAGATATATCTCAGATTTGGTTCCTTTGGTTTAGTTCACAGTTTTTTTAAGCTGTTTTTATCCGTGTATTTGATGGATGTGCTATTGGCATAACAGGGATTTCTGAGACAGAAGTTAACTGGCCAGGGGCTTGCATTTATCCTTGCTGGTGGATCTGGTATGTAGCTTTTCTCTTGTATGTCCTTTAGTCGTCTTTTGAGCTTCTTGAGTTCAAAAGATAGCACATTAGAGGTCATGAAAGAGCATGTTCTATCTTTCTTAATTTTTATTTTCTTATGATCTTTTTGTTCTCGCCTTCCTTTTCTGGAAAGTGAAAAGAGGAAAAAAGGACAAAGAAGTCTTTTCCTATTGTTTAGCCAATCATTGATAACATATTCCTTTTACTAGTTACAGCAAAATTTTGAGTTTATAGATTTATACACCTAGGTAAGCTGACCATTGGGATTCTGTGGGCTTCTTTCTTTTGCTAGTTGTGCAGAAAAATCTTGAGGTGGGGGAGGTATTGGCAGTTGATATCTCCTGCATTGCGGCGCTTACTTCTTCCATCGATGTTCAAATCAAATACAATGGTCCGATAAGAAGAGCAGTCTTTGGGGTAAGACGCTTTCATTTAGTTCTTTTCTCTGATATGGAAGTAGTTGAGTGGGGGTACTGGTGCATGTATGTTGTTCTTTTTACAATTGTGTGCCTGTATGTGCATTTTTTATTTTATTTCAGCCAACAATTTTGTTATTGTTGACGGTATTCCTTAGGGTAGCGTTTGGAAACTAACATATTTGTTTCATTCTTACAATTTACATAATAAATGAAATCCAAATTCTCAAATCCATGTTCCCAAACAGAGCATAGAAAAATTAGTGATTACATATTGTTCGTATTTGACAAATTATGACGTGAAATTATATGATTGTCATCTGGTAGCTGCCACTAGTGTTAATAAAAGTCATATCTACTGATTCTCTATTACGAGCACACTGAATGGCACTTGGTTGATTACCCTACTTCTTCTTCGGACTTTGTTCAATGTCTGTGACTGGGATGTTTGCATATGGCCTTGTAACCTTTTTTGTTGTTTCTGCAGGGTGACAATTTGGTTACAGCCGTTCTAACAGGACCAGGAATTGTTTTCATCCAGAGCTTGCCATTTCATCGATTTTCACAGCGAATTGCAAGGTAAAAACTGGTTGCACCATCCACAAAAGCCACTTGCTGAATCATAATTTCACTTTCCATATCTTTTTGTATTCCATTTTGACCATCCACGATTTTTTAACAGGATGAATTAATTGTGGTTTTGGTTTTGCAGGGCGGTTACATCTCCGAACATGAGAGAAAATCCCAAGTTTTTCGTTCAGATAGCCATTTTCTTTTTTCTAGCTTATGTGGTGATTGTATCTTCTTTGATATTGACCGATGTGTGAATTGTCTTCTTTAATTTTTATTGACCAACTTATCACCCCCCCCCCCCACCCTTTTTGTTCTTTATTAAACTTAGATTACGTAGATCACAGTGTTTGCTTGGTTGGAAAGAAATGTAAACTCTTTTGTTCTTGAGTGAAAATGCTAATTTTCTCTCTTTTTTTTTTTATATTAATATGTATATGGACTGAAGTTAAATTGAACTGTATTATGAGTTAATTTTGGACTTTGTCCTTGTATTCTAATTTTAGTGAAATTCTTATATAAACCATGGGTGGATGACATTTCAAAACTAGAAGGATTCACGTTCGGCCATCACTGACATAGCTGGGATAACTCTACGAAGAGATTAACAAATGGGCAACTACATTGGCAAATGTTGGTATTTGTCTTATTTTTGGCATAATTCCAAAAAAAGCCCTCAATCCTTGGGGTTTTTGGATATATGTCTTTAATTTTTTTTATTGACATTGTCAATGTTATGATTTTTTTTTTTAAATTAGCTCAGTCAATGTGAGTTGACCGTCAATCAAATGTTAGGTCAATGAAAAAGTTTATGTGGCATGTCATATAAGTATAATGACATCATCGATGACATTATCATTTTTTTTTTTTTTCATATCCTTTCTTCTTTTTTTCTTTTTTTTCTCTCTAATTATTTTTTCAGATTTTTTCACTTTCTCTCTTTTCAAACACTCGTCTTTCTTCACTTCCTTTAATTCATTCCTAGTCTATTAGGTACAAATATAACTTTAAAAGAAAATGTTGGTATTTTTAAGTTTTCAAATTTTTTTATTCTAACATTCCAAAGTTGTCATAGATATTTCTCAGATGATATAGCAATCAGGGTGTAAAGTCGAAAGAAAATATCAACTTTGAAGAAAAAGCAAACAAAAACCCATTTTTGATTTTTTAGTGTATCATCAATAATGTAGCGCAAAATCAAAATCTTGAAACCATGTGACCTCTCCATAGTAATAACAAAAGAATGCTTACATAAAAAAAAAAAAACAGAATCTTTAAGAGTCTCAAGCCATGAGCCAAGAACAAAACCAACCTACTCTTGTTGTTACTCAACTAGATCGACGTCCTTCATTCAATCCCAAGTGAAGTACCTTTTTTTTCTCTGTTATTTTTGCTTTTTGGGTTTTCTTTCTTTTTTCGTTTAAAGGTTTTGATCTCTGTGCTTAATGTTTTCCTCTCTGATTCTCTTTTTGTAAATTTGGGTTTCTATTGGTTTATGTTCTTTGATTAAAAAAGAGTGATCTTTATAAGTATCGTTGGGTAAGATATGTATATTTTTTTGTTGGAAAAATTTTAGGTTCAAAGAGCTATGTAATCAATTGCGAAATTATGTTTACAGTACTTGAAATAGCTTTGATTATTTGTAGAATTTATTTGTTGGTATAATGGTACTATGTGAAAGACTAAATTCTATTGCTTTAACCTAGATATTGATCTCTGTCTATTTGATTTTTTTTATTTGAGAAATTATCATTCAGTGCCTATAATTTTATGCTAAGCATTCCTTAGTTCAACATCTCTTAAAAAGTATGCATGTTTATGCAGTGATTGAAATTATTAAGAGGAAGGCATTAAAAAAAATAATTAGTTGCCAATAGAGATTGGGAATGAAGTGAGAGAAATGAAGAAAAATGGGTGTTTGGAAAAAAAGAAACTTTGAGAAAATATGGAAAAACAATTAGAGGGGAAGAGAGGAAGAAAGAATAAAGGAGATGGAAAAAAATGAAAAAATATATTTTGATGACGTCATCGATGATATCATTATGCTTATGTGGCGCGTCACATAGACTATTTTGGTGACCTAGCATTTGAATGACGGTAAACTCACGTTGACCGTTAAAATTGAGTTAATTTCAAAAAAAATCATAATGTTGAAGGTGTCGATAAAAAAAAATTAGGGGCATATATTTAAAAGCCCCCAAAGATTGAGGGGCTTTTTTTTACAATTATGCTGTTATTTTTCAGTAGTTTCTTTTATTCCTTCCAAATCTTTATTGCTATAATATTGATTGTTAAAATATACCATAAATTTATCTATTCTTTGTAAATTTAGAATTTAGTTTTTGTAGTATTTCTTTTTAGGATTTAGTCTATTTACTTTTGATTTTAAAATTTAAATTTTGTTAAATACAAGTTTATTATGTCATTTTTTTAGTTATATGGTTATCAGAGTGAGTTTTTTTTATTTTAAAATATCACACCAATAAATTTAACAAAAAATTAACAGTGTTAACGATCAAACTTGAATTTTGAAATCTAAAATGTAAGATTAAATTCCTTCAAATAAAAGCAAATGTATTAAATTCCAAATTTATGAAGAGCGCAAAAATTTACGACATATTTTAACTTAAATATGTTTATAATTTGCAAATAAAGTTTCATCATCTTAAGCATGTAGGTATGTAGGTTCTAATTTCATTTTGTAAGTATATTATGTTGGTAAAACTTGAGCACCTGAGATTTTAAATGCTTATGTTTGAGTTTCGTGACATGAAAATTAAATATGAATAATTAATTAGTTTATTTTTCAAATAAAAACTTACAGAGACTCAAACCTAAAATCTCAAAGTTTCTAGAGCCTTAATCTCGTGACATCTCATTTTAATGTTTGGACGAATTACTTCATCATGCGATCTTTATTAGTACCACTGTTTCTATTGGTTTTCACAAAGTGTACGATATGCTGATGTGGATTTTCATTGTCATCAAACTATTGGAACTTTGGAGATTAATAATTTTCAAACATCCTCAAGCAATTAATCATTTAAGTACATGGTTTTTTACGTGTTTCTATACATATGAAGACAGACCAACCATTTTAATTTGATCTTTGATGAGCTCCTTGAATTGATCTAAAGAAACATTTTAAAGTTAGGCCAACAACATCGATTTGATCAACTTTTTGAAGGGTGTAATATTGAATTTTATTGATAGGAGTTTAGTTGCACCAACTTATATATTTAATTTAATCATCATGAAAACGATTTATCATCCGTTCATTTGATATTTGTTGCAACAAGAAGAGTCATTTGTTTCTCTAGAAGAGCAGTCCAACTATGATGATTAACTTTGACAAAGTGCTATTGCATATATTTATATTATTGTCGAGGCTCTTCACAAGAGACATCACAACTTCGGTAAATTTGATGTTTGCAGAAAAGAAATGAAGTGTAGAGGCTATTTCACTATGCATGCTAAAATTTTGCACATAGATTTTAATTTGAATATTGACTTGAAAAGTTTAGATACAAGTATTGGATTATTTGAAGACAAATTTTTGTTAATCAAACTTTGAAAGAAACTATAATATTTAGATATTTATCAAATGAAATAAAATCATTTAATTCATTTTTTAGTGGAGCTTCGATTTAAAAATCATTTAAATTTGATTTTGGATGGATGTGGTTTGCTTTTAAGTGTTGTGATGATTTGCTTTTATGGAATTTGGAGAGATGCTTGCTTGAGAATTTAATTTGATTTGAATTCAAGATTTTTAAGTCTTTATTTTGAAAACGTGTTTATAAAGAGTTTGGATTTAAGTTTTTTTGGGACTTGATCTTAGACGATTGAGTTCACTTCAAAAATCGTCAAGACTTGATTTTTAAAGCAAGTTTTATCTCTTTTGTGTTGATGCAATTGAATCAGTGTTTTATCTCTTTTGTGTTGATGCAATTGAATCAGTGAACAATTTTCTTCAAAAATAATCAAAGTAATAGAATTCTTTTATATTTTTTTAGAGAAAGATTATAGCATTTAATATATTCTCTTCAAGTATAAACTTTTTTATTTATTATTTATTCACGTTAATTTAAATTAAATAGAGATGAAATAGTAATTTATTATAATTACATAAATAGTTTAGATATAATGACAATTTTAACTATTATCATTCATTTTTTTTTATAAATTTGATCATAATTTTTGTGGTTCATTTTAATCTCAACATTTTAAAATTTAGTAAAAATATTATTATTTATTGGACGAGAAAGTAAAGATCATTAAAAATTTTAATGCCATTAATTTAGATACGTTAGTGACAATTCGTGTATATCAACATATATATAATTTATTAAAAATTTCGAAAAGATTCATAAACACTAAAAAATATTTACATTAGCAATACATGTACTGCACTATTGATGTAATTAAGATATTAATAGTTTAGTCAAATTTTCATTAATTAAGATAATTTAGCTAGTAATAATATAAATTATTATTATTAATTAAGTTAATGAAATAATAACACAATATGCAATATCATTATTTCAACACACGATAAATTAACTAATTTCGTGGAAAATTGTTTATGATCAGCATGGCGGCACTTGCACTGCACGTATAGGCCATATGGCGGTCCAATATAGATAATTTTTATTTTATTTTTGTTGAAGGTCCAGATTCGGTTTTATCTTTTCGATAACCTCTTCCCAAATTCCCATTCCCCCTTTTTTGAAACCCTTTACCCAATTTCATAACCCTAGAGTTTCACGATTATCGTGAATCCTCTAAATCTCTCCAATCTCTAATCGGCTTTCTGCAAGCTTCTAATTTTCTTTTTCTTCACTGTTTCGGCGCATCAGAATCTCAAGCTTCGAAGTTCCGGAGTTTATGTTTGAAGATCCATCCATCGTAGGATTATTTCCTGAAGATTTATTTTTGGTCGCGTTTTTACAAGATATGGATCGGGCGGATTGATTGTTTTAGAGCGATTCTTCATTACAATAATCGGTAATCGAAGAGTTCGTGTGAATTTGACGATCTAAGAGCAAAGGGGCTTTTTCATTATTCCCTACGATTTGCCCTAAACTTCTGGTATTGCTGAAAAATTCGATTTATTGGAACACTTCGTGGAGATACTGTCAGAGTTGATTTCTTGAAGACAGAGCGCGAGATTTTGCATCTAAGAAGGAGCGAGGAGTTTGGTTCGGTTTCTCTTAGAATAAGGAAAAAAAAGCTTTGTACTGTTTATATTTGTTCTTTTTTCAAGTGAATATCAGGCCTAATATTGTTTTGAAGGCCAATAAATAAGTTCATATTTTATTTTCTGTGTTTTCTTAATCATTACTACAATTCTTTAAAGAGGAAAGAAACATAAAAAAAATGGCTGTTTATTACAAATTTAAAAGTGCAAGAGTTTTTGATTCAATTTCCATGGATGGTCCGTTTGTAAGTGTTGGTACTTTGAAAGAAAAAATATTTGAATCAAAGCACTTGGGCAGGGGTACGGACTTCGACCTCGTTGTCACTAATGCACAAACTAATGAAGGTTGGTCTTTGTCAATGCTTTGGATTTCTTGTTTTTCATTAAATCTAGCATAAAAAAATCAGTTAGGAGTATGGCCAAATCTTCCATTTTATTGGAATTCTCCTCGGGGTCTATCTTGGCTCACTCTTTGTTTCTTGACTGGATGTTAAGATCGTACTTTAGTAATTGTATTCGTTCATGAAATAGTTTTTTTGTAGTATTTTATAGACTTGTTTTCTCTTTTCAATTTCAGAATATCTTGATGAAGCAATGTTAATCCCAAAAAACACTTCTGTATCAATTCGCCGGGTTCCTGGAAGGCCTCGCATGCCCATTGTTGCTACTCAAGAGTATTATCTCAATCCTTTAGATACATAACCTCTCAAATATTTTAATTTTAGTGACCTTGTTAAGAAAGAAAGTATGAAAGGTTCAATTACCTGCATGAAGTTGATGCTTTGTGTGTTCAGATTAGTTCCGACTTTAGCGGCTACTATTGTGAGAGAACACCTGATTCTAGGTTTGTGCTTTTTTATTCTTCACAGGCCTAAGGTGGGAAATCAGATTGAGAATGCTCAACCAGAAAAGAGTAACTTACTGGATGCTGATTCATCTGTACCCAAATATGTAAGCTTTACTTTGACATATTTTCCTTGATGAAAATTGGCTTGTCTTTGTGCTAACGTTGGCTGTTTTGCCTTTGACAAATGTTGAGTTTATCAGAAAAGAGAAAAATATAGAAACCTAATGCGAGGCTTGTATTTTTATTTGTAGCCCGAAGACTCTGAATGGGATGAATTTGGGAACGATTTGTATTCAATCCCTGAAACGCTGCCGGTGCAGTCAAGCAATCCACTTCTTGATGCTCCCCCTACCAATAAAGCTGACGAGGACAGCAAGATTAAGGCTCTAATAGATACTCCTGCCTTGGATTGGCAGCGGTGAGATGAGTGCAGTTTTCTTTCTTTTGTTTTTTATTTCTTGTATTGGTGCAATTTTCAATCTTAATTATCTCTATTTGCAGCCAAGGTGCAGATGGCTTTGGACCTGGTAGAGGCTTTGGTAGGGGTATGGGTGGAAGGATGGGCGGGTGTGGTTTTGGTGATTCTCTTTTGCCCTTTTTAGCTTCATTGTTCTTTATCATGGTGGGGGGGGGGTCTTGGTGGGTAGGGTCATGAGTTTCTGTATAGGATGTTCATTTAATGTTAAATGTGTTGGTTATTTAAGCTTAATCTTTTTCTGCTGCTTATTATTGTGGTATAAATGTGCCTTGTGCCTTTGCTTGTTAGTGATCTATGTAGGTTAACTGAAGTTGGAACTTCCACTTTTTTGGTGCAATAACATATAACAGTTTTTTTTGTGTAAACCTGTTTCTGCTTCAAAGAGAGCTGTTTATTCTCATTTAGATCAGTAGTTTTTGAAATTTTGTGGGACATTTCATTGCTGTAACCATTCTTCTGAATAGTGTTTTGAGCTGAGATTTATTTGTTTCTCTTTGAGGTCTATTAGGATTGGAGCGCAAAACACCTCCTCAGGGCTATGTTTGTCACCGTTGCAAGGTGCCTGGTATGTTGAATTTACTTTTTTTTTTTTTTTTTAATTATTTGCCTTTTTATCACCTTTTAGTGAACTTGTGGTTACTATGGAAATTGTGATGCAGGGCATTTTATTCAGCACTGCCCTACAAATGGTGATCCAAACTATGATATTAAAAGGGTGAAACCTCCAACTGGCATTCCAAAGTCAATGCTAATGGCAACTCCAGATGGCTCATACGCATTGCCAAGTGGAGCAGTTGCAGTCTTGAAGCCCAACGAGTAACTGTTTTGTCTTATTAGTGTGGTTTTGTCTTCTGCTTGTAGGCAATTTTATTTGCCATGCTTGAAAACTAATTTTTTGTTTCAACAGGGCTGCTTTTGAGAAAGAAATTGAGGGTTTACCTTCCACTCGTTCTGTTGGTGACCTTCCACCTGAACTCCATTGCCCATTGTGCAAAGAAGTAATGAAAGATGCTGTCCTAACTAGCAAATGTTGTTTTACGAGTTTTTGTGATAAATGTGAGTTTTGTTGCTGCATTTTCTATGCATCTTTGGTTCTTTTCCCTGTCAAATGGTTTTGTATATGCATGTTGAATCTCACTTTAACAAAATGTAACTCAGGTATAAGGGACCACATTATCTCAAAGTCAATGTGCGTATGTGGGGCGACCAACATACTCGCTGATGATCTTCTGCCAAATAAGACCTTAAGAGATACAATCAATCGTATACTGGAATCTGGTAACAGCAGTGCTGACAATGCTGGAAGCACTTTTCAAGTTCAAGGTTCATCATTTTGATCTACTCAAATGAATTTACATTCAAATGACTCTATGACGTATGTTTTTTTTTAATGATTTGGCCTGTCTCTCAATTTTAGATATGGAATCTGCACGGTGTCCAAAACCAAAAATTCCATCTCCTACTACATCTGCTGAATCTAAGGAAGAGCAGAAGCCAGTATCTGTTAAGGAAGAAAGTCCTGATGTGAAGGATGAAGCTAATGAGATTAAAGTAGCTATTCCCCCACAGCAGGTCTTTGAGAAAGTAAAGACTGCTAAACTAGTGGATGCATCCGAGGCCACGTTGGAGTCAATGAGTGTGAAGGAGCCTGCATCACAAGGGAGTGCCCCACTTGTGGAGGAAGAAGTGCAACAGAAGTTGGCTTCTGGAGAAGCAGGTAATTATGATTTGTTTCTTAATTTATTGGTTATGTTGGTTTCGCCAAGTTAAAAGACAACACTTTATAACATTGGTACTGATCTCCTCATGGAAGTGGTGAGATTTAGGGTCAAACCTGGGTGGAAATGCATGGTGTGGATTATCTCATTCCATTTTAGCCTCAGTACCATTCCTTTTCTTCAAATTTTCAAATGCATCTATTAAGAACATAGATCCTTAAAAGGCACTAAATTTTTGTCTTCTTTCTTGTTTCATGTAGCACTCTTGAGTTGATTTTATGTTATTTGTGTGTATTATAGAGAGAGCAAATATATTATTTTTTAGTGGAAATGAGTAAAATAAATGGATTGGTGGTTTAATTTTGATCCTTTGCTTCTCCAGGAAAGAAAAAGAAAAAGAAGAAGGTTCGTTTGCCAGGAAATGGTAGGTCTGCAGCCTTTATTTTGTATTTGGTGATGGTCCAAACTACATGTGAGTTTCCTAAAATCATTAGGATTATTTCTAACCTGAATGTTATTTGTTTTCATTACAGATTTGCAATGGAAAGCCCCTCAGGATTTTGCAGCTGAGAACTATATGATGCCTATGGGTCCCTCTGCCTATAACCCTTACTGGACTGGTATGCAGCCTGGGATGGATGGATTTATGTGTTCTTATGGTGGAGCAATGCCCTATATGGGGGGCTATGGACTAGGTCCATTTGATATGTCATTTGGAGGTGTTATGGCTCCAGATGCTTTTGGTGCTCACAATTATATGTTTCCTCCTGTCCCACCTCAGAGGTATGTGTAACATTTGTTAAATAGCCTATGCCAATTTATGGCAGTTGTGTTTGGTGTTGCTTAAGTTTGAACATGGCATTTTTGTCAGTTCTGAAAGAACTATTGCCTCGTGTATCTTATGATTTGTTGTGCAACTCGATGCCATCTAGACGTTGTCGATTGAATTATTGAATTTAATGGTTCGTAGGGATCTTGCGGAGTTCGGAATGGGTATGAATGTTGCCCCACCTATCATGAGCAGAGAGGAATTTGAGGCTCAGCAAGCTGCTTTGAGGAGGAAGCGTGAAAATGAGAGACGAAGTGAAAGGTACTGAACATACTTTTCTCATTCTGAACTTTCTAGGTACACTAATTGTTGTTCAATTAGACTACTTTCCATTGGCCTTGGAATAATTCCTAGTCATTCATGTGAGTCCTGATATCCCTTAAAAGGGCTTCCTATAGGTGTTAAATAATATCTTTATGTTCACAGAGAAGGATTTCACATGTGAAGTGGTTTACTTACTATTTCCAAAATAATTGCAGGGAGTTCTCTAGAGACCGGGAATTTGTTAGGGAAGTAAGCAGCAGTGCTGATGTTTCGTCTTTGAAGTCAAAATCTGTATGTGTTCTTTATTTTCCTAGCTTTGTTTTATTCTTGTTGTGTATGATGCCAGGAGTTGTGCTACATGATTTTTGGCAACCGATTGGCTAGGGTGCGCCAAGTTGTAGATACCAAATTTGTTTGTCATTAAGTAAATGCGATTCAATGGTTGTTTCAGTTGGCCCTTCTAGTTTTTATGACTTTTAATTTTGGTTATGAACATTCCACTTAATTATATTGAGAATTCAAAGGAAGAATATGGAGTTAAATGCATGGTTCTAACTTTCTGGCAGGCTGTTTTAACTCGGATCTACACTGCAAAGTTTTGAAATTTCTACATTTCTCGTTCTTTGAATTTGTATTCAAATAATTTTATGGCTGTTTACTCTTTACATTGGAAAATGATTAGCATATGGACTTGGTCAGAGTCATTTTAAGTGCTGTATTTCTGCCAAGTGACATCAGAAGAATAAGATGGTCCGCTGATGGTGACCATTTCTATTACGTTTGTTTGTTGCAGAAGCCTATTCCACTAATATCAGGTGGTGACCATCGCAGTGAACATCTACGGCACCGATCAGAGAGGACCTCCCCAGAACGTTCCTTACAGGTCCGTGAAGCACCTCCCAGACCTGCAAAGAGGAATCATGACCTTGAACGTGATTATGACTATGATGATCGAGACCATGGTCGTGATCGCGAACGTGATCGCCATCATCATCATCATGATCGCTCTGAGTCTTCCAAGCATTCCCTCGAACCTGCAACTAAAGCCACTTCCTCGACTGCTACTGCAGGAACTGATAAGAAGGCAAAGGCAAGTGTGTTTTCTCGCATTAGCTTTCCTGAAGAAGAAATTAACAAGAAGAAAAGGAAGATATCTTCTGATGCACCTGCATCTTCTGGCCATCACAAGCCATCCTCCAATGGATATGATTACAAGACATCTTCCTCTGCCAAGCCTGTTTCTGCTACAAGTAGTGGTGGCGGGAGAAAGAGCAGTAGTAGCAATGCTGTAGACTATGAGTCGAGTGATGATGATAGACATTTCAAAAGGAAACCGTCGAGGTACGAGTCATCACCGCTGCCATCAGCTGAGTGGGAAGAAGAACGGAAGCACTCAAGAGCATCAAGGGAACGGGAGCGTAGCGGCTATAGTAAACATAGATAGAATATAGAAAAGGTTGTAGCACTACTGCTTGTTGCTCAAGAAGCGTATGCACGCTCTGGAAGAGCAATCGCACACCTTTGCACCATTATGATACTTTTTTCAAGTCCTAATGGAGGGATTTGTGGAGAAAATGATACATTTTGTTTTTTGGGCTTTGTACTTTACTAGTGTCTTTAATAATTAATTTTTTTTCCAATTAAGTATTATACTGTTTTTTCATATCGAATGCTTTTTATATATACATATATTTGTAAATGTAAATTTCAACCTGGACATATTTGTTTATGAAAGGTATAAAATTTTAACTTTAGCGTAATCGTATATATAAAATACTAGCAATTTATATATGTAGTTTTAACTTTAGCGTTGTCGTATATATAAACTTTTAATTCAATTCTATATAATAAAAAATGTTGAACAAATATAATTATTTTCATATGTAATTTGTAATGTAAATTATATTATGTTGATAATAGTGCAAAAAATTTGTTAAAGTTGAATCAAATTAAAATATTATACATACAAATATATGAATAATTAAAAGTTAAATCAAATATACAATTGCTCAAAATTGTATTAAGTTGCAGGTTAAGCTTTTGAAATCTATTCTTTCTTTTTTAAGTAATTAAATGAAAAAAATAGCATGTATCCGTCTAACCCTAAAATTATTGAATTAATCAATATTTCATCTCTATAAAGTTATTTTTTGTCATATTTTTAATTATTTAAAATTATTTACAGAAGAAACTAATTGAAGAAAACTCATCTATTAAGTAAAAAAAATTAATTTAAGTTAATTTATATTGTTGTTGCAATAACTGAAAAAATATGGATGAAATATGCTCAACTATGTAATAATTAATATTGTTTACTTTAAAAAATTGGAAGGCGTAGGTTTTATAGGGATTGTAAAAAGAAAAAAACACTCACCAAAATAAAGAACACAAGCATTTGGTTGGGCCGAATGGGCTGTTCTAAAATAGTCCATAATTTATTTGGAAGGCTCCCATGTTTATCTTTCAGGCTTGAACCATAATAACTAAAATGAAGGGCCCAGTTAAAGGTGTCCAATCAGGCTCGTTCTTTGTAATAGGTTATTTATTTGACCCCAAACCCTACCCTCCCTCAGCTCTGTTTCTGTAAAAGCGAAACCCTAGCCACTCTCTGCTCAACTCGCCAATGGGTACTTCTTCAAACTCACTTTCCATCTTTCTCTACTGATTTTAGCCAAAGATCTTTCAATATTTTTCTCATGGGTTTCATTCTAAGTCCTTTCACACTTCTATTAAGCGATTGATTCTATTATCTTCTTTTTTTGTGGTTTTGAAATAAGTCGAATCTTTTCAATTTGTATTGGTTTTTATGGTTTTTTTCTGGTATCTGATGTCGCACTGTTATGCTACGGAACAAAGTGTTCATGTTTATAGAAATTGCGAAGCAATGTATTTAACTTATATATTTTTAAAAGTCTGTTTTGCATGACTGTTTCTGTGAATTATTGAAGGATCCTTATTTATGGGAATGGTTAAATGTAGGGGCTTATAAGTACGTGTCGGAGCTATGGAGGAAGAAGCAGTCGGATGTGATGAGGTTTTTACAGAGGGTGAGGTGCTGGGAATACCGACAGCATCCATCAATTGTGAGGGTCAACCATCCTACTCGCCCTGACAAGGCACGCCGCTTGGGTTATAAGGCCAAACAAGTAATGTCCATTTCAACATTTTTTGAGTGCTTGTTTTAGTTAAGGTGTTAGCCTTTTTTTTTATTCTAAAGATCATAGTAAGAATGCTAGATTTAACACTTGATTTTTGCTGAGGTCAAACTAAGTGTCTAGTGTCCACTGCTTTATCAAGGGATGCTTCTTTTTCAGATCACTTAGATTAAATTAAACAATTAATAGTTTGTAAATGTCATTTGATGTTCCTAGGGCTAGGTGTTTTTGTTCTTTGAAATGATATATATTGTGAATTTTTGGGACATTAACTATATCTATCCATGATTCTCTTTTCTTTTTATTTTCAAATTAAATCTATGTGATTGTACGCATGTAGGTACTTTTTTACCCCAATTGATTGCATCTGACAAATTTGTGCACTCCTATCCAGGGTTATGTGGTTTACCGTGTCCGTGTTAGGAGGGGTGGTCGCAAGAGGCCTGTTCCCAAGGGTATTGTGTATGGTAAGCCCACAAACCAGGGTGTCACCCAATTGAAGTTCCAGCGCAGCAAGCGGTCTGTTGCTGAGGAGCGTGCTGGCCGAAAGTTGGGCGGTCTCAGAGTTGTTAACTCGTACTGGATCAATGAGGTATGTAGTAGGGCTTACAAAAAGTTTAACTTTGCCACCTGAATTTGAAATGGCTTGGCTCTCATTTCTGCCTTATTTTATTGATTAGGATTCTACTTACAAGTACTTTGAGGTTATCCTGGTGGATGTTGCACACAATGCTATCCGCAATGACCCAAGAATTAACTGGATCTGCAATCCGGTTCACAAGCACAGGGAACTTCGAGGACTTACATCTGCTGGTAAGAAAAACAGGGGTCTCCATGGAAAGGGACATTTGCACCACAAGAACCGTCCTTCTCGCAGGGCAACCTGGAAGAGAAACAACACTCTCTCCCTTCGCCGCTACCGCTGAGTTACTGTGTTCCTTAGACTTTTTATCCTTATTGATTTTAGAAGTCATCGTTTTGAGTTTGAAATTTTTGGAAGTTCTAAAAAACCGACTATTTGGATTTACATGCAATTTATTTTTGTTTTGGATGCTATGAATTTCTGAAGTTATATCTACTTGCTTTTCAGAATAACTACTTGCACATCATTTGCCCATCTCGGGCTCTTATTTTCTGTTTATTGCCTTCTGACTTTATATTGAGTAGAATTTGTCACTGACTCTTTTACATCCAAATTCATTTGTAATGTAATCTTTGGGTTCTGAGCTAATATCTCAGATTACCATTTTATTCCTTTTACTGTTTAGCCTAAGAGCAAGGTGGGGGGGAAGTGGTCAGCTTTAGAGTTTACCATCAATATAGCTCTCTTTGAGAAGGTGCAGTGCCTGCCGGATAGTGTCTTCCTTTTGATTTGAATACTTTAAGCACAGTAGTCGTTGAGCAGCATGGTAGACCATCATTATTTGATTATGATTCAGGCAGTTCACTTCCATCTGGTTTACTTCCTGGACATTAGACATTATTAGAATGGTGAATTAGCACTGTCTGCTATAGAGATCAACAAAAGAAGAAACCATAACCATCAAGAGATCAGGTACATAAGACATTATTAGGACGAAGTGGCATTGTCTGACGTAGTAATGAACAAGAGAAAAATCGTATGTATCATTTCTGTATTGCACTGTGGCAGTAGGAACTGTCAGTACGCAATCGTATGTCATAAAGTAGGTAACTTTGCCGTCAATGCTTTGCGCAAAATAAATAAGATTTTGAGATCATCCTTGTTTCTAGTTGATGGAAGTTTACCTTCTCCGTAATCCTTGATGTTATGCTTCGAGCTGTTTCAATCACTGGACTTGGTAATCCTGCAACTTCTGCTAGTAGAAGACCATAGTGTGCTACGTGCTTAGGGCCATCATCGAGTCGGAACTGGGTAAAATCGGTGTTTCCAATCAGCAAAAGCGGCAAAACTCTTTGTTAGGGCAAAACAGAAAATGGAAATCTCACCTTAAAGTCTAGGCGGCTGTTCCTAATGTCAACGTAGAAGTGAAGAATTTTCACATTAGGATATATAGTAGCTAGTTTGGACAAATTCTCCATATGGGTAGCAAATATAGTATACCTAAAGATAACCCAAAAAATGTACAAAAAAAGATTTCAATTTGTGCAAATTTGATCATTGCTTCACAAAAAAACCAAGGAAAAGGATTAAGAAAAAAGGGTTACGCGTTGAGGGATAGCAAATGTTCACAGCAGCTCCATGCTATTGCCAAACCATCAGAAGAAGAAGTAGCCCTCCCAAGTTCATCTATAACAATCAAGCTCCTGTATCACGTGAGCCAATGTTATCTTTGTTACATTTCATATACGAAGATGTTAACGACCTCAAAAGATTATTACCTTTGGGAGACATTCTGCATGATGAATGCAGTCTCTTTCATCTCTGTCATAAACTGTAACAACCGAACAACCAATAAGATGGTACTTTTTATCCTTGTGGTTCATTTCTAGAAGAATCTAAATTATACTATTTGATACACCGTTCTATAGCATCTCAAGGAAGATGCCTAGACTTAATGCATTGTAAAACGATTTTATTTTGCCTGCACTCATAACCAGATGTTTCCGGCATTTGCATTGAAACACTAGTTTTCAAGCCTGGATGATAGTTTGAAAACCTAAAGACAATTCATCAAAGTATAATTAGGATTTAGGAGAGACGAGCAAATTATATTTCAACCTAACGATTAATGTATTCTTATAAAGTAAATGTATTTTCTCTATATTTATATAATTTTTGAGGCATTAATATTGTTTATGTTTTATAAATTCTGTGACACATTTATATATTCATATTGTGTTCATGTTAAAATTTTACGTTGTGCTTTAATAAGATTTCTAATATCATGTCTAATTTTTTTAAATCCCATTTGTCCAAATGTTAAACTTTGAAAAACTTTAACCCTGAGAGTAAATTATATGTCAGAAAATGCAAAGAATCGGATGGCCGACACATTTTTAAATTTTTTACATACTATAAGGAGCTACGACCTTGTACAGACAAAAAAGATGAAAACAAGTTTCGGCATGTTTAGATATGACATAGTAAGGACTAAAAATGAAATGAACCTAATAACCGTTGGTCTTCAAGTTGAGTTTTTAAGTTAAACTGAATAAACGGTGCAGTTTCCATTAAACACTTATTATGAACATTATCTTTGCTTTTCATCAGTGAAGTTCAGATATTGTACCGTACTAGAGTTTGATTCAAGGTTATCCATTGTGCCCATCCTTGTAAATATACGATCAACTACTCTAATTGTTGCGAAGTTGGCTGGAACATAGCAGCCAATCTGAGCTAGAATAATTATGAGACACACTTGTTGAAGATAAGTGCTCTTCCCGCTCCTGGTTGAAGAAAATAGATAGTTTAAAACTTTGAACTAATGCAAACAATTATCTACATTACTATATTATGGTAGCATAACAATCAGAAGTTCAACAAGTTATTGATCATGTTTAGGTAAAGGCACTCTGGACTGGAGATAACAAGTAATGACATAATGTTCAAAGACCTGAGGCGGCCACCTAAGGCTAAAGCGAACTGCAATCAGAATCATGAGAGTCGGTCCAAAATAGACGATAAGAAAACAATTACAAAGGGAAAAAATCTGCAGTCCCAGTCATCACTTGAAGTTAAAAAACAAGTAAATGTTTCTTCTTTTATATACATAATATCTATGTAGATAGAAAGGGCTACAATGAAAACAAAAAAGGGTAGCCACAATGACTTAAAACTCTTAACAAGACAGTTTCCATAAAGAGCTCCTTACATGTTTGGTCCCATTACAATCACCATATTTGATGCTTCAGAAATAAAGATGCTGTTGGCCTGCAATCAAAAACATTAATAATCTTACTGGTACCAAAGAACTTTAAGAAGAATCCATGACATACCACGAAATCACTGTGTACGCTTTCTAGGATGGGGTGTCTTCCAGCGTCAATTGCTAGAGGGCCATTATCTGCTAGCAACTAATCACAATTAAATTTACCCTAATCAAACCTGGAACATGAAAAGAATACATGTACGAATTGGAAAATAAAAATACCAGTAAATTCTGGCCGAATATATCGGTCCACAGGCTTGGTTGATATTGTATGAGCAAACGAATTTACAATCATATCTAAGAGGCACAGGACTTCAGCAAGAACTGTGAACATCGAGATGTCCTCTCTTATGGAATCAACTAGGGCTACAAATCACATAAAGTTAACATAAGAATGAATGAAACAATTAAAACATTTAAATAACATAGAGAAAGGCAGCATTTGTGAATCAAAATTTGAAAATATAGTATGCATCTTTAAATATTTTTGATTACTCATAATCCAGTACTTTCAGAAGCTATATCGCTAAAAGAATAATAACTATAAGTTAAATGAAATCTATATAATCAATGCAATTAATTGCAATGGCACTTCTGACAAGATTTCTAGTGCCAAATGCATCAATTGGCAGAATGTTAAGAACGAATTCCAGAAAAGTAGAAGAACAGAGGAATTTGGTAGACAAGAGAGAAAAGCGAAGAAAGAAAATATTTCATTCAATAACAGATTCGATGGCCCTTCCTTCCCCTCTCCTCTGCTGTTAAACACGAGGAAGAGAGGTCCGGCTGGGTTTTGAATTTCGGTTAAAACCGGTTATGGCCAGCTGTAGGATGAAACGCACCGTTTCATTAAACGGTGATACTTACCCTGGATCAACACGCCCCGTTTCACCCTTACACCCAGAACACATTGTTTCATTGACAAAGTCCCTAAACGACGCCTTTAACTAACTAAAAACAACAGAAGCAAAAAGAAGCATAACTGAATCAACAGAAGTTTAAACACCATTTCAGCAGCCAATTTATATCCCTTAATACAGAAATGGTATTGTATAATTTCTTGAGTGCAGGAAATATGAACCTAAAATGTGCAGGTGTGTGAAAAAGGCGTGTTAATAGCTTAAGCATTTTAGCATAATCTTTCAATGCCTTTATAGAGGAAAATCCAAAATGCCTTTGAATGATTTGATTGCATGATCAATCCTCACTGTTAACCTTAGTAATCATTAGGATTGGAAAGCACCTTTCTTGGAACACAATTCCAATAGTTTTAATTCAGTTAAGGTAGACATCAAGAAAACCAAGGTTCAGAAGAATTCGCATGAAAATTCCAATAAGATACAAATGGACTAGTAAAACTTGTCAGAGATATAGGAACTAAGCAGTCAGCACAAACCTTCCAAGCAAATTTCGGTTCTAACATAGCACTCTCCAGCTGCAGATGTATTTCTGACATTCAACTGCAATTACGCAATTTAGATTGATTGATCAAAGCATTTTTTAAGACCTAGAGAAGCTGTTAAAAGTAGAACTGTTAAAAATATAGTAGCATGCTGATATTGACAAACAAATTTTGGCTACATGGAATACAAAATAAATTGTTATTCTGATAATATACTAATCAATCAACCCAAGAAATGTTTCCAATGAATATATGCAAACTAACACCAGTCTTTGGTTTTTTTCTGGATAAGTGAGCGGATTCTATATCATACCACGAACCAAGATCAAACCACAACAATGGCATCCTTAAACAATACTTACAGATGCAAGTTCCAAAGTCGAGCAATGTACATTATTCCCATGTTTCACAACCTAATTTTTCAATCACAAGCATACCAAAGTCTGAGATGATCCAAGGAAGTTATTATTTACATCATGGATGAAGTAACAAAGAGAATTGCTAATTTCAACCTGAATGAACTTGCTAGGAAGCTTTCCTTGAATATCTTTACGGGGAATGCTAAAGTAAAAACCCCGTCTATTGTTAAAAGGAAGTTTCAGATTTGGCAGCTTGTATTCTTCCCGGTACTTGTTTGCCAGGTTATGTATAGCTGTCAATTCAAAATGAAATAGTAAAAATAGCCAATTCAAGAATGATGGAAATAAAGGACAGATCAAAGTTAGATATGGAGAAGAAGAGGGCAGAACCTTCGCTAGTATCACAAAAAGATCTCCGAGCAATATCTAATAGTCCATCAATTCCAGCCTTGACAGCAAAACACTGCTGTGTGCGAGCAATAAAAGGAACACGTGCGTGAAGCACATCTTCGTCAATCACCTCTCCAATTCTAACAGAAGAAAGTTTCTTCCAGAAATTAGTTGTTCAGTTTTATGCTTATCTAGTTCTTTTTTAACTGTTGAATATGAGATTTACCAGATATCAATGAGAAAAATGCACAGAAAAATATTAATCAACAAACAGAAGGGAAAATCTGTAATTTATGAATAGAATGCCAATAAATCATTAAAATTCCAATGTTAAGTTCTTGAGTTTTTGGAGGAATCCACAATCAACATATTTTCCACTTGCTACTAGTCCTGAGTTTCCTCTTCAATAACATGAAATATTCTTTCCATTCTTCTTTTGGCTAATTAGAATCTTGTTAGCATCTTGGGCACACATTGAAAACCAGATGAATGAGCAATATTCTCAGAGAGAGCGTAGTAAAGAAAAAAAATATTCCCAAGTTGTCAGTTTAGTACAATGTGATACATACCTCTTTCTAATGTCAGCATATTTCTCATTTTCACATATAGACTTGTAAACGTTTGCAAGGATAAAACATTCTGCATCCTTAAGCACCTAAAATTTTTAACATTGCCACCAGTATATCAAAATAAGTTCCAGAATTCCAGTAGGAGCCCACTGGTGAAAAGGAGAAAAGAAAGTTTACCTTGGACAATAATGGCAAGGCATCTAATGCAGTTTTGAGAAGGATAATACTTGATATCAACATTTGGCTCCTCTTAGCATTGTCCACACCTAAGACTTCATTTGTTATTTTCTTTGGCTTGAAGCAGAAATGACAGAGTACCCTATCTGACAGATGAAAATGAACAGGTCAGTTTGCAGTCATAAATCTACAAATTTCTAAAGACTGATTAATCTATATTCTTGAATTTTTTTCTTTTTGGGGCTATGCCTTCTCCTAAAACTTCCACTTACCAGTCTCCTTTGGGAACTTACGCAAGACCTGAGAGAGTCCAAAAAATAGCTGTTCATTGCTCATCAACTCATCCTGGAAATTCAAGAGCAAAAGAGATTATCTTTTGTATTGTTCCAAAACAGATATCTGTAGGTTGTTGCATTGTGCCTTAATGAACTTAGACTTTGGAGTCAGACTAAAGCTCAAAAGGTGACTAAGAATGAGTCTCTTATCCTACAAATTGAAATGAATTTCCTAATTTCAAATATTTCAAAAGATCCTAACCAGAAATTATCTATGATTGGAAATTAACTCAATCAACCGAAGGGAGGAAATCAACCTGTCAGACAAGGCCCTAAGAAAGTAAGCATTACAATGTCTTTGAATTCGGAGCATCATAATGTCACTCTAAAACAATATGGATAGCAAGCAAAAATGAACAAAAACATACAGCTCTTTTTTTAAGCTCACTTTACACTAATCCCTAAAACATAATGGAACCATCACCAAGCAGATCTGAACGGTTAAAAAAGGATTCATTCACCACAACCAAGTGGTTGAGGTGTAAGGTTCTGGTGACTCAACCTGAAAACTTATAGCTAATATATACTTTTATACCATTAATTGCATTCACATCTTCAAGTGTGCAGAAAAATGAAATAATGTAACCAAACATTGGAATTATTTTTGGCATCACCTGATAAGTGCTACAACTTTAAAATGATTTCAGTTGAAAACATAATGCTGCAAAAATAATTGCTAGTAGAAGTTAGAGAAGTTAGAGAATATAGGATGCTCGTTTTAAAATTCACATGATCTCCAGGAGAAGTTAGAGAAGTCTATGGAAGTTAGCAGAGTCTTATTGAGTAGGTCAAAAGTTAAAATAGCTCCAGAACAGAAATCTGATGGAAAGTAGAAGCAAGACTAACCAAACAGTCCAGACGAGTATTGATAGTTTCAATATCTTTTAGAGGCTGCAAAAGATTGGCGCGAAGAAGCCTAGTCCTGGAGAAGAAGGTTCACATTTGCATACAAAAATAAAAACATTAGGTGCTATCCAAAATGGTTTTCCGTGATCAATTTAAAAATTTAATTACTCCTCAAGGGAACCTTTTAAGTGGTGAAACAAGGTAGCTTAAAAGTAAATGGAAGAACTAAAACTAATAGGTGATGGGTTGAGAGAAAAGTTAAGAAGCAGTTCACGTGATGACATGTCATCATATCTGGTTCTCAACATACCCTCCAATAGTTTTTGTTGTCTTGAGCATGTGGAACAAACTTCTTTTCTTGTTGTTTGTACCCCAAAGTGCAGAATAAAGTGGTTCAACAATTTCCAAGTTTTGGACACTGTCATCCACAGTCAAACATAAAACCTTTTAGTGGCATTACCAGATCCAACTGATAGGTGCAAGAGAAGCAGAAAGTAGCAATACCTCGTAGCATCAATGTTCATGTGGTCAAATGATCCATTAAATGTGACCTGGGGCAGAGAATATTCAATAGAAAAAGAGTAAAGGTTGTAACTCTTCACAAAGCAAAAGGATGATGAACTAATTATAACAACTCTTACTTTGCCTCAAGGTGTCACACTTATATTTAAGAGAGAGATTAACTTTAGTGATAGAACATAAACTGCTATGTTATGAAGCACATACCACTAACGAATGGCTTGTGATGATGACACCTTTCTCTGCTTCAATCCTGAGTAATGGCACAAGATTGAACTTATGTTTCAGTCATATAAAGTTGATAAAAAGAGGTAAATAAAAAATTTATGAGAAGCATCATGAAATCAGAAACTTGATGAAAGGAAGACTCCAAATGATCAAATTGAAAGGAAAGCACAAAGATGAAAGCAAAGCATATAGCTCAATGAAGAATGGGACACCTAAGGTAGTTTACAGGAACTAGCAGATGAAGAATGGATCATATTTGGTTTTTAGCTTTCAATCAAAGTTTTAAGTGCAGGAAAGTTTTCCCTTTAACTCAGTTTTCTTTAGCCCTTGATGCTAAAGAATAATACCATTTTCAAGAAAATCTAAAAGATTTGCCAGGTTTGAACTTTTCCTGAAGAAGAGCTTCCTTAAACAATAGCAAGAGATCGAGAGCTGGATAGGCAATGACATACAAAAATAACCAATTTGTTCTGGCCCCAATCAGTTCTTGAAACTATTCATAGCAAGATACCCATCTTATTCAGTTTCAACACAAGACCTTAATAGACTTGCGAATCCATGTATGTATATCACATCTCATGTTTATTCCCACGTCAGTAATGTAAATATAAACACGTCACAAATTATTAAATGTATCAAAATTCTAAATGCAAATATGATATGTATTAAATACGTTGTGTTAATCACATTTAAACATGTTGTGTTGCATTTATAGAACATGTGTTTTTGTTTTCATCATGTTTGAAATTGCTAGATCTAAACCTTAAACACCATAGGGTATAATCTAATTAATGCTAACCTTCTTCAATTGTTAGGAAAAAGATAGAGAGGTTGCAGCTATTATGACTATGCCAGTGTTTCTTTAGGCTTGAGAAGTTACCAGTCTTGAGTCTCAAGCTTTTTCCCCTCTGACTTCTTATAATACTGACATAGACATCACCCGTGAACAATAAATGACACCTTCTAAAACATTCTACTATACCAACCTGAGCACGACTAAAGTTTCAAACAAGTAGTTTAAGCTCTGAAAGTACCACTTGATTGCAGCAGAAGCAGAAGCCAAGCAAAGATAATATTGTTTATAGTATGTATCCAGACCAAGAGCTGAAGGCTCTCTGGCTGCTAGATTCTTAATCAGCATTGCACCCTGAATATTTAATCACAGTGAAATTCCCACAAAAGACATACAACTGTCAGCCCTGTAATACAATATGTTACTGAAGAGTGAGATGTATGACCTTGGTGTCATCAAAGCAACCACGAGCCATTACAACCTGCAAAAACCATACATGGTTTTAACTAAGTCATCAAATTAACAGATAAATTTCATTCCTAAATAAATTTGCTAACAACAACATCAAGACTTTCTAACTGTCAACTGTCAAGTTATGTCACCTTCTTGACTGAAGCGTAAAACCGATCCACCAGTTCTGATACTCCCACCATACCATCAGGAGCTAGTTTGTTAGGAGGAACAATGATCACCATGGGATCATAGAAATGCAGCAATGTTTTTGTATTTTGATATGAGATACTGGTTTCAATGTATTGAGAAAGATGCAGTGAAGCTAATCTTAAGTCGAAGGCAGCCATTCCAACCTGTACGAAGATTGCAGATAGTCAAGCAGTATGACTGCACTGCTAGATAATCTTAAAATCTTGCAGAGTATTATTTTATTTAATCAGGCTATTCTTGAATTGGACTCAGTGCCGATTTCTGCTTGTGGAATTTCATTTGAATTCTGCTTATTATAATGTTATGTTTCCATTCATTAAGACATTATATGTAGTAAAAACTAATTAATCTCTAATTAAGTAGTACTATGTCATAATAATTTTATAAAGCCCAGCCGTCCATTGTGATATGGAACTTTTAGTTAGGCATGAATATTTGAAATAATAAAGGGAAAAAAGGTAAATGGAATACAGTTTGTATCATATTTCAAGCGAAGAAAATGCAGTTTGAGCGTTTACATGCAGGTTTGATTGACTAGAAACTGAAGGGAAACGGAAATAAAGAGAAGATTTAAGTTTATTTTATTTTAAAATTTTGAAATTCTAAGTGGAAACTACATTACACCATGGTAAGAGAGTAAAATCAGGTGACTTCAATGAAAAAATTTTAAAAGCTGCCGGATCGAGTATTCAAACAAAAAAATAAAAGGAAAATTACTGCTAGTAGAATCTCAAATATATTTTTTTTCAGTTTTATCATGCATTTCTCAAGAACCAAACGGAGTTACCTCCTTAGCTCTGTTTTCAATGAGACCAATCACGAAGCTCGACCTCTCTCCTCCATCGTCTTCCATATCGATTAAGCAACAAAATGTTAACGCCAAATTTTAAAATAGGCGTTAAAGCCCGCGAATATTTATACTGCATCACGGCTCTTACTTAATTGAACGTGGTGCGTAAAGCTGATTATCATGCGCGCCTCGGGATTAATATTCGATCGAATCAAATCAAGTTAATAAATATTATTATTTATATTTAATGTTTCGATTTATATGAATCGATTATTTAATTAGTAGAGAAAATATAAAATTATTTAACTTAATGATTTTGCCTCTTTAACTTGAATAAACATTTATCAAAATACTCAACCTCCTCTTTTGTACCTAAAAAAAAACTTTATCAAAATGATATAATTTTACTTTTTAATTTAACGAGTAAATATTTATCAAAACAATATAATTTTACCTTTTAACTTGATGATTTTGACTTTTAATTTTAAAAAAAATAAACATTTATGAAAATGTCTAATTTTTTACTTTTCTTATTTAAATTTTCGAATAACTTAAATTGTGTAATTGATATTCGAGATAAACCAAAAATTTTTATTTTTTATTCGAATTAATCCGAATAACTCGAATAACTCGAACTATTTAATTTAAAATTTGAATTTTTTATCAAGTTTTTCTAATCAAATCAGATTTTAAGAGTAGCAAATAATAAATTTAAAAAAAAAAAAAGAACAATACACCCATTTTCACCATAAAAAGAAAAAGGAAATTAAAAATTATTTAATTTTACAAATTTATTATTTATACATGCACAGTGTCATTTGGATTTTTTAATCATTATAGCATGTCATTTTATTTGTAAATAAGATACAAAAAAGTATAAAGTAAATAACAATAATTATGGTGAATTTGGCTTTTCTGATCATGGTGACAATGAAAACTTAACAAGTATGTTCACCCAAGACTTCTTCAATGCTAACAAATCGGCCCTCCTCGATGGAAAGTTGTGCTGCAACTCCCATGGCAACTGAGATCAACCCATCATTTAAATTAACAGCCGGCGTCTTTGCGCCTTTCACTCTAATTGCAGACAAGAAGTTAAAGTGCTCCAAATAGCTAGAACCGTGATGCAATCCTTCATACCTGGAAAAACAAGGCAGTTTTGGATCGAATCGAAAGGCTAACCATAAACAAGATGTTGGTGCTGGAACTAAGAAAAAGAGAGAGCAACCAACTTTATTAATTGATTCTCAGCTTTTAGAGTCTGGACACCGTCTCTACCCTCCATCCTAGAGCCGAAACGCACAATGCTTTCAGGAACAAAGGCTTCGCCCTATTGCAGTATCATAGTTTGAATCAGAGGAACAATTACGATAATGCATCTCTGGCAATCATTATGATAATGCATTTAGAAGCAACTAACGAAGTCAATAACTATGAGGAACAATGACAAACACCACAAGTTCAAGCATAAGAGGAAGAGAAAGGACCTTGCCAATGTGACCGACAACAGAAATTTCTTGCTCATTTTTACTCCCTTCCGCAAACATGCAGAGGTCAAGCATCCCTCGAGCACCATTGTCAAATTCGACAATAACATATGCATTGTCAATAATGTCAGGTACCTGGACATAAATAAAAGAAAATTTTGAATTCAGGAAACGTGAGCATGATACTCAAGTCTATATCAAGCAAAAAATTTTAGTCATACTGTGACCTTTCCGTCATATATTTCATCTTTGTGATTAACATCCATGGCACCAGAAGCCATCATACGAACAGGGTTTGCACCTGCAAACAGTCTCATCAAATCAAAGAAGTGGCAGCACTTCTCTACCAGGGTCCCTCCGGTGTTAGAATTGAACCGGTTCCAGTTGTTGACCTATTACAAGCACAAAGTCAATGAAATATATGGAGAAAATGATTGCAAAAGTTGAGTAGCTAACTTTACCTTAACCAGGAAAGGGAACCGATGTTCCCGAATTGCCACCATCTTGACCTGTCCAAGAGTTCCACCCTTCACTATCTCTATCAATTTCGCAACTGGTGGCATGTATCTATATTCCAATCCAACTTGTACCAGCATATCAGGCCTCTTTCTAGCAGCATTTACAACCTAATTTAATGATAAACTATATTTACCACATCAGTTAACCGAGGAAGAACATTTCATGAGAAAATCAAAATGCATCAAAACCGCTACAAAAAATAAAAATTAAGATTAAATATATTAAAGCAAATTGAAGCATATTTCTTCCGCTTCTGGTTGTTTATAGAAACAACCCCAACATCAATTTGGAAAACCTTAATACGCTACGAACAGATAGAAGCTGTACATGAAACTTAAAGCTCAATAGAAGCTGTAAATGAGTAACCTTTCTGCAGTCGGCGACCGTAGTACACAATGGTTTCTCAACTAGCACATGATGAGGTTTAGGATGGTTCAAAATACCCATCAGAATCTGATAATGAGTCATATTAGGGCTTGACACAACAACTACATCACATAAGCCACTGTCCAGTAGTTCCTGGTGCCCCGAGAAGATCTTCATGTATAAAAACAACCCAAGTCACAACAATCTTTTATATCAAAGTCAGGTGAAAGGAAATTTAGAAATGATTTGCAGTTCAACAGAAACCCATATACCTTAAGTGGCCAATCAAAGGATTGAGCTAGTTCCAAGGCAAGTTGCTGAGAGGGGAGGTGAGGATCAGCTATGCAAACAACCACCACTCCTTGGGTTCTAAGATGGTGAAGATTAATGAGATGTTCTCTTCCCATCATCCCTACCCCTATGATTCCATACTTCACAGTTTCATTGACTGCCATGCTTGGAAGACTTGACCTCAACTTTGGACTCTTTTTCGCTGGTGGAGTAGCAAAGGCTTGGATTCAAGTCTTATATCAGTTCTGTCCGATTCTATCCCTGGGACCATCCCCTAGCCCTTATAAAAAGAATTCCTTATATATTTTTGCTTCCTTTTATTTTCATATCCATATCCTTTATTTCCAATCCTCCCCCTCAAAATTAACAATTAATTGTACCCTCAAAATTAGTTATTTTCGAAGCCTCTAACCTCCGTTGAATGATAACGTTCCAGATGGTCAGGAAAAATGTTAACGTGACAATTTAAAGTCGAAAATTGCTGATGGTTGACGTGATCACTCAATGAGAAATTCACAAGGTTTTAAGAACTAGACGATGCATTATTTTTGGCATAATGTAAAATTTACCTTTTTAACCTATTTTTTAAAAAAAATTATACTTATTTTCTTTAAGTTAAATTTATTTTTTAAAATTTTAAAAATATTCAAATTTAACTACTTTTTAAAAATAGTAGAATTATCATTTTTAACAAAAAGACTACTTTTTTAATTTTATGAACATTTTATAATTTTATTTTATTTTTTAAAATATTTTTATATTTTTAAATTATTTTAATTTATTAAATAAAATAAATAATATCATGTCAATATATGTAATATAAATTACATATAAATTATTATACGAGTTACTATGTAAATATTATTAAAAAACAGCTTGTTTTGAACGGTAATCTTCGTTCGAAACGTAATTGTCCAGAATCGAGAGTTTATAAGGTAGGTCGCTCAATGGAGCCCTCTACGATAACTTGTGTTAATGAATGGTTGAGCTTTTAATATCTAGAGGGAAAAAAATCTTTTTGTGGACAATGGAGTTGGTGTTAATGTTTCAGCTTTGTTTGATGGTACATTTGGAATTTCAGCATTATATCTAAATTTGAAGGCCTAACGTCACCAACACTATTATTGTCCATGATCCGATGGATCATATGGAGCATAGAGAGAGGGTTTCCTGTACGTGCAACTGAAAATACAATGCAGCAACAGCCAACACAGGAGAGCATACAGCAGAAGGTCGTAATTGTGATTGTCAAAGATTGCGGTTGATAGAGCTCATGCTTCAGAGTGATTGATATACTATTTAAAAGTAAAATGCATGGTGTTTTAGCAAAGACTGAAACTAGCTTAGTACAAGGGCTGTAGGAATATGATTGTAGATTCAGCCTCGTTGGCGGTCAATAAGATTATCTATGCTTCCTCTAAGGTGATTATGGAGTGCAAATTATTTGTTACTAAGAAATGGAATTATCAGAATACTCAGAGCGCATAGAGAGGCAAATAGATGTGTGATTTACTTGCTTCTTTAACTGTGTTAGCTTGAGCCTATTGTTTTAGACCGTCCTCCTTCACTGGGTGTTGCAGTGCATGCTTGAAGATTATTTCAATGCCATCTTAAATGCTTATTTAAGCAATGTGGTGCAACCATGGCATGCAGCTCTAATTTCAATGCTATAATCCTATCATTCCATTTTTCAGACCCGTAAATCTACAAGATACGGGTCAAATGAACCACAGCAAAGGCTATCATGTCCCACCAATTGTCCAATACATAAGCTAGCGGATTATTTTTGCTACTATTGCTATAATATACAGTTCCATTGTTCAGATATGTAAATCTACAAAACTCATTCATATGCACCACCACAACGGTGCAACCATGTTCTACCGATAGTGAATTAACGGAACATGTTCTTTTGCTACTATTTCAAGAATCTATTGTCCCATTGTTTTGGAACTATAAATCTACAAAATTCAGGTCAAATGAACCACTGCAAAGGTGCTAGCATGTCCTACTGATAGACAAGCATAAACTAGTGGAGTAAAGTATCATGTTCTTTGCAACTATTGTTTACATGAAATGTATCCTCCCAATTCATGGTCAATTTAATAATTCAAACCTCCCAAATCATGGTCAATTTAATAATTCAAACAATGTCGTACAATAGCATCTTATCAGAAACAAGTTTTAACATCAAGAAAATGAATCGGAACAAACAATCTTTTAGAACACCAGGTCTTAGCTAATGGGTGGTGCCAAAGAACATTATTGTTTGGTTAACTAATCCAACCGGCAAACCATGCTAATAGTGGTATATGAAACCTAAGCATATCCAAAAACCACTACAACCAAAGCACGAATATGTTGCAAGTCATTTTCCAGTCCATGAAACACACAACAGAAACTATCAAAATGCCATTTCCATCACACACCACATGGAAGGAAGAAACTATAGACGTTCCAGATAGGAAAGGCTGCTACATGGTAGGTGTTAGAATCAAAGGCATATATATGGAAGAGAAAGAAAATAAACCCAGATTAGTAGCAAAACAACCAATATCATAGAATTGATATATTATGGTGCTAAATAGTTAAACTAATCAAAGCCCATAAATTGAACAAACCAACATTTTTCATCTTTTATAAAATTCAATTAATACCCACACAACTATCACAAAATAGAACCGAGGGTTTTATAATTCATTTACATTTTTTGTATCTGCAGGTCATTCAAGGCCTTCTTTCAATACTTCCCTCATCTTTCTTCAAATTTAAACCACCAATTTCACGGAAAGACAAGTCTCTCTTCCACCAAAATCTCTATATTAAAACTTTGTTCCTGAAATGCCAACACAAACATAAATACTAGTTTGTCATGTAAAAATAATTCTTCGATCCAAACTAAGTCGAAATTTGTATAAATTCAGTTGATTAAATTTGTTAAATCTTCAAATTAACATTGAGATTAAGAAATAAATCTCAACTAACTCTAGATCTAATATGATAAAACGTGATTCAAAATAAGAAGGGAAAAAGATGATATTCTCTCTTTAAAGGAAATGGATATTCAGCATTTTAAGTAAAGGCACACCTACGTCTGTTTGGAATAAGAAGAGGAGGAAGGGACGCGCTTGTTACGGAACATCATGTATCCGACGGGCAATACAACTCCGATCATCATGACCGCTGCTCCGATGATATATCTTAACGGACTCGGTGGTTCAACCTCTATCATTGTTTTGAACTGCACGGCACACAATCATAAATCAACATTAACAATCAATTTGATAGTTGCAATTGAAAAAGAAAATTCTTCATAATTGTGAAGTTCGAGATCTGGATCAAACCGTACAAGGAGACTTACTGGCATTGTTTTGGGGGCTTGGCTTGTCCTTTGAGTATAACTCTGATTCGAGACGCAGAGGATTTGGGCCGCCGGCCTGAAGAAAGGAACTAGCTAACAGAAAGGGGAGTATTTAGGGCTAATCTGGGAAATCTGGATCTGTTGGGTTCGCAATTCTCAGCTGTGGGATTTGAGGTTATTGGTAAGTTTCTTTTGCTCAAGGTCAAAAGATCCCAAACTGGCATAATCTGTTACAATTTTTTATATCCGCTTAAATGTTGTCTTCAAATATTCATTTAATTTTCACAACACCTCAAAATAATTATGTAACACAAGTATATTTATATCAAACTAATGTTAAAAATAAATGAATTTTTAACTGTAACATTGTAAATTTAAGATATAAATTAATTATTTTCTTTATAAGAATTACCCGTAATAACAGTAATTATTATAATAATTATATATTTTTAATATAATTATATTTTATTTTAATTTTTATAACAATTTTTCATTTATAATAATAATATTTATAGTAATAGTATTTGTTCATACTTTCTTACACACACCTTGCATACATAAACGCTCGAACCCGAGACCCCTAAAATAAATAACATCTTTTTTTCCACTAAAGCCACTTATTAGGTTCTATTATAAAGAGAGTTGAATGTATTAAATACTTCGTGTTTTGGATTGCAATTCTACCAAGTCCATTTTTCTAAACTTTACATAATTTAAAAGGGACAAATATCAAGTTTATACGTGAACTTTGGTCTAATATGTAATTTGATACATAATTTTGATTTGGTGCAATTATACATATGAAATTTGAATTGTGGTTCATATGTATACATAAAATTTTAATTTCGATTCAATTGTACACACTTAAAGAGATGAACACATACATTTATTTTCATATCGAATCAATATAATTGTTTGTGTATGCAATTTATTAGTATAAAATTGTGCTAATTCAAAATGTTGTTAGTGATTTATGAAACTGAATTAAATCAAAATTTCATATATAAAATTACAAAAAATCAAAATTCATATATGATATTACATATTGAACTAAAGTTTATGCATAATTTTCACAAGATATCATGTTTTATGATAGTTTCCTTAAATCCCTCTATAGAAAGGTTTTATTAAATATAGGATTTTGGATAAAAGGGAGCTAGAAGCCCAATTTTAGGTTATCCAAAATACTATCTTTGACTAGCAGCAAGAAAGTTTCGTTTTTTTATCTGAAATTTTTAGAGATTGTTATGATTCTCTTTCATCTGAATGTATCACATAAATTTTTGGACATTTTGTTGCGATTAAGGTTTTGCATCTCGACAGCAATTTTACATTTGTACTGAAGTAGCTTTCTTCGATATCATTTTAAGTTATATTCTTAACTTTTTTTAATCTAAATTCGTTTCTTATATATGGATTTATAAATTGTGATCGTTGAAATTATTTTTTCGCTGCGTCATGAGTTAAGGATTCCTATGGGCTCCTACTAACCTTTGGATGCATATTAGGCTAGCAAAGGTGAAGTTGAGAGAGGTTGGTCGGATTTGGGTTAGTCTGGTGGGTTCTGGAAATGGAACCTTCAACGACTACCCCCAACTCGTTTGGTAACCAACCCATGGATTTATAGATGAACTCCGGTTGCGATGAATTAAACATTCCATGCTCGACTGCTCGTCAATCCCGTCAAAAAATAGTTGGGCCGGTGAAAAAATCTTCTGACAAAGAATCAAACCACAAAACTTCAAAAATAAACTAGATAGAGGGAGTGGAGACATAAGAATCGTGAGAAGAGAGAAAACAAAAGATCTAAAATGTACTTTATTATTCATTATGAAATATGATTCATTTAATTTTATATTAATATTTAATACAAATTTATTATTAATTCTATTTAAATAATATATAAAATATGATAAATACTTTTAAATACAATTTATTAAAATATTTTTAGATATTAATTTTATGAATTTTATAATAAAATATTTTAATAATTTATTATATTTAGTATAGTTAATTCCATTTGGATAAATCTCAAAATTATAAATAAACTTTTATTAAGTCTGTAATTTGATATATGAACTTTAATTTGGTGTAATTATACACGTGAAACTTTGATTATTATTTAAATGCATAAATAAAACTTTAATTTTGATTAAATCATACACATTTAAAGAAATAAGTACATAAATTTATTTTATATTAAATAAATATAATTATATGTGTATGCAATATATAAACATAAAATGATATTATATCAATAATTATGTTAATAATTTGTGAGAATTTGATCAAATCAATATTTCTTATGTAAAATTGTATGAAATCGAAGTTCATGTATAAAGTTGCATATTAAACCAAAATTCATGTATAATTTTGCGATATATTTCATTCTATTTTATATTAAAGAAATCTTATCACACGCGTGCGTGTGTGAAGGCCACCAATTTAAAACACAAATGTGTGTTTAAAAATAAAATATAATAACTAATGAAACATTTTAAAACTAATTAATAATAACATATTAAATATGTACAATGTTAAAATAAAAAGATTAGATTAAAATTGTTTATCATGATGTTATATCAATCTTGAGTCGATATTGAGTTAACTTGTGACACCAATTCAATCAAATACATTAATATATTATATAATAGATGAATGTAATAAGGTGTGCATAACAAAAATTGAAATGTATAATTATATAAAAACAAATTTTTAATTGAGTGGTAAATTAAAATTTTGCTAGCCCAATTAGTTTGGGGTTATTTTTTTCTTAATTTTTAAAATAAAAAGATTAAATTATCTTAGAATAATATAATTTATTTCAATTAGAATGAAATTTTCCTAATTTTCTTAATTAAGTTGATGATTTAGTTGAGAGTCACATCAATTCAGTGAAATACTTAATAAATAGTATAGAAGTATAATATACAATTGATGAATGTTATAAAATGTGCATAATAAAAATCGAAATGTATAAATATATTAAAATAAAGCTTTAATTGAATGATAAATTAAATAATTTAATTCAAAAATACTAATGTGATTTTATACTCTATAGTTTTTACCATCAATTTATACAACCAAACAAGATAATGTTACTGTTTATCTATTCCTATTCTATTCAACTAGTAAAACAACTTCATATTTATTGCTTTTTTATTCCATTCCATTAAATAAATATTTCGTTCCTATTTAATTAATAAACCAAGAAAAAAAATCAAATGAGACAAAACCGATCACTAAATCCACCTTCATCCTTGTCGCCATAAATTAAATCCTAGCCATAAAACTGAGCAAAAACCAAGCATTTCGTTGGGACCAAATCTTTATTGAATTTAGTCTTTGACTAAGAGGGAGATGGCTATCTCATTCCAAAAAATATAATTCTAGTGATTATTTTATTCAAGTTAGATTCAAATTTTATATTATATTAATTAAAATATTTATATAAAATTTATAATTACTTTAGAAAAATAATGTGTTATTCAAACATAATGTCGATTGACTTGATAAGTGTAACATGATATTAAATATGTGTCTATAGTGTGAAAGGTTGAATTATTGTTCATCTCAATTTGTCATGAAATTATGTTAAAAAAAATGATAATAATGGACTTGAATTGAAATTTTTATATTAACATTTCAGATTTTAGGGTTGAATTGAAATCTAAATTTTTTTTTCATAATTTAGAATTTTTTAAGAAAAATCTCCCAAATTCCAAAAATAAAAAAAAATCAGATGTGACTTTCCAACTACATATTTCTGCTTTAATTCGAATTCATCATACACTATAAATTAGGTACATCTACGAGTAGTATGAATAGGCAATTTGCACAATGAATTGACTTCAAATGATAATATCAGAAATAAGATTTGCATATTTCCATATATCCACAGCATATTCAAATTTTAACTAAGGCATTTTTCTTCCATTTCTAAAATATCACATGCGATCCGATGGCAATTTAATTTATTTATTTATTATGAATTTTAAGAGCTTATTTTTTTCATGTTTATTTGATTTATATATTGTTACATACATTTTATTAAAGTTATCCACATCAGATATACTTGTAACATTTGACACTGTTAGATTATCACCTTTGTCATTTAACCTAGTTTACTAACATTCTCCATTAGGGGAATTGTTCCACCCGATTGTTTGGAGTATACAAGTTAATTACCTTTGATAACCTAACCATTCCAACAATACACCTACACTTGTTATTCGCATATCTAGCAATTTAGTAACATCATATTACTTTGTCGACTTAGCTAAAGACTATTGAATGACAAGTCAATTTTATTAGGACATGTCATGTTCGTGGGATCAATCCATTTATATATCTCTTTTCTTTGATTCTTTCATTCGAATCATCTTTATGCACTAAACTTTCATTTTTCTTTCTTCCTCACTCCTCCTTGCTTTTTGCCCAGCTCTATCATCTCCACTTTACGATTCTTCGTCTTTATTGGGTGAACCGCTTTTCACCTTTAAGTCAGTTTCTTGTATAAATAGATTTATTTTAATGTGTTGTTCAAGTATATTATGATTTGTCCATTCCAAGTTTGACTAGTTATTCAACACTTCATGAGTATTGTTATAACAAGTTGTAAATGTATTGATGGTGATTGTAGTGGTGGTTCACACCATGGGTGGTGTAGAGAGACGCTCAATATGGTGATTTCTCTAAGTTGAGATGATACTTTAGCAAGGTGTAAGCTATGTATCTTGTCTTGTGTCTCCTACTTGATGGATCGCTCTTTGCTTCAGTGCTGGAAGGGAGTATTTTTAACGTGGGAGTTTGGTTTGGTGTGTATTTCAACTATCAAACACTCTATCTCATAAGTGTTGAGGGCAAAGTGATGTTAGATGTCAACTTAAAAGCATTATTGGAGTTGACTTGAGGAGATTGGACAAAGCATTTGTCAAGTTAAGGAGGTAATGGATTTACAATTACTAATAGGAACTTTTTTCCATAGATTTTCGAGAGATCATATGGACCCGCTTTGTGTAATGCGATGTTCTGATAAGACAAATCTTTTGACGAGATTGAAAAGATTACGAGATTAAACTTTCTTCATTTAAATTATAAAGTTAAAGGTTTAATGAAAAATAATATGACAAAAATATAACAAGTATAATAATTCAATTTAAATCATTCTAACACAATTTTTAATGGTTACCTCCAAAACTTTTAATTTCATCTTGCCTACAACAAAATTATTGACTTCCTTTTCTCCCTTGCTTTGTAACATACCAAAAACAAGTAGCTTATTCAAAATATAACAAATCAATTATACTTCAAATTTTATCGTCATAGACGGCAGGATGTAGGAAACTAAAATTTATTGTCATTTTAGCATGCACTTGGCTTAAGTGCCTATTTCCCTCCAATAATAGCAATACCATTTTTTTTTCTTTTAATTCGTATGCTTTTTTACGAAGCTGTGATAAAATTTTATCAGCTTCTATTTTTCTTCTTTAGTTAACTCATAGTCTCAACCTAATCCATTTGTTAACTTAAACTTCATAATGTGTTTCGAGCACAAATTCGATAATCCTATAACTTTTGTTTCAATTTCATGACTACTCTCAACATAAACCTATAGCCTATAGGGCGTTAAGATTATATATATGCAATGAACATGAACTGACCAAATTGTAGAATTTGTCAGAATCACATTAATTTCCATTGACTGGTTTTGTTGCTTTTAACCTTACTTTCCTGTCTATATATATATATGTATTATGTATTTTCTTAATATTCACTTTTTATCGAGGTAAATATTAGACAGAGGAGACCAGGTGAAATAACTCCTCACATTGAATGCACTCAACAACTCTGAAGTTTATCATCTAAAGCAGGCAACTACCAGGTCCCATCGGGGGAGGGAAACTTTTGCCTTGTTTACTTTCACATTCTTATGTGAACATTCAAGCTTTCTTTTTTAATTTCATTTACTACCATTTACATAACCCCATTTTGATGAACTATATCTCTCAAGTTTTGCCACTTCTATTACAACATTCATCATATAATCTTTGTCGGGTGGTTTTTTTTCCTTGCCACGTTCCAACTTCGATTGTTTCTCAACAATATATATAATAGTAAATCATTATTTTATGGTATAGAGTGAAAGAATGTGAATGTCTGGAATAGTGTGTGGAGTTGCTGACGTACAAGAAATGGATGGTTTTCGATTAGATCGGGAAGAAGGAGCTAAAACAGCAGGGGGAGGAAATAAGGAGACCGAAGAATCTTCTTGGTCATCAAATCCACAAGTTCAGGCTCAACATAGGCGTTCTAAGAGGTGACCTTCACATCTTACAAGTTTCTCATGTTGTTTTTGTCAACTTGTTATGCAATAATTAATCATAAAGCTAGTTGGACACTGTTGGGAATTGTACTAACCATGTCTAAGGGTTTATTTTTCTTTGTACTTAACTAGTGTTTGCTTCTTTTTCATCCCCCTTATCTTGTATTGCCTTTACTTGATAATCAAGTGAAAAATTTGGGATCTTGTAAGTTTGAATATGGTGCAATAGGTCTATGGATAAATAATCTCTCTTGGTTCGATTGGCAGCAATATTAAGCAGGATTCAGGAGAATGATATGCTGTTGTTGTTGTTTTACCTGGATATGGTATGAATACTTGATTGCTAAGACTCACCGGGGAACAAATGAACCTTAAAATTTGATCTAATCAGCTTAGTACATTTTCAGTGGAATGTTTTATTATAAACCACGAAATCAGAATTACACATCATGTTTTTAGCTTTTCACCATTCTGCTTCTAGGCTTTTGTTTTAGCTGCGAGCTTCATTCTGATTGTGAAGTGATGAATAATGAAGCCCTTAATGAGTACCACAAGTTTGTAATTCTTCTAAGTAGCCATAAGTTATAGAGTTGGTTTGATTAACTTTACAAGTGCAATTTGAGCATATAATATTTCCATAAAATTATTGTAATTCTCAGAATCAGTTAAATCTCATATAATCTTTACAAGTACTATTCCTTGCTTGTTTCAGTGCGTCAGACAGAAATCTCGATGTTTTAAGAGGCAGAGTTTCGCGTCCAGTGAAGAAAGAGCAGAATGAAGTACATGTGAGGATACATTTTCTGAACAACTCCAAACTACGGCCATCTCATGCTATATTAGAGGACTGAAGTTATATATATATGTATCGCCTTGTTTTGCAGTGTTGAATGAGTATGAGAATTATGCATACTTCTTTTTTTTTTTTTACTACCCTTTTACTGGTTTTCAAATGTGAAAAAGTTGCAGGCATCTCCATTATCAACAAGGGCTTGTAGGACTCGAAGTCCTCTTCATGATTGCTCTGCTTATAGCAACAAGAATATTTCAGTGAACCAACGAGTCTCTTTGGAGAAAGATGTAAGCCTTCAAATTAGATGGTTTTCTTTGATTATAAATGTTTGACTGAAAGTATAGATACTTCATGTATGATGATGGTGAACCCTTATAGTTCTATTTCAGTTGGGCCATAAATGGGTAATGAACCCATATGCATTCCATGAGAGACTTGCCATGTACACCTAAACAATGGATCAATGGTTTTTTTATGCTGAATAGCTGTATAACTTATCTCTTTGCTGCATAAGTTTCGACGTTAGCATAACCATGGTTTTCCCCTTTTTCAGATAGAAATACTGCAATTACGTTTGCAACAAGAAAAATCTATGCGACTTATGCTTGAAAGAGCAATGGGGCGGGCTTCAAGCACTTTATCACCAGGGCATAGGCATTTTGCTACGCAGGTAATACGGTTTCTGGGAATGTGACTTTCTAGCTGTTTATGAAAACCAATCCTGAGCAAATATTGGCTAATTTTAGACAAAGGAATTGATTGTGGAGATCGAGTTACTTGAAGAAGAGGTTGCAAACCGCGAGCAACATGTACTTTCTCTCTATAGGAGTGTTTTTGACCAGTGTGTTAGTCGGCAACCTTCTGAGCAGAGTTCAGGCAAGGCATCTCCTGCCCATATGAAGCATGCATCAAGGAAACACCCCAGTGTTATTTCAAGTGCATTTTGTTCTTCAAAAAAGTTCCCTCTGAGACCTTGGCAAGCTCTAGTTTCCACAAATGATTCTGGGAAAAGAATATCTAGAAGTATTGATGCTTCACAGTTCTGTGGAAAAAACGACATTCTATTTAACAAGACATCTTCACACTCTGTTAAGGCAAGAAACATGAGTACTCTAATTTTCTTTTTTACAACTGTGTGTTTTAATTCTTGTTTTGTTCATTTAAAAGCTCATTCTGACATCAGTTTGTGAAAGTTAAGAGTTGCATGTTTCTGACATGTCAAGAGCCTTGATGTCATAGATGGATGGGCATCTTGAGCAAGGGCTATCTGCCTATCTCATACTCTTCTGCAACAAAAACAAGTTGGATTACTTAATCTGTCTTTTATATATATTATACCAGTGAAAATATTAAATTCAAAGATTGTGTTCTATTGAAATCGATAATGCTTTTTGTATATTACTGTGTGAACCATATGCCTCATCTGTTTTATAATGCCATGGCCATGCATGTTTGATGTCCAGACTTTCTTACCCTTGCATTTTTCAGGCTCATGAAAAGGTTCAAGGTATGGAAAAATCCTCAGTACTGCGAACCCTGAAAGATCATCTATACCAGTGTCCAAGCAAGTTGTCGGAGGAGATGGTCAGATGTATGGCAGCTGTATATTGCGGGCTTCGTGGTGCAATGTTTCCAAGTTCCGACAAAAACCAGTCACCTTTATTGTCAAGGTCATCAACTAATGTTGTACTTCCTAGACGTGGTGCCGGAGACGACCAGGATTTCTCTTGCACGTCTGATATTGAAATATCTTGGATATCAACTGATACGAACCAATTTTCTAGAGCATCTTATGCCATTAGTAACTACAGGTTGGTTTATTATAGATACATATATATATAAATATACAAAAAGAAAATAGAGAACTGAACAGAGGGAAATACTGTGTTTTGAGGAAATTAGGGTACACATTGCACAAGCAATTTAAGAGCAACTTATTTCTTTTTCTCTTTTCTTGTGATACAAGTCAAATTCAAGTTTAATGTTTGTTTTTCTTTTTTATTTGAACCTACAGCATGTTTCCTCTTATATTTCATCACATCCTTTGAAACTGACACAATTTGTGCATTAATTTGTCAACTTTAGAGCTCGAGTAGAACAACTAGAAAAAGTGACAGTGAATCAGATGGAATTTAATGCCCAAATTGCATTCTGGATCAATGTGTACAATGCCCTTGTTATGCATGTAAGCACAAATTCATTTACCAGCTCGTTCACTGCTTTTTTTTTTTTTTTTTAAACCATCTTTAACTCTCAGATTTTCCTTGTGCAGGCATATTTAGCATATGGAATTCCCCATGGTTCTTTAAGACGGTTAGCCTTGTTTCACAAGGTAGTCCTTTACTTAAATCTAAACCAAAAACAAATTTAAGAATTTAATGACATCTTAAGAAAGTGTGTGAACCTCTAAGAGTGACTGCATATTTGTTATGATTTAGTCAGTTATTAGATGATAAAATTGGTTTTTCTGTGTAGTGCAGGCTTCATACAACATTGGTGGCCATATCATAACTGCAAATGCCATAGAGCAGTCGATATTTTGCTTCCGTACACCTCGAATCGGGCGGGTATAACTTTTGATATAAAAAAGTAGATATATAGAAATAGGTTGATAATTCAAAATCTTGCAATATCCAGTATCTAATGTTATCTGATTGTTGATTAATTCAATATGCTTTACATCTTTTCCCTCCAGTATCTAATGGATATTTCAATAATCTTTTAGCATCTCGTTGTTTGCTAGAAACTTGTCTTAAAGTGGAAATCAGCTACAATAACTTGCCAATTTCCTGATATTCATATATTTTATCTGATATTGTTTAAATATCAGTGGCTAGAGACAATCCTCTCCACAGCATTAAGGAAAAAATCTGGTGAAGAAAGGCAATTTATCAGTTCAAATTTTGGTCTTCCATATTCTCAACCACTTGCTTGCTTTGCTCTCTGTACTGGAGCTTTTTCTGATCCCGTGGTAATTTCTACTTGTCTTTTACAGGGTTTGTTATCCAGTTTAGTGCTTGTATTGATTGAAAAGATACAATCTTGATACTTAATCACATAAATAGCATATTTTGAAGTCCTATTTTTTTATTTTGAAAGCCATCTTCTTCTTTTTCAATTTAACCTGTTCTTGGCTCATCTTACACTTTGTAGCTAAAAGTTTACACAGCATCAAATGTTAAAGAAGAGTTAGAAGCTGCAAAGAGAGACTTCCTTCAAGCAAATGTAGTTGTTAAGAAGTCAAAGAAAGTATTCCTACCCAGAGTTCTTGAAAGATTTGCTAAAGAAGCCTCCATCAACTCAGACGATCTGTTGAACTGGGTTCTTGAAAATGTCGACAAAAAGTTCCACAGTTCAATACAGAAATGTATGGACGGCAAATCCAAGAAGAAACCATCACATGTCATTGACTGGTTGCCTTACAGTTCAAGGTTCAGGTATATTTTCTCAAAGGATCTAACGGAGACGCCATGGTGGGTGTGACCGAGTTCGACTCTACACGAATTTAACTACGATGGTTCTCTACATATTTTGTAGACGATGAAACGTAACTTTTGAGAGGTATCGCTCATCTTTACGTGTAATTCAATGTCAAATTCATTGTACATCCTAATCTTACATCACTTACCATATATTCTTGTGAGATTAATACCTTAGCAAAAGTAGCGCATTTAGCTTAATGAGTACATTACATTTATTGTTCTTGTGAGATCCTTGAAATTCGCTGTGATTGGTGTTATTAGTTTGAATGTAATCTACTTTGGTTTTTTTTTTTTTTTAAACAGTAGGGGCTGTAGAGATTTTGAATCTGGGACCATGATTGTGGAAAATTTAAATGTTTGTCACTTCACCTAATAATTTTTGATAAAAGTATCTTGCAAGTTTTTGTATTGTGAGTTAAATTGCATTTTGCATTTTTTATTAAAAAATAAATAAATTAATCAATATACATTAAATCAAAAAACAAATCAGCATTTCTATTAAAAATTTCATCCATTTCTATTGATAAAAATTGACTCCAATATGTCTGTCAGACACACCAGCTTTAACAATATAAATGTATGAAATTTTTAACAGAAAGAATCAATTTGCTATTCAATCTATCGTACAAAGATTAATTTATCCATTTTTTAAACAAAATGAGCAAAATATACTAATGCAAGCCTCCATAATACATTTATTAGTACTCTTTTAAGTTCTAATATCATCTCTTTATATGATAAGTTAAAACTAAATTATAATTTTTAAAATCAAAATAAATTTTAACCATTATCTTAATTTTAACTTATAAAAGAAAATTTACAACTTTTGTATATACCAACATACAATTTATCATTTTTGACCGAGCTAGTTATAAAATTTGTTAGTTAGAAATTACTAAACGCTATACATTTAATGCTATTGGATTAAAAAAAAGTTTAACGTTAAATTTGCTTACTAATGTTTGTATGTTTTGTCAAAATAATTTTAATTATATTTTCAAGTAATTTTTTGGCCATAAACCTTTGTTTTTTTTTTCAATCCGTTTTTTCTAACATATTTAATGAAAGTACAATTTAAAAAGTTAGCGGAAATGATGTGAAATATTTTTAGCGAGATGCAATTTATTACTTTGGTAACCCGATAAAAATAATTAAATGTAGAAAATAATAAAATAAATAAATAATACATTAAATTAAAAAATAACCCTCAATTTAAAGAAAATAAACGTAATTATCTAAAAAATTAACTCAATAGAAAAACTTTTCAATAAACAAATGTATGAAGGATTGAAACCTTTTGAAAGAAAAGAAAGATTGTAACATTAAATTTATTCATTAAATCTGTTAGAAAAAGCAAATTGAAAAAAAAAATTGATGGTCAAATAAGACTAAAAAATACAATTAGAATCATTTTAACAAAACATGCAAACATTAATGATCAAATTTATCATTAAGCCAAAAAACTATTAGGTATAATAATAAATTTAACCCATAATATTTATTTATTTATCAATTTCACTCTATTTTTTTGGATATTTTAATTATCGACATTTAAATTTTAGTTATATTATTTTTTAGACGAAAAATTGATTGTTTTGTTTAAATTTATGGCACTAACACAACATCTCTCATATATTTCATTGCTGATGTGGATAATTTTTAATAATTTATATTATTTGTTTTCATAATTATGTGGTAGTCATTAAAATTTTAATAGTTTAATCAAATTTTTTATTTAAAAAGCAATAATTTAATTAAAATTTAAATTTAAACGCCAAAATGATAAAAAAAAATCAAAATAATTAACAAAATAAATATTAATGTTACATAACTAAGTTAGGTTTAGTTAGCCAACTTTTTTTTTAATATACTAGCCAACCATCTTTAAATCTGGTAACAAATTTAATATCCATGTTCTTTAATCACTTATAAAAAAAATGGGGTTAATAAATAAATTTGCCACTTTATTACGTGTGAATATTAAATTTTATTGTTATATTTTATTATGATTGATTTTTATCATTATACGTAATTAAAATTTACAACTAAAATTTGATTTTAATATTTTATGATTCAACTTTGATTTTTCAATCAAAATTTATACTCAACATACATTTCGGATGATTTCAAGACAATTTAACAAAAAAAAAAGTTTTCAAATATTTCATTTTAATGAATAATTTATGCTTCTTTTAAATAAATGAGCACTTAATAGTACTTTTTATATTAGTCTTCTGAGTGAAAAATAACTATTACTAAAAAATTTATTACATGTGTATGGATGTAAAATTACATATTTAAAGTGTATGAGTGTGTTTATAAACAAATGCAATCAATAATAAAATGTATAATTTGAAATTAATAATAACACATAAGGAATATGTACGAAATTAAAATAAAATAATTTAATTTGTGAATAAAAAAAATTCTAAATAAATAGAATCATTAGGCTAATAATATTAAATGTCCTCCAACTATTTATCATAAAAATAATGAAAATAAAATAAAATAAAATATTTATAATAGAAAACAAAGTAAAACTAATAAAAAGAGGGAGACAAAGTTGGAAAACCGAAAATGAGAGTAATTTTTTTAGAAAGAGAGAAAATGAGAGTATAAATAGAAGAGTGTGTAAATAAGTAAAATATTTTTATTTAAATGAAAAAAATTGTTAATATAACTTTAAAATATACTAAAAATTTTAACATATGTGTATGCACGTGAAAATTACAAATATAAAACATAATTGTGTGTTTAAAACTAATATATATTAAATAATTAAACATATGATTTGAAATTAATTAATAATAACAAATAAAATATATACATATTAAATTTAAAAAAATTAGATAATGAAGAGTGCATAAAAAATTTAAAATATATAAACATATAAAAATAAAACTTTAATTGAGTGGTAAATTAAATGTTTTATTAATTCAATTGGTTTAGGTTCAAAAATCACAATATACATATTTTTATATTTCTCTAAATAAAAATATTAAAGTATCTTTAAATAATATAATTTATTTTAATTACAAAATAATATTTTCATAATTTTTTAAATTTAATTGGTGACTCAATTGAAGGTAACTTAAATTCAGTTAAGAACTTAAATGATAATATAGATTATTTATTTTATAGTTTATTTTTTATTTACATTTATTAGTGAGTTGGTGTAACTGAATTAAGATTCCATTAGTTTTATTTTTTATTTGTTCTATTTTTTTAATTAATTGAGGCTGGCTATTTAAAAAAGGTTTTTATATGATATTTTTGAAAAATAAATATATTATTAAAAATTAAACAAATTAAAATTAATTATAAATTATTTAAAACAAAATTCAATTAGAATAACAGCAATTTTATAACTTGAATTCAAAAAACGGTCTAAACTCCGCAATTAAACAAATTCTCTATTTTATCCAAACAATATCATGAACTTGTTTTCAGTTTCTCTATTTTTTTTTCTCGGCCCTAAAAATTAAACGTACACAAAATTATCTTAAGAAAAAAAAAATACAAAATTGTTACAAGTTCCGGGCGTGTTCACATTTAGAGGTTACTTTGGATTTTCCAAACCTTTAGACGAAGGAAGAAAAGTTAACATCCAGTCATATTTTACAATCACACTTTCCATCGTCACCGTCTATTGTCACTCTCATCGAACGGCAACGATCTCAGCTGTGGCAAAAGAAACGAATCGCAACGGTATAATTAACATTATTTTTGTAACTATCGGACGAATAATAATAAACCACGTGTCATATTCGTAACATTGACTGCCATTTGATGTTCGCCATTTTTAGAGTTCACTGAACCCCATTTATTTTTCATTTTTCAAAAGCATCACTCGTTTCGCTTAATCGTTTCTATATCATTTTTCTCATAGCGGAAAAATCTCTCCTCTCTTTCTCTCGTTCTCTTTCAGTGACTATTTTGTTTTGCTTCGATTCACCGGAACCCTAACTCAACCTGCTGGAGAATTCAACCGGTAAGGCGCGGTTACTTGTTAATTCTTCTATTCATTTAGTCCTCCATTAGTTTAGGTTTTTATTCTACCAAAATTTTCTCTTGTTCATTTTCTTTTATCTTCAATTCTTTGTTTTCTGTTTGTCTTAGTTTCATTCCTTGTTTTTTGCTGCCGTTTTTGTTGTTATAGTGTGGTTAAAGTGGTATTGTTTTGAATTGGAGTTTTGTGGTAGATGACCGTACGATTAGGGAGGAGTTGAGATCAAGCGGCCAGGGATTTTGCCACCGAATGGAGGGAGGTAGCGTCTCTAGACTTACTTGCTCTGGTAACTGTTCACATTCCTACTTGTTTTTTTTTTGTAAGCAAATATTATTTTAGGGTTTTTGTTTTTCTAGTGTAATTAAAGAGCTTGGAAATAGTTATTTATCTTCTTGAAGTGGTGAGGTATAGTGTTATTCAAAGGTTATAATTAATTTTTTTTGTGGTTTTGTGCGTAAATATATTGGAGCCGAGTTCTTTTTATTAAGTTTTAAGTTTGACCGTAGCTCAGCTGGAGGTTTTGTTTAATTCAAATTGTAGTTGACTAGTTAATGGTTTGAACTAGAACTTTGTTTGAAATTAGTTAATGGTATACTTGTATTGATATCTAAGTCAACCAACTGATAGTTCAGGACGAAAAATACATGATTATTTTTCTTATTAAGGATTATTAACTTGTACACTGCAGTGGGTTTGAAAACTCCACAGATGGCTTTCACTTGCAATGTTTCAGTTTAACTAAATTTGTTAACCTGATAATTTAATGACTATTTCCTTATGTTGGATACATGACAAGTATGTACAGGAAGTGTAAATTAGTGGAAAGAACTCATAACCACCATTTATGCATTTTGGATTTCGAGTGGCATATTTACTCTAGTTGTCTTCTTTGATGAGGTTGGCCTAAGCAATGTGAACAGTTTAACTTCTTTTCCCTGCTTTACTCTTCTTTGTACTGTAAAGTAGCAATCAACTCTACTGGAGGTATTTAGATGGGTAATGTGGATTGTTCTGTCTGGAGAAATGCTGTAAAGTTTAAGCTTTCCATGCAATTCATACTGTGGCAGGATACTCTTTAAACTCAGAGGTCTGATCTCTGTATCTGATTCATCAGTTTGTTTTCTTCTAAACCTTCTCTTTTGTAGGGATACACTCATGGATTATGATGACAATGATTCCCAAAGCCAGAATCTTCATTTAGCTGGTGAAGGAAACAATAAATTTCCTCCTGTTTTACGGTCATATGATCTCCCAAGATTTGATTTTGATGACAATCTTCGTGGGCATTTAAGATTTGATAGTTTAGTTGAAACTGAAGTTTTTCTCGGCATTGAAAGTAGTGAAGATAATCAGTGGATTGAAGAATTTTCACGGGGGAGTACAGGGATTGCATTTAGTTCTAGTGCAGCAGAACCCTGTTTGATTTCTAGGCACAACAATGTCTGGTCTGAGGCAGCATCCTCAGAATCAGTTGAAATGCTATTAAAATCTGTAGGGCAGGACGAAACTACTCTTGGTCAAACTATTAGTAAGGATTCAGATGCCTGTGATGAGCTGGGTTGCATGATAAAGCCGATGGACCCTAGTTTGAAACACAGAGATAGTAGCCTTCCTAAAGTTGGGGATGACATACAACCTGGCCTGCATACAGGTGAGATTCCAGGGAAATGTGTAGATCATCAGTTGGTTGAAGATGCTTCTCAAACCCATGAGGGAGATCCATCTGTTCATGGGGCATTAGAAGATCCAAATAGCAAAAATACTGACATACCTGCAACTGAGAGAGATGAGTCTAAAGATGGTAAACATATTGTTGTTAATGAAAATCTAGCGGAAGCTTCAGTTGATCAGTCTTTGGATGACAGCGGACAGGAAGATAAATTTGCTTCTGGGTCAGAAGTTAATACCGTAATCCCTTCTGTGCAAAGCATATGTATGACTAGTGTTTTGATAGATGATGAAGATTCCACACATTTGAAAAATGATATCATTGATAAAAATGTGGACAGTTTAGAGAGGGAAAATGTTGGTTTAAGTCCAGAACTTCACATCGGTGGTAAGAACTTGGTTGATGATACAGTTGCATGTGTTACCTCGGACATGCAATCTAGGGAAGAAGAACATGCTATTGGAAACAGCACTGCTAACATGGGTGAGCCTTCTGATAGAATATTGAAAGGGAATTCTGACCTCCATATGGTGGAAGAATGCAGCAAGGGTGTGGGTGTAGAAATTCTTCTGCAGACCAGCAAGTCCGAAGACATTGTCTTGTCAGAAGGAAAGCTACATGACACATCATCAATGCCCATTGTTAGTGATATTACCCTCAAGGAGCATGAAAATGAGGTTAGCAATACTGGTACTATAATTTGTACGAGTCTAGAGTCGAAGGTGAATTCAATGATGCAGCTAGCATCTGATGCTATTGGGAAGAAGGATTTGTTAGAAAGTGATTACCACCCAAATAAAAATATCTCGAGCAGCAAGTCTGAGAAATCTTTGTTGTTAGCAGAAGATGGTAAAGGTTCTAAGGATGAAGGTGAAGATTCTCATGATACTTTGGTTGCTGGACACACTAGAGTATGTGAAAAGTACATTGTCACTGAACATATTGATGATCATAAATGTGATAGAAATGTGTCAGTTGCTTCAAAGCAGAACACCAATTTGCCTTCTGATTGTAGTAGTGCAGATTGCTTTGATGATAGATCCCCGCTTGTAACAAAGGGCGTTGATTCCACATCATTCAGTGCAAGTGGCAGGGTAAATGAGTTAGCTTCAAACCTACAACCTGATGTTCCTGTCAGCAGTATGTTGGGTATGTATATACTGAACATTAAGTGTAATAATTGAGCTTTTTCTTTCCTCCTTTATGCCTTGATTTACCCATACTGTATCATATGCTAACTTCGTGTTCCTTGGTACAGTGGATTGTGTTCTTTTGCCTTCTGATAAGGGTATACCAGCCGATACTGTTTTGGATAAGAAAGAGGTTCAGGTGCCATCTTCAGAAGCAAGTTTCTCAGTCGTAAAGACTTCTGGAATGACAACCGAAAAAAGTGCTTCTTGTGAGACCGGTGAACAGTTCTCATGCAAGAAAGTTGATCAGTCGTTGTTAATGAAGAATACCACTACACTTGAGGGCGGAAATGGTGACCAAACACTTTGCGGAGTCACATTGGAGGTTGGAAAGGATATGCACTCATCATCTATTTTCTCTGATTCAACAGTGAGGAATACTGATGGTGACGAAGCTCTAGTTATCTCTAAGGTTTCTACAGATTCTGCAGGTGACCTATAATTCGTAGCGTATCTTGGTTTATGATTAGCTAGTAATTATCTCAACTTAAATTTGAATATAATAAAATTCTTATTAGTGATTTCTTATAAATCAATCCTTTAGGGTGCGTTTGGTACTTCTATTTGGTAGTCTTCCATAGCCAGTGCATTTATTTAAATGCCTGTTTTACTGTTTTCCTTATCTTGTTATTATGGTGCTGTCAGGTGATGCTTCAAGTCAGCTGAACAAGACCTTGGTGAATTCAGTGCCTTCAACATCAATGGAAACCTCCCATAATACTGACCAAAATCACCATAAAGATAATGATTCCAATTTGGTTTCTGAAGAGATCAGTGGTCGTGTTGCTGTGCATCAGGTTGATGGTGAGTTTCTTTATCAGTTTTTTCTTGAAGTGATTAAAATTTGATATTTTATGCCTTTCAGGGTGGAACCCATCCTTTACTGTTGTCCCTGGTCTTTTTCCCTTAGATTGTTCATTTTTGTGTTGGTAAAAAGTTTGTTTTCTTCTTTCTTTGCTATCCTTCCCACCTCTCTTTTGGGTTCTTGATATGGATCTTTCTTTGTTTTTAACTTCTGTATTTTGTCATGTTGAATGGTAGTTCATAAATTGCATGCTTAGCCTCTTTCATGCGACTGTTTTCATTTGAGACCATTTCATCAGTTTTTTCTGTTTTCCTCCCACAATTTTCATGTTATCATTTTCGTCCCACAGTTTTCATGTTATCATTCTCATGGGTTATTTTGATTTTGCAGTTGATCCTTCAAAGGCTTTTAATACTTCCTTTGCTTCTGCGCCTTCATCTGAATCTCAAACTAAGTTTCACATGATGGAAAGTGGAAGTAGCAGTGCTGATCTTGACAACCCTTCCTGTGGCTCTCCAATTATTATTAGAACTTCCGAGCAGTCGCAAGGTAAAATTGAAAATGGTGTGAAAAGATCGAAAGATCAGAGTGCTGTAGCATCTGGTGTCACTAACGAGGAAGTGAACAAAGAGAAGTCAATTTCTCAGGATACAGAAGGAAATGATGCAACTCCAGGAGACAAAAGCTTCACCTTTGAGGTACCTCCATTGTTAGGTGTGTCTGAACAAGAATCTGGAAAAAATTGGCAACCTTTTTCGACCATGCAACACGATAAAATATCCCCGGTAAAGTTTCATTTTCCAATGTGATGCATATGGTTATGTTAAAAAGTCCATTTTGTGCTCTAATATTGTCCTGCTTCTTGTCTTCTAACTGAAGAATTTTAAGAAGTACGATTCTAATTTTTGTTTTACATTCCGGTTATTCTCTATCCCTCGTGCACTTGCTCTCTCACTCTTTGTCTCATACAAGAAGGCCATGGAAGGAACTCCATCAACCTCTGGCTTAAGCAAAGCGGGGGCCAAGGCTGCTCGAGAGACAAGTTGTGCAAATCTTCAGGCACCTAAAAGGGAGAATGTGCGTGGTGGCTCCAAAGGGACTTCTGAGCGTAAAACAAGACGAACAGGTGGTAAGAGTGCAAGTAAGGAAGCTGCTAAAAAGGGAAATGCTGCAAAAGTGATAACCCCTGCAAGGGAATCAGAAAGAAGTGATAGAACAAGTAATGTGTCACTCAGTTCAGCTGGAACGGGTCAACTTGTGCAATCCAATGAGATGCAGCACTATGGACATATAGAAGGCGGTAATATGAAACCATTTGGTGTTCTTTCTACTTCAGTATCTAGTCTGCCAGACTTGAACACATCAGCTTCTTCATCTGCAGTTTTTCACCAGCCTTTTACAGACTTGCAGCAAGTTCAGTTACGTGCTCAGATTTTTGTATATGGAGCTTTGATGTAAGACTTGTAACTTTCATTTTGTCTTGGCATGTATTAAGATTTTTGTACATGTGCTTTGGTATTCTTGTCAACTCCAGTTGTTTCTGGTATTGCATTTTCATTTAGTACTTTTGATAATTTGAGCACATCTATCTAAATGTTTTGAACAATGTTGCTGCAGACAAGGAACACTACCCGATGAGGCATATATGATATCGGCATTTGGAGGACCTGGTTAGGTTTCTTATTTCTAAATATGTATCTTTGGGACTTTTTATACGGATATGTTCACTATTTTGGGCTGTCTGTAGATGGTGGAAGAACCATTTGGGAGAATGCTTGGCGAGCAGGTACTGAGAGGGTACATGGTAAAAAATCGCTTCTTGTTAGCCCTGAAACTCCATTGCAGTCTCGTATAGGTATCTTTGCTGGTCTTAAGCTGTTGAAATAGTTTCTTCTGATTCTGTTATCTATTAATTTTGTGCCTTGGTTGAGATGCTCAGGTGCTAAAACTTCTGATCAACCGATCAAACAAAATGCACTTCAGAGTAAGGTTACATCCTCACCTGCTAGTCGTTCTACCAGCAAGGGTACTCCAACAACATCAATTTTAAACCCAATGATACCCCTTTCATCACCACTATGGAGTATTCATACACCTTCTGGTGACGCCCTTCAACCTACTGGCTTTCCAAGAGGTGCAGTTATGGATTATCAGCTAACAATTTCTCCATTACATCCTCCAGCTACAAGGAATTTAATCGGACACAATTCTTCTTGGATGTCCCAAGCCCCTTTTCATGGCCCCTGGACTCCACAGACTTCTGCATTTGATGGCAATGCTTGTTTTCCTGTGCGCCCTATCACAGAAGCAGTTAATTCAAATCCTGCATTAGCGTCGGTGCCTCATTCTTCTAGCATGAAACAGGTTTCTGCAGTTCCTGTGGTCCGGAGTGGAAGTCCTGCTAATATTTTTGCAGGGACTCCACTGCTTGATACAAAAAAGGCAACATTAACACCTGGTCAGCATTCTGCTGATATAAAGCCTAGAAAACAGAAAAAGTCTACAGTTTCTGAGGAGCCTGGGCAGAGTATACCTCATTTTCCATCAGAGTCCCCATTGGCTACTGTTGTGGTTAGTCAAGCCTCTACACCTGCTGCAATTACCATTCCTGCTACCAATATATCCAAGTCCACTGATAAATTCATTACATCTGTCTCTGGTAATCATCTCAAAAAGGGTGACCAAGAATCAGATCAGAGGGCTAGTCTCTCAGAAGAGACTCTTAGTAAACACAAAACTGCTCAGAAGCATGCAGAGGATGCTGCTGCTCTTGCTGCTGCTGCTGTTAGTCACAGTGAAGAAATATGGAGGCAGTTGGACAAGCACAAAAATTCAGGGTTGGGACCAGATGTTGAAACTAAATTGACTTCTGCAGCTGTTGCAATAGCAGCGGCTGCTGCTGTTGCAAAGGCTGCGGCTGCGGCTGCCAATGTTGCCTCAAATGCTGCCTTACAAGCAAAATTGATGGCTGATGAAGCATTGGTTTCAAGTGGCTACAGAAATTCCACTCCCAATAATGCAATATCTGATGGTGTGAAGAGGTTGAGCAAGGCTACTTCTGCATCCATCTTAAGGGGTGAGGATGCTGCTACTAGTTCGAATTCTGTCATTGTTGTTGCCAGGGAAGCTGCTAGAAGGAGGGTAGAAGCAGCTTCAGCTGCCGCAAAGCAAGCTGAAAACATGGATGCCATTGTTAAAGCTGCTGAGCTGGCAGCTGAAGCTGTGTCACAGGCTGGAAAAATTGTTGCTATGGGTGAACCTTTCTCATTGGCTGAATTGGTAGAAGCAGGTCCAGAGGCATATTGGAAAGTACCCCAAGCATCCCCTGAGTCAGATGGTGCTATTAGAGAGCAGATAAAAATAGGTGGTAGAGTGGAAGTTCCTGGTTCATCTGTTGGGCATCTAAAAGAGGTTCCTGTGGACAAGAGGGAAAAGCAGAGTAATAACCACAGAAAGTCACCTACTCTTAGAGAGATGACCAGAGAGTCTATGGAAGACCATTCTAGATTGACAGATGGCGGTTGGGCTCCTGTTGCAACAAGTGAAAAGGATAAAAAAGGACAAAAGAGGCGCAAAGCTTCAGATGTTGCCAAAACTAAAGGAATTGCTTCTGAATCTGAGATAGGTTTTGGATCACCTTTGATGATCGCTCAGACTGACCATGAAAAAGCGGGGGAAACTTCAAAACATAATAATATAAGGGAAGGCTCACATGTTGAGGTTTGTGACTTTTACTGAAATATTACTTGAGAATTTGATCTTTAGTTGAAATACACTTGTATTTGATGGAAATTTGTCGATGTAGTACTGAGTTTGAAAAAAATTTGCATTCATTTGTCCTAGTTACCAGATGGAAATCTTGAAGTTATATATACACATATTAGTAATCTTATATTGTATTTAATTTGTTTACAGTTTTACCATCTCATGTCCAGGTATTGAGAGATGGAGATGGGTCAAGAGTAGCATGGTTCCTGGCAGATATACTGAACTTGAACAATGGCAAAGCTTATGTGTGTTACAATGAACTTCAACAAGAGGGTGAGCTACTGCAACAACTGTAACTTATGTTTTAGTTGAATCAACTGAGTTATGATAACTATGAAAGTAGATCTGTTGGAATTCTTGTCCTTAATTTTTATGTAATTCCTTGTTGATGTTTGTACAATTTTACTTTCTCTTTTGGGATCTCTAGGCTGAATCACAAATTTGCCTGTATGATGTGTGCCTCTGTTGGGGGTGGGGGGATTGAAAATTGAAAACATGATTAAATGCACCAGAGTCAGGGTATATTTCTTATGGACTTTCCTGCGTAGAAACTTTCAAGTTTCTTATGGAAAAACAGTTTAGATGTCTTGCAGTATGCGCAAACATCAATAATAGTTATCTTAACAAACCTTATTTGATTGCTTGTCTTACAGATGGTGATAGGCTAAAGGAATGGGTGGAAGTTGAAGGTGAAGGTGATAGGGCACCTAGGATACGCTGTGCTCGTCCTAGTACTATGTCATTTGAAGGAACAAGGAAAAGACGCAGGGCAGCCATGGGGGATTATAATTGGTCTGTTGGAGATAGGGTTGATGCATGGATGCAAAATAGGTATGCATGCATTGTTTTTTATATTTTCTTTTATCTATTTCTTGCAGTCTATTGGACAGAAATGGTACTGTTGAAGATTATGGGGACATTATAAAATATATACGAGGAAGTAGAATGTTGGATAATTTGTCTATATTTCCTATCCAACCTTTAGGATATCCATAAAGACCTTTTTGTGCAATCCTACGATTTGTCATTTTGTAATCTGACAAGTTATTCACCTTTTGATGTTTGAACAAACTGATTTATGCTAGAATGCATTTTTATGCCCTGGTTTTCTGGATGGCTTTGGACTACCTTTGTAAATCAAATGCTATTTATTTCTCATCAATCATGTATTTCCTTGTGCTAGAGGGAAGGAGAGTTTCAATTCTATCAAGTTGTTTCAATTTTAATTATCAAGGAATGAACTGATGTTTGAAATTATTATGTTCATTTATTTGGCTTTCAGCTGGTGGGAGGGAGTTGTCACTGAGAAGAGCAAGAAAGATGAAACTTCATTTACTGTCCATTTTCCTGGTATGCATGACCAAGTAGAACAGTTATTAACGATCTGGACTGTAATCTGCTCAGTAGTAAAGTCTATACAGCCTCTGCTCTGAGAATTATAAAACTTTATTTTATTGTTTTTATTGCAGCTCAAGGAGAAACATCTGGTGTCAAAGCATGGCTTCTTCGTCCTTCTCTGATGTGGAAGAAAGGTAGTTGGGTTGAATGGAGCTCTGTTGATAATAATGAGTCTTCCCATGAGGTGATATGCTAGCTTATACTTGTGATTGATGCTTCTCTCATGATACTTTGATTGCTTCTTGGTGCTAAGTCATTGATCTATTTTTCAGGGTGATACCCCACAGGAAAAGCGACAAAGGTTAGACAGTCCTGTGGTTGAGGCCAAAGGGAAAGATAAGCTTTCAAAAAATGTTGACATTAAGGAATCTGGGAAACCTGATGACACGAAATTGCTGGATATATCTGCAAGAGAAGAAATATTTAATATTGGTAAAAGTATCAGGGATGAGAGTAAACATGACTCACTGAGAATGACACGTACTGGTTTAAAGAAGAAAGGATCAGGAGTGGTTTTTGGTGTTCCTAAGCCTGGAAAGAAGCAAAAGTTTATGGAAGTAAGTAAACATTATGTTGCAGATCAGAGTAGCAAGACTCATGAAACTAGTGATTCAGCTAAGTTTACAAAATATTTAATGCCTCAAGGATCTGAACCACGTGGAACGAAAAATAAAATTGAACCAAAACGAATGGCTGTATCCAAGCCCAAGATTCTCAAGTCTGGAAAATTGCCTAGTGTTTCTAGTAGAAGTATTCCTCAGAAGAACTACTTACCAAACACTATGGTTTCTGAACCTGATAGTGTTGTGGCCTCAGATGTGTCAAAATTGGAGGATTCTGTAAGCCATGCTGAGAATGTATCAGGAAAGCCAAACTTGATGGAATTCAGATCATTTTCATCTTCTGATGGAGCAGCAGAGGGCCCGGTCTTATTTTCTTCTGTGGGTGTCTCATCAGATGCACCCCTCAAGAAAACTTCTGCTTCAAATGCTAAATCTGAAAGGATTAATAAAGGGAAATTCGCACCATCTGGTGGGAAGTTGGCAACAATCGAGGAAAAAGTCTTCAATGATGATACAACAAAAACAAGTTCTGAAGGTGTTGAACCTCGTAGATCTAATCGCAGGATTCAGCCAACATCAAGAGTAAGTTAATAGATATGATCATTCATTTCATAAGTTGTCATTATACTGCAGTATCAAAATTTCTAGATCTAAATCTATTTCATATGCCAAGTATACTGCACTTTCTTTTTGTGGAAAATGAATTGAAAAATTCTTTTCTTGTACACCATGTACCCCTGTGAGCTTTGAGTTGTGCTTTGAAAATTTCCTTGCTTGCAAACAGTTGACGATTTATGTGTAAGATTAGATTCTGGGTTTCATACTCTGCAGGGAACAAGTTGAGAAGTAGAGGTTTGCTTGGAAAATAGGAACAACATTTCCCCAGTAGGGAAATGAATTTGACAGTGTGTTTTGCAAATTTGTTGAATTCTTATCCTATCTACCGGTATTGGGGTGTAGAGATTTCAAGCAGCATTTTTTCCATATTTCTATTTTTTTATCATAATCTAGTAAATCAACATTGAGATATGACATTTAACATATTTGTTTAGACAGATATGTGTCTAAAATAAAAAATTGAAATATAAAATTGTTACTGGGTATGTTTTGTTGAATGACAGTAGGAATTTATAGAGTTTTACTTTTGCTGTTTTTGTTTCTTTAAGAAGAATAGTTGTGCTTGGTGCCAGCTACGTATTAAACTAGGATATGTTGCTTCCCTGTACGATGTCACTTAACCCTAAGAATTCTTTGTCCATCTTCTGCTCACTTGTCTGAGTTCAGTGATGTCAATAATATATATGTTATCAGAAACAACGAAATTCTGTTATAATCACTAACCACATTTATTTTCCTGCATTTACAATTTGTACTGATCTGGTTATGGGTCTCGTTTGTTGCCCACAGCTTTTGGAAGGGCTACAGAGCTCGTTGGCCATCTCAAAAATTCCTTCTGTTTCACTCGACAAAAGTCACAAAAGTCAAAGCAGAAGTACCAGAGGTGAAACTTAAATTTCATATCGCTCTATTCTCAAATCAGCATTGCTGTCCTTTTAGCCGTCTTTGTTATTAAACGTACAATGATTCATGCAATTGTAACTGTCTGGAAAATAACAGGTTGAGAGGTGCCCTCCTGCAACTAGGGGAATCCAGTCTTAAAAGAAATTCAGCAAATATCGGATGACCAACATACACCAGTGTAGCTTTGTGTAAATTATCAGATGATAGAGGTGAAAGCTAGGAACGAAAATTTGCTTCTTTGTATTTTTGATGTAGCGGTAGATATATACATACATATATTTAGTGTTCTTTAGTTTCATTTAGAATTATTATAATCTGATCTGTCTAGGCCATGCACTTTTGTATATGGAACGTCTTTAAGTAGTTGGGTTTGATATTTGAAGAGCAGCATCGCAAGTGATATCAACCCATGTATTTTGTTGCATCTAACTGCTCTCAGCGTGGACCTAGATTACTTGGGGTTTCTTCTAGTACTGTGTTGACCCAAAAGGATTCGAATAAAGATCAGGCTTCAAACCCTTTTTTTTTTTTAATTTATCATGATAGTTTACATGTGTAAGATTTACTTATTACTCAAGAAACTCGTATTTGTCCTCGTGCGTAAGTGTTGCAAACATTCGAACCTGAGAATGGTTTCTTCCAAATCATTTGTAGAAAATATATATCTTAGGACTGCTGCGACAAATCTACTGGAAATGGACTTGAGTATTGAACACTTGAATTGAATACTGTCTAATTATAAAAAGAAAAATAACTAAATATAGTCCAAACCAAAGAATCTCCAGTATCGCACATACCTATCTACCTAGCAAATATATTACGAATAGTCGCAATTTCTTAACATTACCTTTACCTGTACAAAGATTCAATTCCTTTTTCTCATGTCTACCCGGTAAAAGAGAGAAGAAACAAGAGAAACCTTCCCTGACCAGGTTTTGGCTCAAATCAACTGGCATGTTCTGTCAGATTTTGTGCCTGCTTAACAATAGATGGCAGAGATGCAGTCAGATTAGAAACACTTGTTCATCCCCCTTGGCTCCTAAAACTGGCTCTTCTTCCTTGCTTCTGTTCTTCAATTCTTGATTTCCTCTTACTTGCTCCGACTCAGGTTCTCCGTTCTTTTTGCAAATACATGAACATGGATATTCATGAAATTCACCACGTCCTGGTCTCATCTCATCTGGCTCTCCCATGTATCCTCTTTGAACTGCCTTCACCTTTCGGGCAAAGGTGTCCCAATCCATCTTATCCCTTTCCATAAACAAAGAGCTTAGTCTCTTGGCATTTGGTCTTATAGTCCTTTTGTGCCCCATGTACCTCCTTTGAATCCAAACAAGCAATCATGAAGAATTAAAGAAAGTTCAAAGAGAACCAATCCCATGCTAAGTACGCAATAAACAATGGACAATATAAAATGCAGAGAAATAACAGATACACGCCTATGGAGCTCAGAGTATGCAGTTTGGTACCAAATCTTCAACTGATGTTAATAAAAGTTGATGCAATATATATTCTCAGCATGGGCCCCACCAAAGGGGTAAATCTAACATTACAAGCCCCACATTGTATTACAGGTATGCAAATCAATGCAGGACCATGTTAAGAGCATTATTTTGCTTATAGTTGATGTCTTTAGAACCTGGTCCAAATTTCACATCTTTAAATTACTTCAACAGAATAACTTCTAGATAAACATAAAAGTTAGCACTTATATGCAACACATGGGACTCTACCAGAAGAAAAAAAAAAGCATGATGCAAGAAATAACAAGATTTCTCACCTTCGACCTGCTAGAATTCTTGCCATATTTCCATTATTATTGGTGACAAAAACATCACTTTCATCACAAACAATGAAGTCTATGGCAGCAAGGCGAGAAGAGAAAGGAAGAAAAGGTTTCAGCTCTTCATTAGCAAGCCTTTCTTTTGTGTAGAAGTTTGGAAATAGATCTCTTAGTGGTCGCAGAGTCTCTTCTCCACCATATATTTCTCCAGATGCAACATAAATGTACGTGTCATTTGCAAAACCAAGTGCCCGCAGCATCAAACCTACTTCATGAGGAGTGAGTGGACATTTACCTCGACTCCTCTCTCCATCAGCATCTAAGTCCTGCACAAATGTGAAGATGAGTGCAACTTTACTAGATAAATGCAGGATGCAGTAAAAAAAAAAGATTGGTACTCCTGAAAACAATTATTATGGTGTGTAGTAAAGAGAGAACTGGTGAGAAGTCATAAAAAATGGAATCTCACAGGTAATGTTTCCCATCGTTTTCGTATTTCTGCAAGCTCATATCTCTCCTTGTCCCCTCCACCAAAGTAACAACCAGAAAATGCTAGCATATCAGGTTCAAATCTGTGATGAAATAAGGTTGAGTAATATCAGGAAAACAGGTATTAGAATTTTAAATTATACTTAAGGATGTTTCTCTATGCAAATGCAAATGAGCCAATGTGCTGTTATTGAATACTCATACACTCAGATGCAGCAGTGCGGATGCAGAAAGTAGTCATTGGATATGATGTCAAACATAACAGCCAAATGTATACATATTAACAAACTGAAGTTAAGCTGCATTTCCAAAATTCCAAGGATTGCACACTTAAGGGAAAGGCATTCTACAATGTCACTAGCTTATCTGGCTTAAAGAATTTCAAATCAGATCACCCCCTGATAGTGAAGGAACTTAAAATAAGTCTAATCATACCAATTCCAAAGTATGCCATTTTATATTGCAAATGCGTCCCCAAGGATTACAGACAAACCTTATTTCAGGATACAGAACTAATATATTACTGCTTTAAAAACCTTTGACATGCACATCTAACCATCTGGAATAAGGAACAAACCTCAAATGGACTGCTATAAAACGTTTTGCCATCTCACGCATTCTCAACACAAGTTTCTGTCCAAGTTCTTGAATAGGTTTTGTAAATCTTAAAGCATGAAAATTAGCCCGGCAACGCAACTTTTGTAGCTCTTTGTCAATGTTGTTGGCCAGTCTATAATCAAACTTTGTTAGTTGCAGGACCTACAAAATTTTCAGAGAGTTAATTGCTGCACTTTCACACAAAAACCATAATATCCTAGAAAATGTATAACACGAATATTCTAGTAACATATGATTCAGTTACCAAGATATAAATAACATAAAAGTGTAGGAAATTGTTAAAACTCTCGCCTTTGAACAGCACAACCAGGAGTTCTCTTCTAACCTCCAAAAGTGGAGAATAAAACATAGATGAAAAACGGCTATAAGTGTGGCATTCTTGTGTTCTTAGCTTATTACTTCTTTCCAGCGCAGACAACTGAAAGGGCTTGAAGTTAATAACTTCCATCATCTCTTTTCCTGATATAATTGGTGAATTTTATGCTTTTAATTTCACAAACACACACACACACAATTTACACATGTATTATAAAATCAGGGAATGAAGAAAGATCAGAAAGTTCAGTTCTGGAAATTATATCTACAATAAACCTAAATAGCATTAGTGAAAAGAGTATTTGAAAGAGATCTTACACGTCTTTGTTTAATTATTGGCAGAACTTGGTCTAGATAATATTCTGGAGGAGATTTCCTTGGGACACGCATACTGTAAGGATTTTTCTCCATTGATCGCATGAATTTATCAGGAACTTTTTTTACAATAGTAACATCTTTTACTAGGTAAGAAATGAACCAGTTGACATCAAAAATGTTGACAAAGTCACTGCATGTCAGGGGAAAAAACCTTAACAATCGAACAGAGGAATAGGATATAAATTTGAACTTCTAATAGGCTGATTCAACTTACCTATTATCCTTCCAATACGAATTATGATCTAACTCAGGTACCACTAAGGTTGCATTTAGAATCCGAGCGACAACTACAGCATCAGATATCTGTGCGGCATAAGCAAATTATGAATTCTAAACAAATAGCACTATCCAAGGTCAGGGAGGATAATGAATTCAGTAGGATGCCTAAATTTCAGATGAATAAATCAGTTAGATATGCCATTGAAGGAGTTAAAAATATCTTCCATTAGGATATTTACCCAAAATAAAGCATAATGCGTAAAAATTCCACTTACTCCTGTTCTTTGTTGATTCAGTCCTCCACTTGCAGCAATGAGCAAATAACCATTTGATGATCGCTCACGTACAGCATCTAGATATCAAATATCAATGTAAATGATGAATCAGTGAACTTAAGACACTGGTTTGGTAAAATTTAAATGAAAAGAGTGTCAAATAGATTCTTTCTAAGAGGTAAAAACAGATGATACTAGACATCAGGTATTAGAACCATTTTACTAGAAAATTATGCTAAAAAGAAAAGAAGTATCACAAAGTTGCTCAACAAAAGTTAATTCCATCTGATTCCCCTCGAGGGAGAAATCATCAATAATTAGTTTTAATCTTCAAAGTTAAACACCAACATCATCAGCTAACACATGATAAACATAGGCAAATTCAAAGCTCATAATCTATTTAAGCAAAAGAAGCAATCAAGGTAGATTGCATTGCTGTTTAGGTGCCTAGACTTGCAAAATGCAAAACTATCGTCCTTTGCTTAATTCTTACCTCAGAACCAAACAATTTACTGACTGCCATCAAAAAAACTTAAAGCTACTGTCTCTCAATCACAAACTTTGAGAGAAGCACATAATTTTGAATTTCCAAAACAAAAACCAAGAACTTTGCATAACAAGTAAATAAGATAAACATCCAAAGCAACAATCTTAGCATCAGTTAACATGTTGAAAAACAAGCACATAATGTCAGATAAAACATATTTAAGATAAGTAACCATTCCTGTTATGATTGAAATTTGCTCCTTAAACCTTAATCCAGTCCAGCTTTTATTTAGAGAATACCAGAGTTTCCAAAAATAAAATAAAATTAACATACGAGGAAATTTACGACTTCTTTTGCTGCATCCATAGAAATTTTTTCCATTTTCAGATTTCCAAATATCAATCGGTACTTTATTACTTCCATCCTGCAGCATTTGCATAAAAATTAGCATAAAATATAAAATATAATTATAATTATAATAAATAAACACATAAATGAAACCGAAATTATTCATCATTTTTCACTGTACCAATTTGAAATAGAGTTTTTGTTTCACAAGTCGCCGGGAATACCAGTCGAGATCAGAGACCACATGTCCGGTGAAGAGCGAAACAATGCCTAAGGAGAAAAGCATCAAGCCGAAGACGAGCGACCATGAGATTGGCTTACTTTGCTGCGTCGCAGAGGATCTCCACCTCCAGCACAAATGCTTGTTGCTTAGAACGGAGCCGTTCAGGTTTACCGATACCACGCTAAACATACACGCCTTCGCTCCGCCCATAACGAACACTACTACAACGGCAACAAAGACTCCGGCCTCAACTTCATCACTTATTTCCACCGCAAATCCCACCTCCCGATCTTCCCAACAACCACAATCATCAAAGAGTAAAGGAGAATGAGAGGGTGTGTCTGTAAATAATGCCAATGCGGAGGTTTAAATTTGAACAATAGGTAGGGTTTTGCTTCCTTTCTTTCGATCGACGCTCTCCAAATTCTTTCTCCAAACGCGGCAGATTTGTAACTCGTAAGTTACTGTGAACTAATAAGACAATAAATTTTGACCAAAAAAATTAATAATAATAATAAGAAGAAGAAGAAGAAGAAAAATTACTGAAGTGGAAGTAAAGAATGAATAAGAAAACTGAAGATTTTGTCTAAAATATAATATAGTTTTAATTAATGTTTACTGAAATGCAGATTTCAACAACAATTAAAGATATAAAGAATTTAATTTGAATTTTAAAAATGGAAAAAAGGGAAACCTTATTTAATCATTTATTTAGCAAAGAGATATTATGTGGACAAGAAATTTATCTGAATTTAAATTTAAAATGTAGTAAAAATTCGATAACTGGTTCAAATTCATAGATTCTGTGTCTGAAGAGAATAAATTTGAAAAGATGACAATAAACGAAGACGACAAAAAACAAACAAAGGACACTTCTCTACGAGTTATGTACTAAAAAGTGTTTTTTTTTTTTAATTTTAATTCACTGTTCTAGAATGATTAAAGGAAACATACATGGGTTAAAATTTCAAAAAAATAAAAAATTGTCTATGGCCTTCTTTGATAATATCCCACTTTTTTTTATTAGCGATAATTTCCCACTTTAGAAATTGAAAACGTTTATCAACTGTTTCCCGCTGGCCTGGTTCTCTAGAAAAGGTAAACCATTCTCTGCCTTCGAAGTATCCCCAGGAAGGGGCAAGGCAGAATCTATCTAGCTTTCTCATCCCTTTTTCTTGTTCATCAATTTTGTCTCTCCCTATGATTGCTTCAAATTTCAGCTCTAGTCCCCAAAATAACTAACAACAGAAACAATTATGCTTCCGTTGTTCGCTAATTGTTCCTTTCTCTTCTTCTTTCTTCTTTTCTTCTGTTTTCTCCCACTTCTTTGTTTTCCCACCAGAATCACATCGGGACAAGCAACTGTCATAACTACCGATGATCACACCGCTACGTGGCATAATTTTACACGCTTTAAAGATGCCAAGAAAGGTAGCCAAGTCAGCGGCATATCGGAACTCAAGAAATATTTCCAACGGTTTGGTTATTTATCGATTCCTGACAATCAAAACGATAACTTCACTGACGTTTTCGATGCTCAATTTGAATCTGCCGTGATTTTATACCAACAAAAGTTCGGGTTACCGATAACCGGAAAGCTCGATTCCGAAACGATATCGACAATCATGTCCCCGAGGTGCGGCGTTTCTGACACCAGTCCGACAATCCATGCGACAAAGCATTTTGCCTATTTTTACGGAAGGCCGAGGTGGGACCGTGGGTCGCCCATGACTTTAATGTACTCTTTTCCATCTACAAATATGATCGATTACATAAGCTTATCGAAAATCAAAACAGTGTTTAAGCGCTCGTTTTCAAAGTGAGCTTCAGTGATTCCGATAAACTTCACTGAGATAGACAATTACCCGTCGGCGAATATTAGAATCGGGTTTTTCAAGGGCGATCATGGTGACGGTCAACCGTTCGACGGGGTTTTAGGAGTGTTAGCACATGCTTTTTCACCAAAGAACGGAATGTTACACCTGGACAAAGATGAAACGTGGGCCGTTGATTTCGAGAAAGTGAAGTCAAAGGTGGATATTGACTTGGAATCAGTGGTGATGCATGAGATTGGCCATATACTCGGGTTAGCTCACAGTTCGATCAAGGAAGCTGTGATGTATCCAAGCTTGAAGCCACGAAGTAAAAATGTGAATCTTAAACTTGACGATGTAGAAGGTGTTGACGCATTATACGGATCAAACCCTAACTTCAAATTCAGTTCTTTGTTGGAATCTGAAAATTCTTACAACAAAGCAATTAGCCTCAATCCTAGATCATGTAGTTGGACATTTTCTTCGGTAATGGTAGTTTTTTTCCTACTTTTGATGATAACATAAGAGCCTTCTTTTTTGAGCTCTTTTAAATTTTTTTTACAGTAGTATTTATGTGTGGAGAAAAAGTTGTTCACACCAAAAGCAAGAATAAGAAAAAAAATTGGAACAATTCTTTCATTTGTATTAGGATGTAATATATTTGTGAATAATTTTAAAGAGACATTTGAAGAATCTTACTTGAAATCATAGCATAAAAAATGGTGAATTTGACAATGAAAAAGCAATACTATGGGGTGACGTGAAGGGGTGAAAAATGAAAATGCTTCAGCCACTTAATATGCCTCTCCTCAAAGACCCAATAAAACTTAAAAAGTCTTCTGTTTGAATAATTACTGAATTAAATTAATCATGATTTGGTTGAATATGGTAACCTCCTCAAAGAAACTACTAAGTGGGGACATCTTGCCAAATGGATAACTTTGATTCATCATTCTATTTTTAGTTTTTATAAATTCTAAAATTCCCATTCATCGTGACATCATCAATCCCTGCTTCTGGACTAGTTTATCTTCCATCCCTAAATATTTGATTAATGCTTTGCTTTTATAAAATAATCCCATTAATTGAACATCGATTAGAAAACGAAAATAAGTTAATTAAAAAATTTAAAAGTGCCCCTGAATTTTTTTAAAAGTATAAATGATTTAGCGATTGATTGAATCATAAGACGAGTGATAAACTTGATTTTTCATTTAATTTTATAAAAAAAAAATATTTTAACTATTCATTTATTTTTTTTCCTTGTGGGTTGTTTCTACCTTAACTTCTTTTTTTTTAAGTAATTTAACAAACAATGTAAATTTAAAAATTAAAAAAATAAATAATTAAATGAATAATTAAAATCATTTTTTAATAAAATTAAAAAGCTAAATAAATTATTATAACATTTTAAATTCAATCCATAAATAATCTCCATCCGTTATAAAAAAATAATGGAAACTAACCCTTCAATATAGATAAAATTCCCTAAGGCATTTGTTAGGTGGTAGATTGTAGGTGTTCCAAACATTGACCTAAATTTATATAGTTGTAATAAAAAACAATTAATCAGTTGAAGTCAAAGTGGTATGCAACTTAAGATACATTTATATTTTGATTTAATGTTTATTTTTATTTATAATCCCTTAAATTTTAAATCAAAGAAATAAATGTATATTCAAGTTGAAATCATTTTAATTATTGTAATAACAACAATTATAACATATACCATCTTATTTTTTTACAAAGGCCAAAATGAGGAACAATTAATTGGAGATACGTTTGATGTTTACTTTGGTTCTACCATTGAATCAACCAAAACAGCTTTTCTTCCAATGAAACAGGTTCGAAAGGGAAATGCAAGAGTTTTTTTTGTCTAATGTTGCTTTCAAATCCCTCTGCTCTTCAAATTATTCATTTTTAGTTCTAGAAATTTTGTTCTTTCATTTGCTAATTAAAAATCAAAATTTAATTGATAACGTTGTTAACAATTTTTTTATTAAATATGAATACTTTTACGAGTTAGAGTTTAATTTTTAAAGAAAAATTTCAATACTAAAATATCACGTATTCAAATTTAATAAAATATCAGTAAAAACGTTCTGATTTGGACTTTAATTTTCAAATAGGACAAGTAAAGGAAATAAATTTCCAAAAATAAAAGAAATGGACTAAAATTTAAAAGCTCAGAAAGTACAAAGATTGGAGGCATAAATAAACATTAAAAAGTATTGTTTTATAATGAATTAGTGCACCCATTTGTCAAGATCAACTTCATTGCATTTCTGAAAGCCAAACTATGGAAGACTTTGGCCTTAAATGTCCTTTTATACATAAAACTAAAATAATTAACCAATCATCTAACTTGAAAATTTTGTTCATTTATTTTATACAAATATTTGGATTTTAACATCTATATTTAATTCTTTCATTATTTGCAAACTACGACCACTTTGTAAAATATTAATAATAAGGTTGTTTTCTGAATTTGAATTGATTATGTAGAAAGGTGGGGATAGTGATGCAATTGGGTGATTACAACAGAATTATTGAAAGGGAATAGCTATGGTTGCCAACAGTAGAGGAGACTTGAATTGATGGTTATATTTATTCTTTTATTAAAACATAGAAAACTTTCAATTGATAAAAACTCCCCCTTCTAGTTTTCGTGGTTAGACGGTAAAATAATACTATTTCAAAGCAAATATCAAATTTGGTAATTAATGCTAAGCCCAAAAGTCCTTCCCCAGCCCATTCTTAATACAATCTCTAAATGATAAAAACCCTATCCTAAATTCAATTACTTCCTTACAATTTCTAGTTTTTAGATATATGGTTTTTCAATGAAAAAAGACAAACAAAATTGTGTTCAAGTTTTCGATTAATATCCATATAAAAAAAAAAAAAAAAAACTTGTAAATTTAATTTAACCGATTTGTGTAATTACTCGAGTTTTGTTGAGTGACGGGCTGAAATTCCTACCCTCCTGCTTCAGAAATTTCTATGTTGATGCTTAGCATCTCCAACTCTTGAATTTTCATGTTTTCAAGGCAAAACTGCCTAACCTTGTGCAATCGATGGAAGACGAAAACACGCAATCGAAGAACTTGAGTCACCAAGAGTTGTCTTGTAATAAAAGTTCGAACCTGGCGCAATATAAAACCTTATTGGAAAGTGATTTGAAAAAAAAACTAAAGCTGAAATCAGCCATTTGGTCAACAAACAACAAGAATAAAAATTTCAATCAAACTAATTTAAGAATTTTAAGCATATCCCGTCCTTAATACCACCCAAAAAAACATGTATTCATATCAGATACCGAAAATTATTAATTAAAAAAATTAATTAGAAACCGAAGCAGTAGTTAATCCACCATTCTCTTCCTTCAAAAGTCAATATCTCCAGAAAGGGGGCAAGGCAGAATCTATTTAGCTTTCTGACTCCTTTTTCTTGTTCCTTAATCTTATCTCTGCCTATGGTTGCTTCAAATTTCAGCTCTAATCCCAAAAATAACTAACAACAGAAACAACCATGCTTCCGTTGTTTGGTTATTGTTCCTTTCTCTCCTTCTTTCTTCTTTTCCTCTGTTTTTTCCAACGTTCTTGTTTTTCCGCCAGAATCACACCAGGACAAGTAACTGTCATAGCTACCGATGATCACAACGCTACCTGGCATAATTTTACTCGCTTTAAAGACGCTGAGAAAGGTTGCCATGTCAGCGGCATGTCGGAACTCAAGAAATATTTCCAGCGGTTCGGCTACTTATCGATTCCCAATAATCAAAATGATAATTTCACTGACGTTTTCGATGCTCAATTTGAATCCGCCGTGATTTTGTACCAACAAAAGTTTGGGTTACCGGTAACCAGAAAACTCGATTCCGAAACAATATCGACAATCATGTCCCCGAGGTGCGGCGTTTCAGACACCAATCCGACAATCCATGCGACGAAACATTTTGCTTATTTTTACGGAAGGCCGAGGTGGGACCGTGGGTCGCCCATGACTTTAACGTACGCTTTTTCGCCTACAGATATGATCGATTACATAAGCTTACCGGAAATCAAAACAGTGTTTGAGCGTTCGTTCTTGAGGTGGGCTTCGGTGATTCCGGTGAACTTCACGGAGATAGACGATTACTCATCAGCGAATATCAAAATCGGGTTTTTTAAGGGCGACCATGGTGACGGTCAACCGTTTGATGGGGTTTTAGGAGTCTTAGCTCATGCTTTTTCACCACAGAATGGGAGGTTCCACTTGGACGAAGCTGAAACGTGGGCCATTAATTTTGAGAAAGTGAAATCAAAGGTGGCTGTTGACTTGGAATCAGTGGCGACACATGAGATTGGCCATATACTCGGGTTGGCCCACAGTTCGGTCAAGGAAGCTGTGATGTATCCAAGTTTAAAGCCACGAAGTAAAAAAGTGAATCTTAAACTTGACGATGTAGAAGGTGTTCAAGCATTGTATGGATCAAATCCTAACTTCAAATACAGTTCTTTGTTGGCATCTGAAAATTCTTACAATAAAGCAATTAGCCTCAATCGGAGATCGTGTTGTTGGACATTTTCAATAATTGTGGTAGTTTTTTTTTTTCTTTTGATGATTACGTAAGAGACTTCGTTTTTTAGCTCTTTTAATTTTTTATATAAAATTATTTATGTGTGAAGAAAAAATTGTTCACACCAAAAAAAAAATTGAAACAATCATTGGTTTGTTGTGACTAATTTTTTTGGTAATATTTAGTGGTGTTATATGTGTATATATTATTATAGTTTGATTTTTCTTCCTTAAAAAGATATGGTAACTTTTTGAAGCAGGAGATGGGAAGAAAGACAAAATCCTGACCATTCATTTTGGAATTGAAAGGTTAGGATGGAACCAGAAAAGAATGAAAGGAAAAACAAAAATATATTAATGTATAATATTTAAATATTAAGAATAAATAGGGAAATAGGATCATTTGGTGGATAACTGATTATTTTATTTTGGAAGGATTAAATAACGAGGAAAATAAAAAATAACAATTTTTTCCTATATTAGAAAAACAAAACAAGTTTTTTCTCCACTTATAGTCCAGCGAGGAATCTTCAAAGTTTACTTTGTTGGACATTTTGAACGCTCAAGCCCCGACAAACATTTGAACTGTAAGTTTTTTCTGTTACCAAGAAAAAAGAAGATTTCGACGGTTTGACTCATGCACAAAGATGAAAGCCCGCGTAAAGATGGGAGTTAAGCAAACAAATTTTTTTTTTTTTATGGTTTAATATAATATTTGATATCTAAATTTGATATTTTTTTAATTTGGTACTTAAATATTTTTTACCTAAATTGGTACCTGAACTTGACAATTTTTTTAATTTGGTTCCTAATTTTGTTTGAATCTAATTTGATACCTGAACTTGGCATTTTTTCTTAAATTGGTATCTAAGTTTTTTTTTTAGATTCAATTTGGTACTTAAATTTATTAATTATTATAAAAAAATATGAAAAACAATAACAGTGTTGAAATTTTTTTGTTATACTGCAAAATATATTGTCAGTTTTTGAGCTATACTTAATGTAATAATATTAAAAAAAAATTAGGTATCAAATTAGAAAAAAGAGTCAACTGCAGATATCAAATTGGACCCCAAAAAATTTAAGTACCAATTTCAAAAAAAAAGTGTCAAGTTTAAGTACCAAAATAAAAAAAAAGTATCAAGTTCAAGTACCAAATATTATATTAAACCTTTTTTTATTAACACCTTTACTTTTTAATGGTATAAATAACCTTAGGTCCCTGCTAGTCTTGAAATTAGACAAATTGACCTCTCTTGAAAAAATGAGTAACTTAGTCCATGCTAAATTTGGGCTTTAATTGTTGTAATTTAATTTGGTATTTTTTATAATATCATTAATTAGTTTAAATAATTAATGCAGTTAATTATTTTGATTAAAATTTTTATGTTAATTTTTATTAAAATCCAAACCATAATTTTATTTTGATTACAGTACTGAAAATAATATTTAAAGAAAAAAAAAGGAAAATAAGGTTCTAAATTATGACTCGGACCATTTGGTTAAAGTTGTACCTGGGCAGCTGTGTGGCTTTTATAAGCAAGGTTAAGATAGAAGCTGTAGGATATTTGGCTCATCTCTTTTGCTTTCATCATGGTACTTGACTGGATGGATTAACCGGTGCGTTTATCTATTATTAATATAAAAATAATAATAATGATAAAATTAAATATTATAAAAATATTATAATGTGAGATAAAAAATAAATTAAATATATTTTACTGTACATCTAAATTCACGTTAAATCTTCTCTCGAGCATGGTGAAAAAAAGAAAAGTCTTCTATCGGGCTTCTTGCATACGTAGGCTTTTGAGCTGCCAAGAAAATGACGTCATATATATTATATTTTTTATTGATTTTGTAGTTATGGATTTTGTCTATGTATTATAATTAATTAATTTTAATTTTTATATTTTTTAAATTGATTAATTTTAATTCTTTAAACTTTTTAAAATTTGAAATTTAAGTCTTATCCAAATGTAACAATTAAATTTATTTGATCAAACTTTGCTATTAATATTGTATTGCATGCAAAAGATGTAGATTTAATTTGTGTTTTCCAATTGAATCATTCGTAGTATTTATATTTTTCGAATTTTAAAATTTAAATTTAATAGATTTTTCGTGACTAATATTAAAAAATAATAAGGTAACATGATATTATATATGTGATAATTTATTTTTCGTATCAAATTCTAGAAATTGCATGATTTAATGAGTTTTTAATAATCACCATTTGATTATAATTGAAACTTCAAAATTCAAAAAAATATAAAATTAAAAATAATTAAATTAAAGTATAAAAATTAAATATACAACTTACATGGATTGACAGCAAAATTTGATCCATATACTACAATATACGTATATTGAATTTTATTTTACTTTAGCAATTATTATTGGAGAGAAAAAGGTAAAGTACTCTTGATCTGGAGATATGAAATATCTGACTATTTTTTTTTTCAAAAGGGGTCAATTTTGGTGGTAAATATGTCAAAATAGAGACTTTAAAGGAAGACATTTCAAGAATCTTGCTTGAAATTATAGTATAAAAAATGGTGAATTTGACAGTGAAAAAGCAATACTATGGGGTGACATGGAGGGTGAAAAATGAAAATGCGTCAGCCACTTAACATGCTCTCCTCAAAAACCCAATAAAACTTGAGAAGTCTTCTGTTTGAATAATTAATGAATTAAATTAACCATAATTTGGTTGAATATGGTAACCTCCTCAAAGAAACTACTAAGTGGGGACATCTTGCCAAATGGATAACAATGATTCATCATTCAATTTTTAGTTTTTGTAAATTCTAAAATTCCCATTCATCGTGACATCATTAATGTATGCTGTCGAAATCATTTTTTTTGAAAAAACGTGTTTCGAAAAATTATTTTAAAATGAGAAAATGAGAGTCGCCACCAATATTTTTACACGATATGATTGGATCACCACAAAACGTTTAAAATCCGTTTTGAAAAATATTTTGGTCTTCGCAATCCAGAAAACGAGTTCGGGAGTCGATTACGCATGAGGAAAGGTTAGCACCCTCATACGCCCAAAATTGGTACCACATTGATTACTTGCGGGTATTGATTTGTAAAATTTAAGAACTCGAATGAAGTTTAAAATACGATATTTGAATGCATGAATTACGTTTAAAAGAAATCGATTTTGTTTGGAAGTCTCACTATTTCAAAGTGATCGAGAAAGAAAGTCACGTCCAGTGAGTTAGGACATAACATTTCGAGATCCAGAAATAACGAGCTTTCATTTGTCGTAAAATTTTTAATTTTGGAAAAGGATGTTCGATTATCTCGTTTTGAAAAAGTCACACCTAGTAAGTTTAGGTACAAATTTTCAGAATCAAAGATAAAGAAACATTGCCTCGATTTAAGGATATTCGATTATTTCGATTTGAAGAAAAATCGTGTCTAGTAAGTCAAAGCACAAATTTCAAATCTCGAAATAAAAGAACCTTGCCTCGACTTTAAAGTTTTTATGAAAACAATTTTGAAAACAAATATGTGGGTTTAATATGAATGAACAGTTAATAATGAATATTAGATAACACGAAGCAAAATAATTAAGCAGATAAATTATATACAAAAATAAAAAATACGAAATACGAATGCATAATAATTAAAAATTAAATACAAATATTGAAAAGGAAGAAAAATAAAACAATCGGAGTTGAAAATAAATTTTTTTGGTATCCGAGGGCAAAATAGCAATTTTGGGAAAGTTCAGGGTTAAAAACGGAACTTTAGACATCCGGGGGTAAATTGGTAATTTTGGAAAGAATCGGGATCGAAAATGAAATTTTTGGAAGTTCGAGGGTAAAATGGTCATTTTTCGGAAAATCAAGGTAAAAAATGAAATTTTTGAAAGTTTGGGGGTAAAATGGTTATTTTTTGAAAAAAAAAATTGAGGTCAAAAATAAAATTTGGAAAGTTTGGGGGTAAAAAAAAGTAATTTTGGGAAAATTCGGGGTTAAAATGGATTTTTTGAAAGCTTGGGGGTAAAAAAAGTAATTTTGGGAAAAATCGATGTTAAAATGGAATTATTGGAAGCTTGGGGTTAAAATGGTAATTTTTGGTGAAATCATGGTTAAAAATGGAAATTTGGAAAGTTTAGTGGTAAAATTGTAATTTTTGGAAAAATTAGGGTCAATATAGAATTTTGGAAAGTTTGAGGGCAAAAATGTAATTTTTGGAAAGTTTGGGGTTAAAATATAATTTTAGAGAAGTTTAGGTTTCAAAATATAATTTTTAAATAGTTTAGGGATTTTTAGGGCTATAAAATAAAAAATAAGTAACACGTGGCAACCTTTTCGATGTTCAGAAGTCAAATGACTAATTTGAAAATCATGAAAATTTTTTGGGCCAATTTTGTAATTAAACAGAACTTAATTTAAGGATTAAATTGAAACAAAAATAAAAAAAGATGGACCAATTACAAAAATAAGACAAACTATCGACACATGGCAGCTCCTGAGGCTTTCAAAAGGTCAAGGGATTAAATTGAAAAGTATTGAAAATTATTAGGCTAATTTAAAATTAATTAAAAGTATGAAAAGAATTAAATTGTAAAATTAAAAAAATCAAAAGGACCAAATGAAAATAACCCCTTTCTTTAAAACACTTCTAGATTTGTAAAAAGGTTTGGGTCACGTTTTTCTTCAATTGTTTTTTTTTTTTAAGTATTTCAACCCCCATTTATTAAATTTATTCTATGTCTTGTTCTGATTCATTTTTTTGTATTCGAAATCGTTTTGTCTTTCGCCCCCCCTTTTTAGATCTAAAATATAGCTTGAAGTGTTATCTTTGAAATCTATTTTGGTGTATTATTGTGCAGATGCTCGATGTGATGAAATCGACGAGGGTCGGTGGACTGCGGTGGCTACTCCGACGACGACGCGATCAGGGAAGAGCTTCCGACCTTTCAACTTTTATTTTATTATTATTGTTATTAATATTGTCATTATTATTATTAAATTAATATTAATATATTAATAATAATAAGAACTTTCATTTAATGTTTTTGAAATAACCGAAAATGATAATAAATAATAATAGCTATACATTCAATGCAATTCAATTATAAAACCAAAATATAAAAGGTTTAGACACCTAGATTATGAATAATAATAAATGAATGCATTGAAGCTATACTTGAATATTTTTGGTTTGCTTGTGGTTGTTTTATATCTGTCTCTTTTCGTATTCAATTGCAACGTATTTAGTGTAATGATTTTGAAAGTAAACTTGCAAATGCTTCAAAGTTTATTTCTTTATATTCGTTTTTTCCAGAGAACTTGTAACCCCGTACATTTGATCTCAATTATGGTTTTATAGTCATATTTTCAATCATCCTATTTTGTTTTATTCTAACTAAATGCTTGTCTTTTCTTCTTTTTGCAGGTCAGCTTGCAGCGACGGTTGGTGCAAAGGCAAGTTGAAGCTGAAGATGACAACGCTGATGTGGCATTATCTGATTGGTTAAGAGTGGACGGCAATAGCAGTGCAAGTGGGGGGTGACTCGTGGTCTGCAAGTTGGGGCAACAGACCAAATTGTTTAGGATTTTAAGGTCATTTTGGGCTAGGACTTTAGTTTGTAAATAGACTTGGGTTGAGTATGTATTTGGGCCATTTAGAATTAGGTCCAAAAGGTTTTGTAAAGATGGAAATTTATAATTGAACTTTTTTTTATCTTCAATTTAAATTTAGAATAAATTTTAGTTTAAATTAAATTTGAATTTAAAAATAATTTAAATTCAAACTTAAAATAATTTTAATTAAAGATTGAGCTTGATTTGAATTTATATTTTAAGCCCTGGTCAAAATTGGGCTTCAACACTGCTTCTAGACTAGTTTATCTTCCATCCCTAAATATTTGATTAATGCTTTTCTTTCATAAAATAATCCCATTAACTGAACATCAATTAGAAAACGAAAATAAGTTAATTAAAAATTTAAAAGTGCCCCTGAATTTTCTCATTAGTTGGTCGGTTACGGACGGCGGGATGCTGGCTTCGTCGGCGGTGCTAATTGTTCGTTTTATTTTTTATACTAGCATCGACAGATTGGTGTTGGGAGCTTCTCTTTTCTTTTGCATATTCGGAGTTGGCCGAGGAGAGCTCGTTAGAGGCGGCTGGGAGTTTAGTGTTCGTTTCTATTTGTTTTCTTGTTTTCTGTAGGGTTTGTTTGTTTCCTTTATTGTACTTGTTTTTTTTTATTTTTATTTTGTTGTACCGTGTAGTTTTATTTCCTTAATAAATTTCAATTTTCAGCCTTTCACTAAAAAAAAAAAATTCCCCTAAATTGTTTTAAAGTGCAAGTGAATTAGCAGTTGATTGAATCATAAAAAGAGTAATAAATAATTTATATTTAAAATTTTAAGAATGATTTATTTATTGAAATAAAAAATAATATAAAAACTATTTAAAAAGTATAAAAATAATTAATTAATATAAAAACCATTTAAAAAATATAAAAATAATTAATTACTAATGTGCCATACATATCCATACCTATATATGAATTTTCACATGAATATTAAATGTCATGTTAGTAAAAATAACAAACATTAATTTTTCTCAGTCTTTTAGAATAATTTAACAAACCATATAATTAAATAATTAAAGAAAATGAAAAATTAAATAAATAATTAAAATATTTTTTTTATAAAATTGGAAAGCAAAATAAATTATTATACGTTTTAAATTTGATTCACGAATAATTTCTATCCTTTATAAAAAATAATGGAAACCAACCCCTCAATATATATAAAATTCCCTAAGGCATTCCTTAGGCGGTAGATTGTAGGTGTGCTTGACCTAAAATTTATAGTTATAATGATTATCTTTTCAACTTTACAAAAAAAAAAAAAAAAAAATTTATTTAATTTTTTACTTTTTCTAATAAATTTACATTTTTTTAAATCATAAAAAATAGAGGAAAAGTCAACATTTTTAAATTTTGTTAAAAAATTAATTAAATATTGATGTGTTATTTATGTGATAATTTGTATATATCACGTTAATAAAGTTAAAAAACGTTAATTTTTCTATTCATTTTAAGGTGATTTGATAGAAAATACAAGTTTAAAAATTAAAAAAGACGAAAAATTAAATGGAAAATAAAAATAATTTTTTTTTGATAAAACTGGAAGCAAAAAAATCATTATCTAAAATTTATATAATTATAATAAAAAACAGAGAAAGTCAAGGCATGGTGGTATGTAACTTAAGATATATGTATATTTTGATTTAATGTTTATTTTTATCTATAATCACTTAATTTTTAAGTAAAAATAAATAAATATTCAAGCTGAAATCAATTTAATTATTACGATAATGATGTTAAATATATCATCTGATTTTGTTACGAAGGCCAAAAGAGGAACAAATAATTGGAGATAATTTTTATGTTTACTTTGGTTCTACCATGGATGGAATCAACCAAAACAGCTTTTCTTCCAAAGAAACGGGTTCGAAGGGGAAATGCAAGAGGTCTTTTTTTTTTTTGGGTGTAATCTTGCTTTCAAATCCCTGTACTCTTAAATTTATTAAAAAAATAGTGCTTTATTTTTTGTTCTAAAAATTTAGTCCTTCCATTTGTCTAATTAAAAATTAAATATTAATATTAATAATAATAAAGTTGTTTTCTGAATTTGAATTGGCAATGTAGGAAGGTGGGGATAGTGATGCGATTGGGTGATAACGACAGAAATTGAAAGGGAATAGCTGTGGTTGCCAACAGTAGAGGAGACTTGAATTGATGGTTATATTTATTCTTTTATTAAAACATAGAAAACTTTTAATTTTCTAGTTTTCGTTGTTAGACGGTAAAATTATACTATTTCAAAAGAAAAAAAATATCAAATTTGGTAATTAATGCTAAGCCCAAAAGTTCTCCCCCAATCCATTCTTAATACATATAAAAACCCTAACCTAAATTCAATTGCTTCCTTACAATTTCTACCTTTTAGATACAAGTTTTTCAATGAAAAAAGAGATAATTTGATTAAACCACAACTGAATTGACAAAAATAAAATTATATTTGTTGATATAAGATATCAACGGTAGTAAAGAAGGAAGAGAAAAATCTTTTGATGAAGGAGCAGAGAAGAAGTAGATAATAAAAAATAGTCTTGTCCCTTCAAAGAAGGTCTTTAAAAATATATAGAAAGATTAACCGAGTCGTATTTCGAATCGGACTTTGGATTATTCAAATTTTTAATTAAGATTTTTATCGCCTATTTCTTATAAAAATAAATGAATAATAAGGAAATTTGAAATCTAATTTAATCTATTGGTGTTGATGTTTAATTAAGTCCATTTTACCCAAGTTTATTTTTCGAGCATCGTATCTTGTTCAAGTCCTCTTATTTTCAGACGGGTCTTGAGGCCTAGACAAGTGACCTTGCCCATATACAGTTCTATTTGGAATCAGTGGCGACGCATGAGATTGGTCATACACTCAGGTTGACCCACAATTTGATCAATAAAGTCGTGATGTATCTGAGCTTGAAGCCACGGAATAAAAAATTGAATCTTAAACTCGATGTTGTAAAAGATATTCAAGCATTGTACGGATAAACCCTAACTTTAAATACTATTCTTTGTTGGAGTCTTGAAAATTCTTACAACAAAGCAATTTTGTAGTTGGAGATTTTCATCGGTAGTCTTTTTCCTTCTTCTGATGATTACATAAGAGCCTTCTTTTTTGAGCTCTTTTAGAACTTTTCTTTATAGTATTATTTATGTATGAATTAAAAATTGGTCACACCAAAAGAAAAAAGAAAAGACAGATTTGAAACGATTCTTTGATTTGTAACAGGATGTAATGTGTTTGTGAATAATTTTTTTAAATGCTATTTGTGTGTTATAATTGTGGTAGAAAGCTTCAAGGCTAAGAGCAGGATCATATTGATCCATTGAGCAAAAAGCCAACACCAATTCAAAAATGAATGTGAATTTTTTCTATATAATTTCTTCCAAGTAAGAAGCAACTAGCGAAATGCCTCTGTTTGTCTCTCTCTGTCTCTTACAAGCTGAGCATTTGCAGTTGATCGTAGATCATGCACATACAGGAAAACCTGGGATATTATTTGTTCTGCTGCAATGGGGTCATTGAAAAGATGTATAATTTGCATCCTCCATTGTTTGTAGCTGTTAATTGAATTAACCTATTTGGTGGAGAGGCAAGAGTGTTTGACAAACCCCACCTTGCATTAGATAGATGAGCCATGTTACCTTGAAAACATGTCTGATTCCACATTTGGTGGAGACCCCAAAGATGGTAGGAAAATATGCAGTAGTGAAAGCTTTCCTGAATTGAAAGGCCTCATTCCAAATTATACTTAAGTTGTTACTCGAGTATCACAAGTGGTTTCTAGCTCTGGCCCGTATAATTGATAAATTTGATGCTCTGTTAACAATTTGGTTGAGCTAATGGTGCTAGTTCAAAATTTAGAGAACATAGTTAAAACTTTTTTTGCTCAAAACTTGTGGACAGTGGACGCCATCAGATAATTGATCTTGCCTTCTCTTAGCATAACAAAATATGGTAAACGAATGGCGCTGACTGTGCTTATGTAGTTGTGGATTGGAACACTCCATCTCATTCCTTGCATTTGTGCATATTGTGGATTGTTTTCTTCCTATCTTCCTGGTAATTAGTCTTGATTATGTTGCATGGGAAAAGATATAACTTCAAGTTTTACATGTTAAAAAACTGCTTACCTACTCCTCTTCCTCCCAGCTTTCTTATTTTCTACTCATAGTTTCTTCATTTTTTTGCCATAATCTGCTTTATACAATCTGGTTAATCATCGGGGTGGATAGTTAGCTCATCATCAAGTCTGCTAGACACATAGACCTAGTGAATGCATTCTAATTTTTTTGTGCAATAGAGGTTAGGATATGGCCAGTCGTGTTTCTGGCAATGTACTTAAGAGTGATTCATTTATGACTGCTCTTGAACACAATTGAAACATAATTGCTTCTTCTCCCAGATGGAATCAATGGTACGTGAGCAATGTGGCTGTTGCGCTTGCTTTTCGATCAGCATTAAATGCTATTCTCTGCTTCATTTCCACACTGTAGAGCGGTTTCTGCTAACAACTCGCTCTCTGATCTGAGTGCATTGCCTGTTGCAATAGAGTTTGGCCTAGCAGTGTCCAAGGTGACTTATGAAGAGACAATGGCTATGACGGAGGAGTGTTCAAATAACTGAAGCGTCAAGAGCCTATATATTTTTATTTGTAAAAAAATGTCACATTTTCTTATTTTCTGATATGACCAAAAGCCTCTGCATGCCCTGTTTTGCCCGGATCCAAGTCCAAATGTGTGTTTGAGAGGGTTTAGTTCAGAGATGGTGGTTGAATACGACAAATGTTTAGTAAAAAAAGTGTGGTAATTATTTGCATTACAATTTACAGTGCTCCAAAAATCTAAACAAAGAGTTTGAGAGATAAAAGAAAAGAAATAAATACAAAATCTAGGGAGCTAAATTTTAGTGGAAAGCTATAAAAAGAGAATGAGAGGAGCCATTAAAAACAAAGGTAGAGCCTTTGTATGACCATCCTCTAGCGAATAACCAGGAGAAAGCCTCTTAATGTTAGCCAAGTCCCAGATGAGAAACAGGGAGACAGAGATAACCAAGAAAAAAAGAAAAAACAAAAATTGCTTTCCTTGGGTTACGATTACGTGCCCCAAAACCAAAAAGAAAGAAACAAAGCGATTTGATGTAGAATCAGAAACAAACATTTAAAAAAAAGGGGCAAAATAAAGAAAGGGTTCGATCATCTGCTTCTTCAGGAAGGGGGGAAAAGAGAGAAAAAGTTGTATACATAAAACATTGTTGTTGTTTTCTACTTCTTCTTTTTGTTCTATGTTTAGAAGGGAAAGAAAGTAGGGGAAAAAGTAAGATGGTGGTGTACCTGAAAAGAGATCTGATTGAAGATGTGGTAATAATAGGAGGATTGATAGGAGTGCAATTTGTCAATGCAGGGAACTCGGTTTTACTTGGTTATCTCATGTCCCTTGGCCTTAGCCCTTTCACCATTATTATTTGCTTCACCCTTGCCACCTTCATTATTCTCTCTCCTTTTGCTTTTTATTTTGAAAGGTAATCTTTCTTTCTTTCTTTTGCTTTAGCCATGAATAAAAACTTTTTGAAGGTGTCAATTCACATTCATTCATTTTTGCAGGAGCCTATGGCCGAACCGTCTAACATTCAAATTGATAATTCAGCTTGTTTTTATCTCCTTTGGAGGGTAAGGCCGTATGTATGTATATGATGAAGAAACAAGATAAAAAAACTGCCTCAAGTAATGATGTCGACAACCCATTTTCAGTTATGTTCGATTATCTTTGTTGCAGGGTGACTTTGTTCCAATTTCTCTACCTCAAAGGGATTAATCTAACTTCACCAGCAGTGGCAACAGCCATGCCAAACCTTGCTCCTGGGCTCATCTTTATAATTGCTTGGGTTTTCAGGTACTAAATTCACTTCTCTCTTTTTTTGTTTTTTGGTAATCGAATCAATAATGAAAAACCCGATGATGAATTTTGGCAATGTTGATGCAGGGTAGAAAAAGTTGTTCTAACTTATCTATACAGTAAAATAAAGATTGCAGGCACGTTCGTGTGTGTCGCAGGAGCCTTTACAATGAGTATAATGCAGAGTACTGACTCATCAGGAGATGCAATGATGGATCACCCAGCCGTTGATAACGATATTTTTGACAAAAATAAGATCATCGGTTGCGTGTACCTCATGGCAGCAGTCCTAGTTCTATCAAGCAGTGTTGTATTGCAGGTATTCTTGAAATGGAAAACAAATAAAGGAATGCTAAATATGAGGTTTTTTTTTTTTTGGCTAAGATATCATGTTCTGCAGGCGGCAACTTTGGGTGATTTTCCGGCTCCAATGTCCTTATGTGCAATAACATCGTTTGTTGGACTGATTATAACTTCAATAGTGCTGTTGTTTGAAAATCATGATGCCGAATGGGGTCGGCCCCTAGTCAGTGTTTCGGACCTAGTTGGCTATTCTCTACTGGTATGCAACTGCTCTTTCTTGGTGTAATGTCATACTACTTAAATGGTAAATGAAATTTGAATGCGTATGGAAAGATTCAAAACAATTCATAAACTGCTATAAGCACATCAATTCTTGCTCTACATTTTCAAGCTTTTATAAATTTTCGTCCGCTTTTAATGCAGCTTTTCTTTTTGCATTGATTTTGTTGTAATTCGGACATGCAGGGAGGTGCTGTTAGCGGAGCATGTGTAAGCTTCAATGGATGGGCAATGAAGAAAAGGGGACCTGTGCTTGTCTCAATGTTTTGCCCCATTGGAACAGTCATTACAGTAGTTCTCTCCTTTATTACTTTAGGCCAGACCATTTCGTTAGGAAGGTAAACCATATATATATATATACAGAGATTCACCAATTTGCTTCTTCGAAGTTCCAAATCCAAAATTTTCCAACATATCATGAATCCTTTTTGTAAATGCAGCCTTGCCGGAATGTTCCTCATGTTCATCGGTCTCTACTTCGTCTTATGGGCTAAAGGAAAAGAAATTTACTCGGTCGGGGATGGCTTTGAAAGCGAGTTCGATCCAGAGAAGCCTCTACTAAGCTAAATTACTATCCACTTCCAATCCAAAAACCAGCAAAAACGAAATTCCGGGGAAAACTTCTCGTTCCGAACCGAAGCAGACCCGATATAGCGGATACGAATACCATAAGAAATGTGATCGATACGAATGTACATGTTCCTATAATTCAACTGTTGTTTTTGCGGACTCAATAATAGAAATGATAAGAGGTGTTAGGTTGGGGAAGAGAGAAATGAGAGAAGAGTTGGGCGGGAAAAAGATTGTGGCACTGGGATTTTAGGCTTATTTGATTATCCTTATCAGTGTGGTCAATGGCATTGTAGTAAAGCACTTGTGATTAAATTCAAACACCCTTTTTTTTTATCCATCATTGCAGGCACCTACATGCCTTGACAATAACTTGTTGGAACATCTGCAAAGAAAGATTTAAATCCTACATTTTGGGCATTAATGGGGAACACCTTTGCTTGATGACAGTAACGTGTTTATTGAGAAAAGATAAAAAGAATCTCTTCTTCAAATAAAAAGTTATTACAAACAACTAAGATAGGTCATTTTGTAATTCTATTAGAGTACAATTATTAATATTATTAGGGGAAAATGGGGAAAAAAAATCAAAATGTGATATTATTGCCGGCAACTCCACTTAAGAGTCTCTATCGTTGTTTGATGGCGAAACTAAAATTACGTTAGCTGCGTGATATTGAGAGTTTGAAATTTTTTTTAGACAAAAAATGAAATTCATCCAATTTACTTTTAAATGATTATAATTTCATTTAAAATAAAATTTTTAATATAAATAATTGTTTTTTAATATTTGTTATTTATTAGCATCATTAAAAAACTTTTATTTAAAAGATATTTTTTTAAATTTTTTAATGAAAATCTTTATTATTTTATTGTTGAATGGATTTATATTACAAGAATTTTTATTTATGCATGTGTTTTCTTTTTGAAAGTGTAATATGTTTTATATTACACTCAATACTTATTTGATATCATGACAATTTTATAATAATACTAAACATTATACCACTCAGGTAAAAGTAATTAGAAGTATTTTCAAATAAATAATTCTACTAATGGTTTTTTTTCATCTCACTAACCATTTTTAAAGAATAAAAATAGATAATTGAATTATTAAGAAAGGTAGTGTTATTTTTCAAAAAATTTAAACTACCAAGATAATCTTATAAATATAATGGGCTTAATTTATAATTTGAATATTTAATTTACTGTCAACAAATTAATTGACACCAAACTCAATCCAAAATCAAATTATTTTACTAAATCATTTTATTTATTTATCATGGTTGTTTTATTATCTGTGTACAAATTTACAGTTATCCATCTTAATAATATTGTCTTTAAAATTTAAATTAACGTTATCATTAACATTTATTGGTCGAAACTAAGTCATAATAAATAAATAAATAAATTGATAACAATAACAATAAATTGATATTTGAAAACACTTTATTTGAGGCATCTATTTAAAGATTTCATTATAGTAGATATCTCGTAAGATCTTTCTAAACCAATAAAAAAGAAAAGAAAAGAAGTCGATCATGCAATGTATGATTTACATTAGAAAAATGTGCATTTACTTTTTAATCAACATTAATTGATGTAACAGGTTCTAAGTCACTAATGCATTTTTCTATTTTTTAATGCGATTTGATCATACGACTACAATCTCTTCATCTTTTTTCTTTTAATCACACCCGTTAATTTAAAAAATATCTCACTATAATAAAATATCACCTTAGAAGTTGTTCTTTATTTGTGTTAATTTTATTATTTTAAAAATGGAACTAAGAGTATTCTTGGGCTCTCGTTGTCCTGCAGTTATTGGACCACTAACAAGTCCAAATCCATGAATAGGTATGCTATTTTAACCAAATTTTATTTTATTTTTAAAAAAATAGTGTTCTCGTTTTTCCTCTAAAATGGTGAATAAGCATGATTCACGTTTTAATGCTGAACTGATGTTACTTACTACATAAAGCAAAAATATTGTTTTATTTTAAAAACTGAAGTTTTGGGTACTTTTTAGTAATTTTATTTTTTATTAATATTTAAAAAGTTTGGACTTGGCACGTGGCTTTATAATGGATTAATGGCGTGGCTAGCGCTGCAACAAAGCCAATAATTTTGCTTGACTTGTACAAGCGGCTAAAACCAAAAAGGTTAACCTTCAACAATAAGCTGAAGCTTAAGGACCATTAATCAAATCTGCAGAGATTTATAAGTTGGAGATTTGACATTGCCCACTCACTTTTCCTTCAATTTTTCTTTTTTACATTTATCTAACGGTTTAGAGATTAACTTTATTTATTAAATAAATATTTTAAAGTGAATTATCAAAATAACTTTTTTTTTTTGTTTTAGGTTACATTTTAGTTTTTTTTTTAATATACCGGCATGATTACATGATAGTATCTGTTTATACTTTCTTAACCTTTTAACAACGCACACATAGGCGCTCGAACCCGAGACCCTTAACAATCAACACTTTCGTCGGCGGATCAACTCCTTAGTTTTCCAGTGTTGGATTAAGGTTTTCGTTTACCCTAGATTCACCTTCGTCGCCTTCTTCTACTTCTGAAGGTGAGCTATGCTTAACTCCTACAACTTATGATTGCCTTTTTCGTAACTTTGCTTCCTTGCGATTAGCTTTTGCAATCTTTTCAATCTTGGGATCGTACGAGTATGCAAGATTACCTGGAGCAGATCTAGTCATAAGCAAAAAAAAGAAAACAATATTAGTACATTCCCAGTCCTCAACAACGGCGCCAAAATTTGATGTGTCGTCGGGAACATCAAATATAACCTATTCCAAAAATTAAAGTAAATAATAGTAAAAGGAAAGTAGGGTTTAATCCTCATGGACTGGAGAGTCGTAAAAGTCTTATTTGTAGAAATCGTGGGCCAAATCGTGCCCAAGAAAAACTCCGCGATCTAAGGAAAAATAAAAGAACCAGAATTAAAAATAAAAGAAAATAGAATTAAAAGAAATAGAAAATAGGGAAGTCAAAATAAAAATAAATAGCAAAAAATAAACAAGTTGAAAGAAGAAGGGTTTTATCGATATTTAGAAATTAAGCTTCCGGTTATCTTGATTCTTCTTCGATTCAATCATAGACTTTGGATGGTTCTTCTCATGCCTGAATAAGCCAGTTATAGTGGAAAGGATGCCTACGATCACCATCTCCGGATATAGTTTTTAGTGGAACCTGACTCTAGCCAACCGTCGCTCCAATGGGACTGCCTTACACTAGATCACATTTTCCCAACAACAAATGTCACGCTGTTTTGTCTCTTTTGGCTTGGCAACCTCTGACGTAGTAAGTTAACGAACTGACTGTGCAACCTTCTCAAAGCACACAAAGCGGCCATCTTTGCACAAGATGAAAAGATTACTTTTGTAGGGACTTTGGACAGAAGCGTCAATCCCGTATTACAGAGAATTGATGAATACTCGGGTTAAAAAGAATTAAGCACGGATTCTAAGCCTCATGAACCTTGGAGGAATATTTGATAACCTTTGACTAGAAGGGTTTTTTAGTTACTAATGATTTTTGAGGAAGAACAGAAAATAAAAAGAATAAAGTTTTTTATTGAATTAGGATTTTGGGAGATGGAGGATGTTTTCAATGAATGGGGAATGAATAATTCAATCACTCCACCCCCTATTTATAGTACATAATATTTCTAGTTGAATCCAATCTAAATTCTAAAAGATAACTAGAATTATATCTAACATTTAATTTCTCTAATTGGATCCAATTTAAACTCTAAAAGATAAATACAAAAATATAAACATAAATTAAATACACATTTAAATAATAAATAATATCTTAAATATTAAATCCTAATATAAAATATATTTTAAAAAATAAAATAAAATAAAACCATGTCTTTTTATCTTATAAACTCTCTCTTTTAGCATTCCATATTCACACAACTTCAAATTCTCTTCTAAAACCATGCTTTTTGTCTCCAATTTATCTTCTATCACCACTTGAGTCCCTACAAAATAAAAATATAATAAATAGCCCAATTTAATAGGATTATACTCTAAAAATATATATATTTAATATCCAAAAGTATGTCATATTTAAGCATTATCAAGAATATAACTAAATATTAAAAATTAAAAATTTCAAAAAAATAGGCACATAACAATTTTTAAAATTGCTTTTGAAATAAAAAAAATTAAACTCTTTTAAGTGTTCTACAATATTTAAACTCTTTTATTTATTATCTCATATTAATTTAATTAATTAGAGATAAAATAATCCATGATTTCTTTATAAAAAAAATTCTAAAATGATTTAACTTCCTGATTTATCTTTTTATTGGTTTAATTTAATTAGAGATAAATAATGATAGACATATAATGAATTATGATTGGTCCAAAATTTCTTTTTCTATAGTATTATTTAATTACACTATTGTTAATATATACTTGTAGTTTCTTTAAAAAAAATCATTAGATAATATAACTTTTAAAATAAATTTTAATTATTTTAGGAATTATTGAATAATGAAATTTAAATCTTATCATGCATAATTATCATGTAATTTTACAATATGTTATTGTTTACAAATTTTCAGTTCTTAATACATTAATGCTTTATATTGATTTTATTTTACTTTATAATTATTTAAATATATATTTGTAATTATTTTATAATTGTAGTTGTAAACTCAAAAAAATTGTCTATAAAAATTGTATGATCTGTTTTTTCCTTTTTCAAATGAAAGAGTGCCCTTTTTTTTTTTTTTTAATTTGTGAAAATGGGTAAAGTTACGTTTTTTTAAATCTCCAAAATTGTGAATTCATGTGATTATCAAAAACATTTATAAAGTAAATTAAAATTGGAGAGTTATATAATTGGCAATTTTTAGGGCAAAGTTTGCATGCAATGAACATCAACATCAACATGATGGTACGTTGTATTTATATTTGCAAAACTATACCAACACATTTATCATTATCTATAACGAATTAATTCGATATTAATTTAATTAGAAAATTTATTTAAAGATAACTTTTTTTTAAAGAATTTTAAAGACATATATAATATATATAAAAGAAGGAACTCAAGCATGTTTAAAAAAACATTAAATTTTAGATTAATTTTTTGAATTCCAAAATATTTTATTTCTTAGTTATACTTAGAATGGGTCTTGTTTTTAAAATTAAAATATAAATATAAATATAATTTTTTATCCTTATTAATTATGTATTATTATGTAAATTACAAATTTCAAATTATTAAACATCTTAAATAACTTTGTTAGATTTTTTTTGTATTTGCATTATTGATCTCTAATAATTAATTTTGATTTGTAATTTACTACTTACACAATTTATAACCGAGTGGATTAATTACCATAATAATAGATAGTGAATATATTTACTCATTTGTCAACAATTCATTTCATATTGAACCTTATTTGCTACATCCTTCTTTGAATCAATTTTTTTTTTTTAAGTATATTAATGTCATATATGGCAATAAATAATAATTTATATAAAATAAAATCAGAAATTAAAGTCCACATTCCTTCCTTCCATTTTATGAATGTATGGAAGCCTATAAATAGATTCATGTCGATATGATGGAACACAATAAAGAAATATAAATCAAATCACTATCATTTTAACATTCTTTTAACATCATTTCCTGTTTTAAAACTTTTCTTATTTTACTTTATATTTTTTGAATAATTTAATTTAATGTCCTTTATTTTTTAATTTTTTGAAATCATACACTAAAAATTGAAAAATTGAAATCGATAAGAGAACAATCAAACAATTCCAATACGAGGTTGGGATATAAAAGATATTGTACAATGAACAACTAAAATTTAATGATAAAGAACTCAACAAGTGGTTCCAGTGAAAAAGAGGATGTTGTTCATCCTAAGGGTCTTGGGTTCGAGTGCCTATGGGTGCAAGATGTGTGTGCGTTGTCAAAAAATTAAGAAAATATGAACATATACTACCATGTAAAAAGATGTCATTACTTCAACCAAATGACGAGTTGAACAATATATAATATTTTATAAAATATCTAAACTATAATATTCTAAATTATTTGTAAAAATGTACAAATTTTTTAATTTTAAAAATAAATTTAATCTATTATAATTAATATATACAACTAAATAATAATTTAATTAATGAATATATACATAAAATTTAGGACCATAAATGAATCGAGCTTGAACAAATAAACTTCTGTTCATGTTCGTTTGTTTATTTTTAAGCTTGTTTGTGTTCATTTTGTATTCGTTAAGAATTTCAAATTTTTTGTTCATATTCATTTATTTAAAATTATGTGTGTTCATGTTCGTTCGTTTAATGTTCACGAACAATGTTAATGAATAATAAACAAACAAACAAACAATAAATACATACACACAAATATAATTTTAATATTTTTATAAGAAATATCATTAATAAATAAACGAGGCAATAAACGAGCTAGTTCGTGAACATAAACGAACTGAACACACCTCTGTTTGTGTTCATTCGTTTATTAAATGAACATAAAAATTTTGTTCATACTCGTTTATTTAACTTAGTAAACGGACATAAACAAACGTTATACGAATGGTTCATGAACAGTTTTATCAAACATTCTGTTCATTTACACCTTTAATAAAATTTTAACCCTTAGCCCATGACTCAATTAATGACTATATCTTCCCTAAATATTTTTTTTATATAATTTTTTTGATAAAAGTATCATGGAGGTCGTTGTATCGAAAGTCGGATTTTATTTTGTTTTTTATAACTCAAAAAATGAAATATTAGTCCTTATACATTAGATCAAAAAACAAATTGATCTTTTTGTTAAAAATCTCATCCATTTCTACTATTAAAAATTAATCATTATATATGAAAATGAAATAGGCAGGACACACTATATGTAACTATATGATTATCAATAATAGTAATTTTTAATAATAAAATAATACATTTTTACTAAAAAAAAACTACTTTAATTCACTAAATATGAATTAATTTATTTTTTAATAAAAAAATAAAATACAATCTAATTACTAACATAGAGTACTACATGATACTTTTATTTTTTTTCTACCACCCACGTAATTTAGTTGTTGTTATAGTACAACTGTTTTTCTTAGTTTATTTTAAATATTTTATGATAACTAAAAAAAAAAAAAAAAAACCATAATTTTTGGGTTGGATTGTGTGTCTTTTGGTGGAGGAATGCTTGTCACCTACTTCTTTTGAATTCCCAATCTTTCCCTTTATTGTTTTTTTCATGCTTTTTAGAGAGAAGGAAAAAACTTTGATCTTCGGTTTTGCTTCAGTTCTCTGATAATGGAGAAGCAGAAATGCAAGCTCTGTGCTCGAACATTCGCTAATGGCAGAGCTTTAGGAGGTCACATGAAAGGTCACTTAGCCACTCATCCACTGCCTCGAAAAACGGCTCAGCATCACCAACTCGGTGGCCGTACCGACTCAGCTTCCTCATCATCGTCTTCATCAGGTGAAGAGCAAGAAGACAAAACCAAAGTGCTCGAAGATAAATGTTTGGTTTACGGGTTAAGAGAGAATCCCATGAAGAGTTTCAGGTTCGCAGATCCCGATTTCTCATTTGCAGTAATAGAGTCTGGGTCCGTTGTTCTAGACAGAGAAAGTGAGACCGAGTCGAGAAACCCAACTCGGCGACGATCTAAGAGATGCCCAAAAGTGTGTACTAATACAAAAACAGCAGATGGAATCAAGAAACAAAAGTTGTCGAGGAAACCCAGTTTGGTCGAGTTACCGACTGAGCCAGAACCGGTGAGTTCAGTTTCCGAAACTTCACCTGAAGAACATGTTGCTGTGTGTCTTATGATGCTGTCAAGAGATGTTTGGAAAAGCAAAAATGTGGAACAAAACTCAGAAGGGAACAACAAGGTTCGTGAGTCTAGCAAGAAAAAGATTCATGGGAAGCATCGATGTGAGCTATGTAAGAAAACATTTCGATTTTACACATTGGATGATCATAAAAGGGTTTGCTCTGAAACTAAAAAAACAAGCAAAGTCGCAACCACTGCTGCTGGTAATAACAGCAAGATATTTGAGTGTCCATTGTGTTACAAAGTGTTCGGTTCGGGACAAGCACTCGGTGGTCACAAGAGATCCCATTTGCTTGCTGCTACTCCAAATTCAGGCAAATTTGACAACACTTTGATAGATCTAAACTTGCCAGCTCCATTGGAAGATGATGAGTTTAGTGTGGTTTCAGATGGTTAAACTGAATGATGGGGCTATTCACGTGGATCTGATTCTCTACATTCAATGTTTTTATGCATTGTTTTTATTTTTAAATTTTCTTTTACTGTAGTTTCTTAATATTTCTTCATTCATAGATGAATCATGAATGTTTGGTATTCTTTCAATTCTTCATTGTTTCTGACCCACACACCATTTCTTTAATTATCCGCAATCAAAACACTTACACAGTTGCTGGAAATTATTACCAGCTTGATATGGAGTTTTTGTCATGGTATTAGCAGCCATTGTTATGGAATCAGATAGCAATGACTGTGAACCAGGTTTCACTTCCAATGTACTTCATGTCAGAAAGGGGGAAAAAGAAAAAGCAGTAAAGCATTCTTTTTGTGGGATTTGGTTGGGTTAGCTAGTGGACCAAACACACAGGCCTCTGCAAGTACCCAAGGTGCTCAGTTCTGCTAACATGTCCTGTTTCTTATCATCCACATTTTTCATGTAAAACTATCTATTGGTTTTGTTCTCTGTTCCACTTTGAAGATGGATATTATACGATAGGAACATCAACTGCAAATTTAAGATGAATTGACTCAAATAACCTCACTTCAAATTGGGTTTTACATTCCAAAATCCCTTGATTTTTTGCATTAAAAGGTGATTCAAAATGTTTTATTTGCCTTGAAATGAACGAAATAATCGGGCAAAAACAAGATGTCATTCCTATTATTATAGAAGAATCTGTCAGATTTATTAATGCATTTAATGTACTTTTTTTTTATCATATTATTTTTGGACACTTAATAATATTTTATTGATGTTTTAGTTTTTTTTTTTTCATGTCATTGATATATAATTTTGATAATTTTTTTTATCCTAGACCTTGAACCTCGAGCTTCGAATTCGAATCTTAAACTTCGAACCTAAACTCAAATCTTGGACCCTAAACCTCAAACCTCTCAAGGTTCGAGGCTCGAAGTCCGAGGTTTGAATTTGGGATTTAAGGTTCGGGTTTGAGGTTTAAAATTTAATATTTAAATTTGAGATTTAGAGTTTAGGACTAAAAAATCATCAAAATTATATGTTAATGATATTAATAATTGAAAAATGATCATGAATATGTGATGGGAATGATCCTAAAATACTTTTTCAATTTGTTGTTTTGTTTTCCCTTTGTTTTTATATTACCAAAAATTACAAGGACGTTTTGGTGAATAAAAATCGAACGGTTTTCAGGTTCCTTTCTTTGATGCTTGCATGTGAAATTTTCTTGCTTCGAACGGATCCCTACCTAATTTATGCTAAAAAAAAAAAAAAAAACATGTGGATTACAAGTTGTATCAACTTGGTTAAAAAACATGTAATTTTGCTGGTTTTCACCACTTTCTAGAAGTTTAAAAAAAAAAAAAAAACTCTACGTTGGTTTGGAGATTTTGAGGTCAAAATCAGTGAAGAAAATTGTTGAAAATTTTATAATGAAAATATGATAACATGAAAATAGGGAAAAGAGTTGGGACTTAGTTGGGTATCTTTATGTAATGGGCATACAACAGTAAAAATTTATATTCAAATTAATGGAAGGGGCACTGTTCGTATTCCATGTTGAAAATCACAATCAATATGGCAAGAAGTGAAAAGGTAGCTGATGTGCAAAGTTATTAAATAGTTTCATCCTTTGGCGAGTTCTTGTCAAAGGTCCAAACATGACAGCCCTTACATGCATAAGGATAAGATGTTGCATTTACTATATGCTTTGGATTATCATTCCATTGATATGGACCTTTTCTTTTTGGTCTTTTTTTTTTTTTTTCTGACTATTCAAAGCATCGCCGTTTACATTTGCCAAATCTTTATTCTTCCGGCATTGTTGCAGGCAGTAATTTCCTGCAACATTTAATGGAAATTTAAGCCATGTTTGAGGCCACAAATGCCACGATATGGTGCCCCTATTTTACGTTACAAACAGAGGTTTGGCTGACCTATAATCATTGCCAGCCTCACTAGTGCCTCTCACATGTGATGGGATAATATATGAGGCTGGAAAACCCCAGCACACATCCACCTAAACATACATTTAGTAGCTGTATTACTTTTTAACATATCTTAATATACAAGGTATTTTTTTTTACTTATTCTCCGTTCACGTTTTCACCATAACCAAACAAACTGTGAATAAGTTGACTAAAAAAATTATCTTGACAATGATTGAGATGTATGGAAAAAAATTAAACTTATTAAATATCACGTTTTACTTGATTATATTGATTAACTAAGGCTAGCTAAGGTCTAGATATAGGATCGGAAGTCCGTCTATACTATAATGGTTACTGGTTAGGTCATAAATAAAGATGGTAAAATAAAAATAATAAAATTGGCTCCAAAGTAGTGAAATCTAAACTCATTATTGCAAACGATCTTAAATGCTACCTTTGTATTTTTTTTTTCTCTCCCCAGTTTGCTCATTGAGATTTGAGAGCTGAAATTAAACATGTTTCCAAATAGGTACTGTCAATGGTCGATGACATGCAGTATAATTATTTTTTTTCAGTTACAATTTAATTTCAAACAGAAGATTTCATTTATAAAACCATAAAAGTTTTAAAATATTACCTTTATTAAACAGTAAAATATGTTTTTTTTAAACAGTTAATGTTATCTCTATTCTGGTTTGCTATTATTTGATTCTTTTTAATAGTATAGGGATTAAATTTATACATTAAATAGTAGAGGGACTAATTTGATCAGGTCCCTATAGTAGAGGGGCCTCTCAGGTGCATTCACCAATTCATATATGCAGTTGAGTTTGGGTTTTCCCGTGTAATGGAGGGTTTGCCTTTAGGTCATTTAGTTGATTGAAATCTTCATCCTAAGGCTAGGATTAGATCCCAAATTAATGGGCCCATGGCAGGTCCATCGTATTGTTTGATCCCAACTTTGTAGGCCCATCGTGGCATTCATCGAATCATCTTATGATTTCTGGTTTGTGAAGGGACATTCCAACTGCTGTCTCTTCTTTAGTTTTGACATTTTTGAAAGAAAAAGTAAATTTAGTACAAAAATATTCTTAAATAAACCGTTTTTTAGAAAAAAAAATGTTTTTTTCAAATTAAAAATTGATTCAAAAGTATTTTTTCAGAAGCAATAAATTTTAGCTTCTTCTCAAAGGTATTTTTCTTCAAAAATATTTTTGAGAAGCATTCTTAAATTAGGTCACTACGCATTAATTTGAATAAAAAATTGTAAAATCTATTAAATTCAAGAGATAATACATGAGAAATTATTTTATAGATTCTTTTTATTACATCATTCATGACCTCACACAATTAAAAAAATATAAATAATTTTTAATTAAAAAAATTAATTCAAATATACATATAATATGAAATAAAAAATAATATATCTTCTTTTATTTAAACAAAATCATGAATGATATAATAAAAATAGCCTATAAAATAATTTATCGTAATATACTTTATAGATTTCATTTTCAATGGATTCCATTTGTTTTACGGAAAAAATTCTATTGTCCAACAGATCTTTTGATTAATAATGACAAGCAAAAGTTTAAACCCATAATTTCATTTAAATATAATTTAATATCCATAAAATATATAAAGAATAGTCCTTTTTTTTTCTTTTTGATTAAACAAAGTAACATTGGAAGACAAGAAAGAACGTAAAGCCCAAAGTCCCCAACTCCAGCCGCAGCCTGTGCAGACAATCCTTTGTCAAGAAACAGTCAACCCGTTCAACCAATCTGAAACATTGGATCTTGATCTTGCCCCTCTTTGGACAAAACCCATATCTCCTGCACTGCCCTCCACTCCGATCCCACTCAATCCAATTTCTCTAATAAAAGGAAAGAAAAAAGTAAGAGCTAGAATAATTACTTTTGACGTTACCTATATACATAGAGAAACAGTGGATTAGATTAGAAGCTTCTGACAGCAAAAATGGCAGATCACTCTGATGATTTAGACCAACTACTTGACAGTATGTTTTTTTTGGTCTTAATTCTTTGTTTCCTTTAATTCTCTGTTTCTTAAACCTTTTGAATTTGACCCTTTTTCTTCCAGGTGCTTTGGATGATTTCCAGAATCTCAACCTCACCTCTCCTCCTCAAAGGTACTTTCTTTTTGTTTTAGGTCCAAAAATTTGCTCCCAAGCTAAAAAATCCTTCTTTTTTTCCTCAAAAGCTCGGTGCTTGATTAGATATCTGGACGTTATTATGATGTTTTGCGTAGGTTTAGGGTTTTTGTAACAATTTCTTCCAAATACTTAGCTTTTATATTTGGTTAATAGGGAAGGAGGAGGAGATGGTGAAGAAAAGAAGCAAGAATCTGGTTCTTTACCAAGTGGGGTTGTAGGATTAGGAATGGGATTACCTGACTTGAAGAGCAAGAAAAAGGGAAAGCAAAAGGCGTCAAGTGAATCCCATGTCACAGAGGCTCTTGATAAGATGAGAGAACAAACCAGAGAGACTATAAAAGGATTGGAATCAATGTCGAAACCTGGCGAAGATGATTTTGGAGAGGATGCATTGATCGACGATTGGGTGAAGCAGTTTGAGGAGCTTTCTGGGTCTCAGGTATATTTGCTTGAATGTTTTCCTGTTCCTTTTATGGCTTTGTTTTATCTCTTCTCTTGCATTTGCTTGCTGTGGTAGTTAAGTTTTCTGTTGTTGAATGTCAGGTATCTATTGATTCCTAAATTGGATTTGATTATTACCTCAGCATGTTAGGGGTAGACTATATTTTAATTTTTTTTCAAAAAAAGAATAACTTGTAGTATTTTAGCTGATCAGTTGAGTGAGATTTACTGGCTCCAGATTCTGTTTCGAGTTGTGAGTTTGTGTCGGGAACACTTTGGATTCACAAGACAAAATCAGAAGAAGGTTGTCTTGCCTATTTCCACTTTTATTGTGCTTGCCGACTTTGTTTTGCATTTGGTTAATGTACACTCTATGGCTTTTATCATATAAGAGTAGGATGATGGCCTCTACATCTGCTCCAAGTGAAGTACCTCAAATTCATTTAACTTTGGAACAAACCTCAGCAGCCCCCTCCAAACCAACCTTCCATCCACCGAGAACATTCCCCTGAAAGAAAAGGGGGAATATGTGTTGATGCATATTAAATGATATTTTTAGGACTATGGGTGTATAAATGATCGTCCCTTTGTTTCAAGGGAGGATTCATTGGGAAAGGCACTAAGAAAAAGCTTGGCTTTAAGGAGTTGGTCCTTGTTTTTAGTGCATGTCACTCGTATGATTGGGAAGCCTGGTATGTTATATATGCTCATGGTAGATATAGGTTTTCATTGGTCATAAAATGTCTTATTTGATATGCATGTGAACCGTTCGAATTTGTTATACATTCATCCAATTGAGACATCTAGGTAATAGCATTGTATGTTATTGTTGTATTTACTCCTGCATTGATTGATGGACATGCATCATATAGACATATAGTACTTCAAACAGTCGAGTGCATGCATTTAATCATACTCGTACCTTAATTTTGAGCAGGACATGGAATCCATTGTGGAGAGTATGATGCAACAACTTTTGTCTAAGGAGATTCTTCATGAACCCATGAAGGAAATTGGAGAAAGATACCCAAAGTGGTTAGAAGAGCATAAATCCAGTTTGAGCAAAGAAGAATATGAGCGGTACTCCAACCAATATGAACTGATGAAGGAGCTTAATGGAGTTTATGAATATGATCCTAATAACTTCACCAGGATTTTTGACCTCATGCAAAAAATGCAAGAATGTGGCCAACCACCAAATGATATCGTGCATGAGCTCGCTCCTGAGTTTGATTTAACCAATCTTAGCCAGCTGTAAGGGCTCTTTCTTTTGCAGCAATCTTATACCAACCATTTATTTGCAATCTTCTGGTTTTCATCCAACCTCCTGTCATGTTGTTTCGAAATTATCATTCCCTATTCCATTGTGTTAATTCTTGGTTAAAGGCCATTAGGCAGTACAAAATGGCCTGAAAGTGGTTTCAAAAGGATTGAGTATCGACATACAGTAGTCAAATCATGAATCAATTGTTTGGTTCAATGATTATGGGAATAGTTAACTTCTGAATGTGGTGTGTCCTTCATTTTCACTGTTCCAGATTACCTCGACTGATATGATACACTTCAAAGCAATGTAATCGATATCTTATACAGAGATTGTAAATTCTTCTTTATGTTGGATGAACTGTTTCTTCTTCTATTGGTATATGACAAAAAGGAGCATTTTCTTTGTACCCTTAGCTAATGAGCACGTTTTAATCTTGCAGATCCCCGGAAATGCTCAACTCACAGCAAAGCTGTTGCATAATGTGATGCAATAGCCTGATGCAGACTATGTTTCCTTATATTCAATACATATTCTTTTAACGTTTCAAGGTAATAAAACAGCCTTCCTTGTTATTTTGATCCTTCAAGAAATTAAATGGTTTTGTATGTACGATCATGGAGAAAGATGTTTATGAGTAAGTGACCAGGTTCGGTGTGCAATTTGCTTGACGATTGTAAAAGGGTACTTTCTAGTTTTGTACATGAACAGAGTATTGTGTTAAATTTTGCTTTGAACCGCTTATATTGTAGAATGGCAGGGAAGGATAGAGTAAGAATTTGAAAGAAAATATGTATTATATCTTGAAGAAACAAATGAATGAAAGAACTGTGTCAATTACATGCGAAGAAAAATTGAATTGAATCGAATTGAATCAGTGAATTAATTATGCGAAAGGAAATGGAGCATAGTGTAAAGAATAGGTTGTATGTTGTTTGAGTTGGACTTAAGCATCCCACGGTGCAATCCAGTGTCTGCCATTGACAAAACTTTTGGCTAGAAAGGGATGCGCCTCATCGAACTTTAGTTCTCTGGCCCATGATACTCCACGCACCGCCGCAGCTCCGGGACCCCAGCACTTATAAACCCCAAAAAACGCAGTCCTGCAGCGTGAACCAATAAACAAAAGGGAATTGTTGATGATTTCTTCAATGACATCAAAATTCAATCATTTCTAATTTAAGAGTGGTATAATTCATTTCTTTTGACTAATTAGAACCAAAGCATGAGCTTTATTGATTCCGAAAATGTCGATGATTGTGACAATTACGTCATCGATATTTTCAATTATAAAAAAGATTATGATGGAGCACTGTATCATGATTAAACAGGGCGACAATTTCTTCATATTTGACTTTCTTAAGATTAACATGTGGAAAAAGATTAGGGTAAAAGTTAATAAAAGAACAATGTGAAGGGAACATACTTATTTTTGTTGCTGATATGGTCCCAGTCGTCCCACCCACCATGAGCAACCAGGTCATCAAAGTAAGTGTAAGAGTAGACAATCCTGGAGTATTGACCCATGGCTCGACCCACATAAAGTGGACCAGTACCCGTCACCTTGCAATTCACGAAAGCAAAGCCCGTCTTCTCATCGGGTGAGTTTCGGTCGTGGGCTGCAATGGATCCGAATCTCGTGGCTATGGAATGCATCTCACAGTCCTGACAGCAACAAGCAGCAACCAACCCGTGAGTGAAAATAATGAAATCTACCGTACTAAAATACCTTAAAAAGGGAGGTCCCATACAAAGATTATTATGCTGGTGGTGGTTGCTCTTTCATTTGAAGAAGGTGGCTCAAGTAAGAAGAGATGTATGCTTATGAAAGAAGTTAATGCCATCGAAAAGCTGAATATAACAATGTTGAATGTTCATTAAACTTTTAGACCCAAATTTTTTTGGCTCCTTTTATGATTGTTTACGTAAGTATTTCAGAGTTATCTTGTTGGTTAGTTGGGTACCACTAGTTTCTGACAGATAAAAGGGTCTGTTGATAAGAAAAAAAGCTCTCTCCCTTTTTTAAAGCTTTTCAGACTTACTATAGCACAAAGCAACGTCCTTTTCATTTTTCTTGATCAACTTGTGCATTATATATTTATTTATATGTTATTTCTTCATTCAAGAGAGTCACGAGAACAACCCTTTATCCTTCTTTTATTATAATATAATATCCATATATAAATAATAAATATAGTTCTTACTTTGTACATGGACCGGCCATTTCCGAAGATGAAATCAATTGATCCCTCGATGTAACATTCCTTGAAGTAATGACGACCAGCATCATCACAAAGAGTGTCTTGTGCACCGTAGAATCCACAGCCTGAGAAATAAGCTTTGTCGCCCGATATCCGCAACGCCACTGCTTGCCACCCTTGCATTCCTGGCATCGGTGCCGGTGCTGTATTCTATGCAATGTAAACTCAATAACATTATTATTTTCAAGGTTAATCAAATATTTCAAAATGTTTGGTATTGAAATAGCATTTCAATGTACTCGTCATTTGAACTATATATGTATTATACCGCCAAAATAAAGTCACATGCAGCACAGTATTAAAGGAAATCTAGAGCATATATTTATAATGTTTTCAGGAGCATTGATAGAGAGTTCTCTGCTGCTTTCACTTTCTTTCTCCATTCAATCTTAATTATTAACGTGAAGAATTTATGAAGTCGTATGTTATTCGTTAGCTGTTCGGTGCTTTTTTATAGTTATTACCTTGAAGCTGATATTTCTAGCAGAGAAATAATTAGCATACACTGTGACAGAAGCAGTTTGATAAGTACGCAACTGTTGGCCGTTGGAACCAAGATCACTCGCTCGATCATGCCATTCGATGAACGTCACCTCCCTTCCTGCTCCCTGCATCGTAATGTATGGCTTTGTCGCTGGCACCACCACTTTCTCTCTGCAACGCCACCAAAAGAAACAGCCATTTTTAACGTGTAGGTTTAGCGTTTTCAAAGAATGTATTTTTTTATTCTTCTTCTTCAGTTTTAAGCATATATTGATGCTTTAATGGCTCTTAAAGAAGGATATGGAATTGAAGTATTACATGTAATATCCAGCGCTGATTCGAATTAGAACATTCTTTCTATTATTCTCCGGGACTGCATCAACGGCATCTTGTACTGACCGGAAATGACCCAACCCGTTAATGTCGACGGTAATCAGCCGGTGACCGATGGGTCCGATCCACTTATGGCGGTGCCTTGTGGAATTAGTTGTACAAGCAGTTTGATTGACGACTGGCCTTGTTTCTACGGATAATGACGGCGCAGGACAGAACAAAGAAGCTAAAACAAAGACAAAACAGAAGTAGAATAACCAAAAACTACAAGCCTCCATTAAAATAGAATTAGCTAGTCAGAGAATAGAAATGATGAAACGAGACAGTGAGAGAGAGAGAGAGAGTGAAACGAATGTAAAGAATGTTTCAATGTGGGTTTTTTATGGGGTTGATGAGTTTGAGCACGAGAGGTTATATAGACACGTATATATGTATTATATAATCTGGATTAATTGAGTTGAATAATCTTAATTATTTATCCATGATGAAAGTTTATGTTTACAGTAGAGAATAAATTTAGGGGGTGTTTGCAACGGTCATTTCTTTTGGTTGGCTCGCAACGAGGGGGGGTATATTTGGAGGTAAAGGCTAGTAGGGTAGCTTTTAAGGTAGCTCTTGGCTGTATTATACGCAAGTCTCGAAGTTGGGGACGTATCATTTGGCTTTGCATTATATCTTACTATATGTTTCGCATCTTCTGTCATTTCCAACTTCCACTTGGATTCTCACTACACAACTGAGTGATAAGTGTTTAGCAAGTAAGTGGGTTTGGATAAGTGGGACACTTTGTCTAGTTTTTTTTTTTGTGTTATTGTATTTAATTTTATCCTCATCGTTGTTTTTATATTAATTGTAAGTAAACGTATCGTTCATCCAAATTTATTTTAAATTTTGTTGACAGAGAAAACAAGTATGTTTAGATACCATAGAGTACTCTATGATATATTACACTCTTCTTCTTATGTCAAACTGTATTGTAATTTTATATGTTATGTTAAATAGTAATTATATAATTATATAATTTTAAATTCTAAAATATATTAATTATTATGAAAATTATTAATATTTTTTTTAAATAAGTAATAATATTTAAAATCAAATTATTGTATATAATAAATTTATCCAAAAAAAGTATTAGACAATATAATTGCTAATAAAATTAACAATAAAAATAAACATGATAGGTAATTTTATCTAATTACTATAACATTTCATATTTATTCTGTTATTCTCTAACATTAAACATATAGTCCTTATTACTATCAATTGGTCTTTTACCAAGTATAAATAATTAATAATAAATACTATACAATTTAGTTAATTATTTAGTAGGCCAGAATGTATAAGATATTATCTCTCATTAATAAAAATTTCAATTTATTTACATGAAAATAGTAAAATAATATAAAATAATATTTTAAAAATAATATATATATATATATATATATATTTAAAGTTTAAATACTATTATTATCGCTTAAAAATAAATTTTAAAACTTAAATAATATAGGGGCATGTATGGAATGTTGCAGGTAATTAGAATTGTGTGTAATTGTTTATTATCACTTGCATAATTATTCCAATTATCACTCTCCCACTAAAAATTGAAAAGTGTACCCAAATAAATTTCGGTAAAATTCACTAATTACAATGATTGACAAACATATCACATATATGTAATTATAAACAATTACATCTAAATCTAAATCTAATTATTAACCGACTTTACAAATACCTTTTGACACATGCATCAAATTATGTGTCCTAAAATTTAAGAACTTTGATCCATGGACCATAATCAAATTAAAATTAATTTAAATATATAAAAATATCATAATTTGAGCTACATGCAATCATGATAGTATAATATACATATATTTATGTACTTAACGGATTTAGTTTTGGCTCAGTCCAAAAATAAACCATGCATTAATGAAGTATTAGAATTAATCTTCTCACTAATCCAAAAACAAAACACAAGTTAACAGGAAACGGTCACCTTTTGGTGAAGAGTCCGGTGGTGTTGGCGTGCATGAAGAACGATGGTCTAGGCATGGCTCAAATACTTAAAAATTTCGGCTTAAAAATTCATTTTATATAAAAATGGTCCACTAAATGGGGTCCACTTATGTTTTTCGAACGTTGGGAGTACCAAAGTCTTTGCCCTATTAGGGCTAAAGACAAAAAACCTCAGACTCTGGGACATATTTGTTTTTCTATAATTTCTTCATTTCATCGTTTATACGAAATAAATATTATCACTAACACCAAAAGTCATTGATTATGACGTGATTGGTCCCCCATTTAAACATTTGCTGGTCTAGGTGTGCCCTTTTCAACGTTCTGTTCAGGGTTATTATGATTGCAAAAACATTTCATGTCCCGACAGGTTTTCTCTCAAATCACCGCCGTACATTTGCCGCTCGTTTTCGACGATGATTGACGGAAACGGCCCCTGAGTATTCTGTATGGGCTTTTGGTGGCTCAACTAGATTATTCGTTTGACGATGTGGGATTTGATTGGACAAAGCCCAATCGAAGACAACATGTCTACTCCCATGTTTTTCTAAGTCTCCAAACCCATTTCAATTAAAAATTATTAAAGGAAATTTTATGGATGATTATTTGATACACAAGCTATGAAAATTTTTAATTTAAAAAATGAAGTTGAGATTTTGTTATTTATTTTTAAATTGTAATTAAAAATTAAAAATAAATAAATAAGACATATGATAAAATCTCAACAATTCCATTTATAAAATTAAAAATTTCCAATGCTATTATACCATATAATTATCTCATTCATTGTCAATTAATATAGGCATTATATATCATGTAAATAAATATAAGTAAAAAAAGTTTTGAACAAAATATAAGCGAATTTTGCTTTAGGTTTTTTTAATGATATAATCAAATATACTAATAGCGCATCAAATATAAAATTATCATTTGAAAATGAGGAAAAATAGTGAAATTTATTCATAAAATTGTATAGGATCATCAAAGAAATTAATTAAATGACAAAACATCGTATTAACAGAAATAATCTAATTAAAAGTCTCCTTTTCATTATATCGAGTCCGAGTCTCAATACAACTTGTTGAAGCCGGAAGGTGGCGAAGATTCAGCAAATTTTGGTAAAAAAAGTTCCCTTTCAAGTGAGACTTGAAGACTTGCCATGACCTTACCCACCGAACCCCAAGCAATAGGGGCATAACAAAACGCATAGGCGAAAACACCTAAAGCTCTTACAACTCCATTAGGGTACCAAGGATATGCCATGACCAGAAGAGACCCAAAAATCCCAACCAAAGGAACGAAGACTTGGATGGCAGGCAGCAAGAACGAGTTGATTGCTATAGACGAAAGAGCAGTGGAACCAAGGAAATACAGTGTCCAGCCTACTAATGGGTGAATTGTGCGAGGAATAATAGCGAAGGGAACTATATAGGCTAAAAGAATAGACCAGATTGCTATAAATTTTAGGCCAGTTTGGATCAAAGATGTGTTTTTGTCTGAGTTTCGGTAGCATAGTTTGGAGATGCTGGGGCGTGCTAGATGTGTCATCGCTAATATTCCAAGGAAAATAATCGATTGGACTATTATAACCGGCATCTCAGCTGCATACCCTATAGTTTGACGACGATTTTCGTGCCATTGAATGCCCAAAGGCAGGACAGGCCAAGACCACCAATACCATGGCTTCAACCATAGTGCACCAGGGAAAGTGATCACACTGTTGGGTCCACAAGGTACTCTCCAACGAAGTCTAAGATCTGAGGACCAGCAGAAGAATCAAAACATTGTTTTGGGGGTTAGATTTGCAGCTCAAATCAAAAGCATGGAATCATTATAAAGGCTATAATATATCATCACTATTTCCACTCACAGTAATAAGAAGCATCCATTTGGTATCCCATAGGAAGTCTGTATTGCCCATCTAGGTTGGACCCATTTAATGGTGGGTGAAACATGGGCTGGTCGAGCAAGTCAGGGAAGTAAGCACCAATGAATCCCTGGTCAGCACCATCGGGGTTTTCTTTACCAGTTTCCAGTTGATGGACCATGTCTTTAAATACCTCTTGCGATGGCTGCACATAAATTTCTTTTAGGAATCATATATAGTTGAAATCAATCATATATAGAGGAAGAAGAGCTAGAAATTATTACCTGCAAGACAAAGAGGCCAGTATGAAAGATGCAGGGGTTGATAAAGACAGCACAAAACTTCCCACATTGGAACAATTCATCGGTTTTCTGTAGGAAAAGATTGTCAGCATCAAGCATGACAACTCTATCATAGTCCACCAAACTCCAGGCATAGAGTTTATTCAGTGTCAACTTGAATCTCTTGTCGAAATTTTCTTGACCTTTGTAAGGGTTATTAATGTTCTCCACCCTCACTACCTTTGCTCCATCTTCCTCTTCCCTATGTCAAAAAAAACACAGCCTCATTATAGTAAGGAACATTGTTTCGTTCTTGTCCTTGAACATCATGTTTTTTGAAAGGATCAAATTAGAGTAGACCACTCCCATAATTTAATCATAATTGAGCATACTTTAAAAGAGGTTGTGCATCAAACAAGCTACTTTCACATGCTGTTAATTCCTTAACCAATACAATACCTGGGACCATTTCTTGTGCTTGTCGAAAGTGAGTGTGGAGTCATGGTTGATTAACTAGTTTAATATTGTGGACCCACCCGGATTAAATTTAGTTTAATAATAATGGGCGGTGTGATTATGTGGGGGCAATCTGTTCTCATCAGCTTCCTCTCTCGTTTTCTTATATCATTTGTGTTGCATTTATCATGCTTGAACTGAGATTTCGGATAAGGACTGAAAAAGAAAAATCAAAATCAATTTCATTGTCTAAAGTTGTTTTTATATTTAGGCTTAAATGCAAAATTACCCTCAAATTATTATTTTTATTTTAATACTTAATTTTTTTTTTACAAATAGTGATGACTAACCTATCAATTTAATTTTATAATACAATCAATAAGAATATGATATGTGACACATTCTTATTGAATTTTTTTATATTTTTCTCCAATCTATATCTAATTATGAAAATAACAAAACACCTATGCAGATTCTGAAAGTAACTTAAATGTAAATGTGTCCGGGCCCAAGTCCCCTAATTCTTACCCGTACTTGACCCTTTGAGCCTACTTTGTTTGAGTTTCAAAAACTGGTTACAGTTTCCAACAGTGTTTTCGACCCGCGGTTTGACATGTAGGTTTTTTTTCTTTGGTTCGACGGTTTGACGTGTAGTTGAGTGGTAGGTAACGTCACAAGCCACTAATCTAAGGAAAGCAAAAAATTAAACTTGACCATGACTGGTAAGAACTCCTTGATTAAAAAAAAAAATCATCTGATTCATTATTTCTTACCAACATACCGTTTCGTTTTTTCACCATTTGTCTTAATTAATTACCTAAATTAATGAAGAAACTACCGACCGTTACAACTTATAAAATAACAAAGTTTTATTAATTCAAGAAATTTTCGTTTGTGGTGCCTGAACTCGGATATCCAATCTCCGTTATCCATCTAACATCCATTAACAAGATGATGCTCTGTATAATATTTGTTTTTTTTTTTCTAATATAAAAGAAAAATAAGGAAACTTGAATTGCATTTAAAGAAAACCAAGGAAACTCAAAGAAAATCAAAGGAGAAAAAGAGAAGGGCGTTAATGTTAATGGAGACTTACAGTGCACGGACCCAACGGAGGGGAACGTCGAGGGAGGCAATGACGATGAGATCAGCGTCCACTTGGAGCTTAACAAGGGATCTGATCAAGACACGTGTCGCGACGTAGAACTCGTAATCTCTGGGCGTCCCCATGTACATCATCGTCGCGTAAGCGTTCCGGTGCTCCTTCTTCAGTTTAACCCCTTGAAACCCTGTCGTTTGCACCATCACCAGCAACACTAGCAAGACTCTAAAAATTGTTACCACATATCTTCGTCTCTCTCCGCTCCAACCCATTCGTTTTTCTCTTTTCTCTTATATGAGATTTTAGGTCTCTTTTCTCTTATATGAGATTTTAGGTTAAGGACTTCAAATTCCAGAAAAGAAAAACAACAGGTACAATAAAGATTCTCTCTCAGTGGCCTTGAATGGGAAGTATTTTGGCTTTCCGAAGCATATAAATAGGGGATAACAAAAGCAACATAGAAAGGAAGCAGACAAGGAAAGCCCTTTGAGAGAAGGTGCAAGTGGGGCATTTTGGATATTTTTGTCGACACTTACTACTCTTTTTTTTTTTCTAATATCAATATATAAAAAAATGTATCTAAATTGCAAACCCAACATCTAACATCATTCGCTAGATAAATTTTAATTTATTGATATTAATATTATTTTTTAATGTAAAAAATATTAAAAAATATTATTTTTATTTAAATATTAAGAATAAATTATGAATAATTTTAAATATTATATCGAACACTTATAAGCTATATAGATGGAAATTTTATTTAAATTTATAATATCTTCTAATTAATGAATAATCGCAACTTTAAATGTACGAATTTTGTTCCTTTCGGGTTCAATTAATTTAAATTAGTTTTTGTCTCCTATAATTCACGTATTCTAATTGTTACCATAATAATTTATTTATTTTTCTTAATTGGTAACTTTTTTTAATATGTTACACATGTTATTTTTTTAATCCAATTTAATACATACATAAAATTAATCATGTTAAATTTTTAGTGTTTAATTTGAGTTTTAAATTTGATTTGATGAATATTCATAATTAACTTTCATCAAATTGATCATAAAATATGAATCAAAGCACTTTCATCGAACTGTATTTGAAAAATTAAATGCAAAATTAAACCAATCACAGTTAATACTAAATTTATTTTATTAACAAAGTCATGAAAATTTTAAATTTAATAATATTATCAATTAACTTCCGTAAATCAATCTTAAAACTCGAATTAAACACTAAAAGATTAACATTTTTACCCTCATGAACAAAAATATATAACTTTTGTGACATACATGTACCACATTTGATCAAAAAATAACACAAGTACCATATTAGAACAAAGTGTCAAACTTAAATATCAAATGAAATATTAAGATTATTTATTTATATATTGATTATAATTTTATTTTATTAAAAAAATATTATTTACTTAAATATTAATGAATAATAAATAAACCTTTCATAATTAAATTAAACATAAATTTAAAAATTAATAAATATTAAATGCGATCCAAAAATATAATTAAAAATGATGAAATAAAAAATAAGTGAAAATAAATAAGTATAATCTGTGAAAAGTAGATGTAGTTTGACTTTTCTAAAAGTTGTTGTATTAAAAATTAATTAATAACTATCCACTAGTATTAGTATCTCCATGGAAGGGATTTTCTTGAGAGGTTTTGGTTTTAATATAAGATTTGGTAGATATTTAAGCATATTTTATGGTGATATTTCAATTGAATTAATGTCATTAATTTCGTCTGAATATTCAAAATTTAGTTATTTTATTTTAGCTTATTAAAGTTTGATCATTGTAGTTTACGAAAATAAAATAAAAAATCGAATGAAATAATACTAGATTATAACACATTTATGAGGTGGATAAAAAAATTTTATGCAAAAATTATATTTATAAAAAAAGTATATTAAAATCAGGTGATGCTTCGTTTGAAATTATTAAGTTGAAACTTAGGTATCTCAAATTTAAATCTCATTATAATATTATTTTATTAAAAATGAGAGGATAAAAATATTTTTTATATTTATATTTATTACTTTATGTGTGAAAAAGTATTGTAATAATTTTTCATCTAAAGTCCGATTAACTTATGACATAAACTTAATTAATAGTTTAATATAAAGATAATTTTAAAGAATTATACATGAATTTTGATTTAATGTGTAATTGTATATATGAACTATAAATTGGAGCAATTATATACGTGAAACTCTAATTGTGGTTCAAATATATACTTGAAACTTTAATTTTGATTTAATCATACATATTTAAAAAAATAAATACATCAATTTATTTTTATATTGAATAAATATAATTATCTATATAAACAATATATAAACATGAAATGATGTTGTATTAATAGTTGTGTTAATAATTTAAAAGAATTGGATCAAATCAAAATTTAATGTATAAAATTGCACAAAATTAAAGTTTATGTAATCAGTTACACATTAAATCATAATTCATGTATAATTTTGAGACTTATCCTTTAACACATGGTGTTATTTCACTAACTTATAAATCAATAATTCAAAATTTTATATATAAAAATAGCAAAAATTGTTAGTTTAACAATTCGTATACATCAAATTAGAAAAGAAAAACAGTACTTCAAATTTTATAAAATGCGAAGAAAGCAAAAATAATTTATGAAATAGATCTTAAATTATAATGAGATAATTTTAAATATAATGAAATTGTTTAGAATAGGAAAAGTGAAGGGTAGAGGAATAAATGCGCCACGTGACAGAATGAGAATGGGCTGGCAAAACAAAACACAAAAAAGTTGACAAGTCAAGACAAAGAGACGGAGACGAATATTGCGCCATTGTCTCAGTCCACCCAATACGGTCTGCCAGTCGGTTCTATAACATAAACGACAGACGTAGTCCTAGTGGGTAAACTACAACTCAAAATGAAGATGGAGGGTGGTGGTGGTGGTGTTGTTGTTGTTGACTATATGGACCGTATAAAAGACGCGTTAAGCAATGGTGTTAATTAGGGACAAAGTGGTGTAATCGTTTGGACTCTTACTTTTTCTACAACTAAAGGATCTGACTTGGAGGTTCCTGTTTTTTTATTATAGTTGGTTGCCTATTCCTAGTCCTCCTAAAAGTGGGTGCTTTGAACTACTAACATAAAGTTCATTTCAAATAAATCGATTTTTCTCAAAGTGGTATGTAAAATTTTGAGGGACCTATTCAAGTTTAGACAGGGTTTTTATTTTGGTAAAAAACAATCTTCGGTAATTCTCAATTTTAAAATTGAGTAAATTAATTCCTTTTAAAAAAATTATAGTAATTTAATCATTATCAATTTCAAAAGTGAGTAATTTAAAACAATTAATCATAACGTTAATATTTTTCATCAATTATATATATTTTTGATTAGTATATTAACAAATTAGCCCTCAAAATTTATACATTCTGTCAAATTAGTCTTAATTTAACAAAATTATCCCGTGACAATTAGTGTTGGTCCTAGGGATTGTTCAGGGGTGCGATCGCCCAAGGCCAAAGTTAAAAGGATCCAATTTTTTTAAAATTTTTGCAAGTCAAAATTTTTTTTTATCAACTTTTAATGGTCTTAATTTTTTTTTTAAGTTTTTAAGGGCCTAAATTTTTTTACCAACTTTTAAGTGACTTAAAAAAATTTTCTTTAACTTTTATTATTTTGCCTAAAGCCCTAAAAATGTAAAGAGCGAGCTTGATGACAATTGCTTAAATATGTAAATGTTGAGGTTGAATTTGTTGAATTTTATAGAATTAATGCCTAAATTACAAAATATGTAAACATCAAAAGATAAATTTATTATTATGTCAATAAAAATCATGTGCAATTAATAAAAGATATTAATGCGGTGATTAATTATCTTAATTGCCCATTTTCGAAATTCACAGGACTGCTCTAACTTTTTTAAGAATAATCAATTTTAAATTTGAAAATTGAAGAAATCTTTTTACCATTTCTTTTATTATGTTAAATTTTAAGATTTAATATCTTTGTTTTAATTTACTATAAATTAGTTCTTCTATTTCTATAATATTATTAGTTACTTTATGACTAAACAACAATAAAACAACCAGCAATGATGCCAACTAGCAATGCCATCAATTTCGATATATTAATAAAATATTGATATACTAAAATAAAATTAAAAAATAATAAAATTCAGCATAATAAAACAAATAATTCAGTTTTTTATTGAATGAGCCATTTTTACCTTTTTAAATATTAAAATTTTAATTTAATAATTTAAAATTTTTAATTAATGTAATTATAATATTACATTTTAACTCTTATAAAAAAATTTTCACGCTGCGTTTATCTCTTACTCCCCACCATTTTCTTTTAAAATTATAATAGTGTAGATAGATGTTGGTTTCAAGGGCATTTTATTTTATATTAATGTGCTCCAAGTGGATATACCTAATAAAAATAGCCAAGAATTCGTCAGCCTTTTATATTAAAACATACTTTAAATTTGGTTATCAGTCTTTTTATTATGCATAAATGATAAATTTAATCTTTATACTTTAATTTAGTTATTTTTACTTTTTTAATTTTTAAAAATTTAAAATTTCTATTCTTAAATTCTTTTTAAGTTAAGTTTTGTTATTTTTAAAATTTTATCCAATAAAAATGTTATCACATATATAATATCATGTCGTTTGTTATTTTCATGTATTATTCACAAAAAAAAGTTAATTAATAGATTTAATGATTTTTTATGTCAAGTTTAAATTTTTAAAATTCGAAAAATATAAAGACTAAAAAGATCAAATTGAAGAATATAAGTCAAATTCTACAACTTTATATACATGGTACACAATTATTAGTATAATTTAACCAAATAGACTTAATTGCACACAATTAGGTCAAAACTGAAATTTCAGATTTTGAAAAATATAAAGACTAAAACGGATCAATTTTAAAAATACAGAGATTAAATTTGACTAAATTAAAGTACAGAGACTAAATCAATAAATTAGGCATAATATGAGGACTAATAACAAAATTTAACCTAAAATCACAAGTCAACAAATAAGGAGGCTCATGCCCATTGGCCAGATGCGTTGAAAATTGATTCTATGGAAGGTTGGCGGTACGTACTACTGGACTTTTTCTAATTGTCATCATTTCTTATTTTAATTGACTGACCAAATCTCATCAACGTAATTATCATGAACATTTCTAAGAGTATATTATAGAAATTATCCCGTTTATTAACCATGAAATTATCATTAAACTCCAAAAAAAATAAAATTAAAAGGATGATATATCTTTCTTAACGTATGGTAAAAAGTAAAAAAAAAAAAAGAAAAGAAAAATGAAACAATTGACAAATTTTTAAGTTGTTTGAGGAAGGACTTTTTCTAGTTGTCATCATTTCTCATTTTAATTGACTGACCAAATCTCATCAACTTAATTATCATGAACATTTCTAAGAGTATATTATAGAAATTATCCCGTTTATTAACCATGGAATTATCATTAAACTCCAAAAAAAAAGTAAAATTAAAAGGATGATATATCTTTCTTAACGTATGGTAAAAAGTAAAAAAAAGAAAAAGAAAAATGAAATAATTGACAAATTTTTAAGTTGTTTGAGGAATCAGTGTATAAAAATAAATTCTAAATTATTATTACGTAATGAAAATTTTTTAAAAGCCATGAACAGTTTATATAGTCTTTTTTAAAGCTCTAATTACAAGGTAAAGTATGATTTGTTGGCTGCAATGTTTTTTAAAGCTGCATATGTGGTCGAATCTATCGAATCATCGATTTGTCAGTTCAATCAACTTGATTGATTTAATTTAAATTTATTAAAAATTAAAAATAATAAAAAATTGATTCAATTGATTTATACTAAAATTTAATCTAACTGATTCGATATTATTCTTCAAATCAACATCCTGATTAATCACAATTCAACCAATCTAATCAACTAGACTAATCAATCTAGTTCAATTCAAACATCATTGAATTAGCAGGAGCATAATTTAGTAAGGTCCTGACCTTATACAGGTTCATTAGAATTGGGCTTAAAACTTTTAAGCCTGCTGATGCTAATAAAGAATTAGACCACCAAATAAGGACTCATTGTTTTCTCCTAATTTGGGCTCTCTGCTACTTCAAATGGGCAGAAGGCACTGCTATTTTGACCTCACATCTCACCCACTTTAGATAACCCAAAAAACCTTGAAATTGACAAACAAACACTAATATTATTCATTTCCGATAATTTTATATCGCATTTTCATCTTAAATTTTAAGACTTTAATTTTAATTTTAATTTTTTTAAGATGAAAATATTGATGTGATATCACAGTTTTATAAAATCTTTTCTCCCGAAACATGTCTGAATTATGTCTTTAGCTGTTTCCCTCTAATAAGGTTGAATATTGAGCAGTTGTGGATTAAAAAACGTGTAATTCCCATAAAAGTATATGCTGAAAAAAAAAGATCATATGAATAATTAAAAACCTATAGATCCTAATCTCGACAAATTTAGTGACCACTTTACATGGAAGGACGAATTTATGTGGTCAAAGTGAAAGCATATTGAGGGCATGGAGACTAGTCTCAACAGCTGCAGGTGACCTTCTCGCAGTCATTACTCTGCCGAAGCATATATGCAGAGTTTGCTGCCATCCGCGGCTGATGCTAACAGCTGGTATTTGACCCATCTGATACATTAAAAGCCTAATGCCATGGCATAGATCGATGCAACCTTGATGAATAAGGTTGAAATTCAAAGAGAGTTTAAATAGAAAAGAGCATGCCAAACCAGCTAAAATGGGACTCATGCCATGCGAGGAGGATAGAAGGGTAGCCAAAACCACCATTTGCAAAGCCATAGTAATACACCTTACAATTTGGGAAAAAGAAAATTTTGGTTTTGGCTTTGATCGCTGTTAATATTCTTATTTTCTCTTAAAATCAATGGATTTTGAAGTTGATAACAGATCCAGAATTAGTTTGGGTTTTTATTGGAAAAAACTGTGTTAAAGAAGTTTTAAGTTTTCTTTGTAAAGAAGGCATATGCATGCAAGCAAATTAGGAATCAGAAGTGGGAACACTTAGAAAAGCAAAACTCAGAAACATAAACTGATTAAGGCAACACAAACTTTTGTTCACATTGTGATCTTAGGATTAAAAAATATAAATCAAGAAAGAAAAAGAAGAGATAACCCAGATATACTATTTACATAAGAAAATTAGACTACAACTTTCGGTCATTATAAAGTATAAACTTGAGTTTCTCACCCGAAATTAAGATTAGCTTAAAGTGAAAGCATGGTGAGAGTGTGGAAGCTAGCTTCGTCAGATTGTGCCGGCGGGGACCTTCTCACAGGGCTTATCCTCTGGCAAACTAACCGAAGAGCTCGTTGCCATCTGTGGCCATTGCTGGGAGCTGGGTGATCAGCTTCCAAGGCTATTTGACTCAACCGAAAAAGGAAGAGTCTTGTTGAATGGAACGCATCGATGTAAACCCGACGAAGAACGCTCAATCTAGAAGAAACCTTGAGCAAGAAGGGGCAAATCAAGCTTGCAATTAAAGGGGAAACATTATGGGAAGGAGATAACTAGTGGAGTTTCGCTAGTGCTACTAAGTGCAGCGCCATGGAAGATGAGGGAAAAAAAATTAAGTAAAGTTGGTTTATGTTGTGTGGAATGTGGATTTGGCTGCCAATGAAATATTAACAGAATGTAGGATCAGAGGCCATATGAAAAGCGAGAGAATCAATTTGCTGAACCCCACACTAACCAAAGACCAAAGCTTTGTTAGCATACTTTGTTACCATGTCTAATTATTTCAAGGATTTTCGTTAATTCGGAGAGTTATTGAAACAATAAATAAAAAATTCAACATGTAACCAAGCCTTCTTGAGATAGGAAGATGACAAAATTAACTTTTAACATTTGGATATTTTATCACTTTAGCTTTTATGATTTTTTTTACTCGCTTTCATACATTTTTTAATGATATTGTTGATATAATCGTTAAGGGACTAACAACGTTGATGTGACATTTTTTTTTATCTGAGAGCGTTCACGTAAGCATCTGTTGACGTGACACTATTTTATTTTATATATTATGTCAGTAAATAATTTTAAAATTATTAAAATTATATTTTAAAATATATTAAAATTATTGTTTGAAATAATAAAATTATTAAATAATTTTAATTTTCAATTTGATTGTTTTTTAAACACCAATAAATTCCAGATTTTCTTACATTTTTCCATCAATCAAACACTCAAAAAAATTGTTTTTTTTACATAATCTCATGCTTTCTCATTTTGTTTCTTGAAAATCCCTCAGATTCCTGTATTTTTTTCTTCTATTTCAAAATCCCTTAACTCCAAATACATAGATTTATTTTCATTCATGCACTTAGGGAAATCCTCCAGTTTATATTTTCTCGACGTCCAAACAGAAAATCAATAGCAAAGACAGAAACCCTTGGTTGATAAAATGGAAGAAAATCCCACAGTAAGTTCTACAACAACAAAACGATGCAGGAAATTGCGTCAGAGGGTCTAAAACATCTAGAAGAAACCATTGAAGCTGCTTTTCAAATCCTCTCCTCCATGAACAACGAGCTTTTCAACCCTGCTTTATGGTATTTTGAGTTAGGGATTTTGAAATAGAAGATAAAAATGGGGGAATTTGAGGGGTTTTTAGGAAAAAAATGAGGAAGCATGTGATTATGTAAGAAAAACAAAAATTTTTGAATGTTTGGTTGATGGGAAAATGTAAGAAAATTTGGAATTTTTTATTGTTGGAGAGGAAAATGATGAAATTAGAAATTAAAATTATTTAATAATTTTATTATTTCAACAAAAATAATTTTAATAATTTTAAATAGTGGCATATAAGATAAAATAGTGCTATATCAATAGATGCTTACGTGGACGTGTCCAACTGAAACAAAAATCGTCATATCAGTGTCGTTAGTCCCTTAACAGTCACGGTAACAAGATCGTTAAAAAAAGATTAATTTAACAAAAAAAAAAAGTTATATATGAAAGTGAATTAAAAAAAAAAAAACTATAAAAATCAAAGTGATAAAACACTCAAACTTTAAAGATTAATTTTATCATTATATCTGTTGAGATTTATGCTAAAACGTTTGATCCATAATCGATGCTAATATTAGTAAAATTCGAAAATTAATTTCAGCAATTAAGACTTTTTCTATCTTCTGCTGTTTCTTCGTTGTTCCTTGTTCATCATTCAATGCTACATTATATGCAGTTACTGGTGAAAATGATAAAAAACGCGATGCGAAAACTCGAAGGGAAGCAAAATCAAAATAATCATTAATCTATGTCGGTAGGTTCAAGTTTGAATGAAAAGTGGGGCACTCTAGGAAATTTCTTGGATGCTTCGGATGCCATAGTGTTTCATGTATCTTTTGTGCTAATAATAATAATATTAACGGACAAGAATCGACATTGCGTAGGCTTGCACTTTATCATTGCCAAGACTGTCGACAAAGGTCAATGAAAACGAGACAAGCCTAGTGAACCTCTAGCCCCAAGTTGATTACATAGGTAAGATATAATCTATGGTTTTTATAGGGATTCGTTATTTCTATAATTTAACTTCATCATTGATTTGATTCCATTTAATCTCATTTAAATACACTCTAACAATACTTTAAATTAATAAACATCAACTTATCACTATGTTTTATAGCACTTGAGACCCGCACTTAGCTCTTATCTTCTTATAAACATCCCCTATTACTAGTAATGAGCTATGCCCTTAATGGCTATAGTTACTAGGTGTTAGAAGGACGAAACAATCCTCACGATCCAAACCGAAATAGGTTTGAGAAATGAGACCGGAGCAATATGATGGAGGTTTATTACCCCGTTATCTACAACCTGGGCATTGAAATGGTGGGCCTACCCCATTTTCTCTCTTTTGGCCCCCAGTTAGCCATCGAGAAAAAAGAGTACTGTTGTGGTCTTGAAGAAAAAGACTACAATAGTACCGAAAGTTGCAGGCACAAAACAAGTTTTTTTTTTTTTAGCCCATTGGAGCTTTGTTTCACAACTTTCAAGACAAAAACTCACCTCACTGAAATATTGGGTGGTGTTTGGATAACACCGGTGAAGTGAATTGGAGATCAATACTCCAACAGGGTAAAAGCCCCTCCAGAGAAAATATTTTTCCTACTTTGATCTTTTTATTCTGCTTTATTACAAATTTAAAATAAAACTGCATATGTTATTGATAGTTATAAAAACAAAATTAAACCTATTTTATAAATATAAATAATGAAAAGTAAATATATTATAAATTATGTTATTATATAATGCTCGTAAATTTATAAATACTTGCATGTGATATTAATATTTTTAATGATCAATTTCAAAAAATATAATTGTAATTTATATTTTATTATTTAATATAGATATGAATTTTAATTATTTATTATATTATAAAAACATTTTAATCTAATGTCTATAATATCCATTTCTATTCTCATCACACCATTATAATTGCATATAAATCCAAACACAAATCCTTTCATTTATTTTAATCTGACCTTTATAATTGCATATAATTGTCGGTTGTTCGCCCTCCTCTGTCTCTCCTTTTCATTTCCCCTTTTTATCCTCTCCTTCTACATCATCTTTCCCTTCCCTTCCCCTCCCTTCCCTTCCATTTCATTTTCTTTTCTTTTTTCCTCTACCTTCTCTATCACACCCCCAACCAAACCCTTTATCCACCACTAGCGCCATTGACCTCGGAGTTGGTCCTTGGGGACTCCCTTCCTTTTACCCCCTTTTTAAAAAAAAAAAATAATCTCGTGATTTCTCCCTAACCCCCTTGGCTTTTCACTTTTGGCCACCTGAATGAAGGATGAGAGAATCCCACCCACCTCATGGTCTTTCCATGGTTTTCCTCTGGAGATTAGCTCCTCTGCTCTGGTCCGGAGTCTCCTTGGCCCGTTTTTTCTTCCACTTCGACAAGGTGGCTGCGTTTGGTGGAGTCAGGAGTGTCATTGCCAATAAGCCACAATGGCTTGTGCATGGTGATGTTCAGAGTCGAAGACAGGAGAAAATTTTAGGAATAGAAATTAAATTGTTTGTTATGTTTATTATTTTTAAAGAATTAAATTAAATTATTATTATTTTTAAAGTCTCAAAGTATAATTTTATTTTTATTAATTTAAAATTTTTTTAAATTCAAGGAGCTAACAAGAGAAAAGTTCGGGGCCCTGCCAGCGTCTTAAATCCGTCGCTGGTGATGTTAATTTGGTTGCACGAAAGTTTTGCTGTTTCGTTAATGATGTCGCTCCGAAAGCTTCCAATCTCCTTATGTCAGCGACTTCCGATGATGTCCATGGTGGCGACAGTGATCATTCTCCAAGTCGTTGTTCCGGTTTTGACTCCCCTGCTAGTTGAGAGTACGACTGCCCCGGTTGATTGGGCTTTTCTAGCCACGCCTCCTCCCTCCCTTTACTGTTGGGCTGCTTTAGGATAGGGTTGGGCCTGGTACCCTTGACTTTAATGTATTATCTGTCTAGGCTTTGGCCCTTTTGTTCGTTCTATTGTGGTTGAGATCATCGTTTTGTAGATCCAATCGATTCAATTGTTTGGCTCTCAAATCAATCGGCTTGTATCCTCTCTTTAAATTGATACTTGGAACTATCCGATTTGATTCAAATAATATTGGTTTTTAGACGTTTTCCTGGTTTGAGAGGAAACAAAGATACCGAAGTATTGATCCTATACGCAAGGAAAAAAATTGAGAAAAAAAACAAGCCCAAAGAATCAGAATTCAGACGTGTGAAACGTGGAGTTACTTGCTTTTAGGCTGTTATAAGATTCCTTGTCAATCAGATTAATGCGCGCGCCCGCGCGCACACACACACACACACATATATATATATATATCACATTCCTTTCCTCGAATTTACTTGTTTCAATAACAATTCTTCATATTCTCTGCTCACTCCTCCTCTTCACTTTTGACTTTTTATATATTTCTGTTTGTTTCCTTTTCATTTGTTTCTCCTTGTGGTTTTATTCTCTTCATATCTTGGCTTCCACTTTTGGCATTAATTTTACTTAGATTCTCAACAGATTTTGCATAACAAAGAATTTCCAACTTTTTCTTTCTAAATTCCTTACACGTTTCACATTGGCTAATGATTGTTCAGACTTGAACTTCAGGACAAGAGCATGTTCAACATTGATCATTGTTCAATCATATGTTGTAATTGCAGCATGTCAGAACATTGATTGTTTAATTTTCTTTAACACCATTGGAATCTCTTTAAAAGTGATTTTTTTTTTCTTTTTTTGAGTTGAATCTTAAAATTTCAATCAGAGCGCATATGCATCAATCAGATGAGAAATATAGGGAAATAACTATAGACAAAGGTGGTGGAGGAGATAGTGACTCTCCCTATAGAGATGCATCTCAGTTTCCGAAGGTGATGAATAGGCCTATCCATCCGCCCGTTGAAACCCATTTCCTCCTCCCTCCTCCTCCGCGCAAAGAAGCGGAGAAGCCGTCTTCATCGGGACTTAAGTCCGTGCTTTCGTATCCGCTCAAGGTTCGAGATTCGTTGAAGAAACTCGGAAGGAGCAAAAGCATGGAAACGATCCTTGAAGGGACTCATGATCCAAAAGATGAACAAATTATTCAGTCGTTCCGTGAATTACTTTTCATTGAGGATCAGTTTCCAGCAAAACACAATGACTATCATACTCTTCTACGGTAAAGTGAATCACAATGTTATTATTAAATATAACAAATATATATACATATATACTTATGTACATATTGATCAGTGATGGAGCTCTCCTTGTGCATTTAGGTTTCTAAGAATGAGAGATTTTGATCTGCAAAAAGCAAAAGAAATGTTTCTGAATTATCTTCAATGGCGCAAGGACTATGGAGTTGATGCAATCCAAAAGGCAAGTATAATTCAAACTATATCTTATCCTTTTATGCATGAAAAACATAACATTGATAAGCTAAGGACCACCTGCATTGTTTGCTCAAATTTCTCATTTTCTTGTAATGTAAATCTTTGTCATCCAGGAATTTACCTTTACTGAGCTCGCAGAGGTGGAGAAATGCTACCCTCATGGATTTCATGGTGTCGATCGAAGTGGTAGACCGGTATACATAGAAAGGGTTGGGATGGTAGACCTGAATGCATTACTACAAGTAACCAGCATAGACAGATTTGTAAAGTATCATGTATCAGAACGAGAGAAAACACTAAATTTGAGATACCCTGCATGCTCAATTGCAGCCAAGAGGCATATAGCATCCACCACAAGTATCTTAGATGTGAAGGGAGTTGTAAGCATCTCTTCCCTTCTTAATTGCTCCACAATTTTGTGCATCTTTCAAGGGAGGGACATTGAAATATTGCTTCTCTAGCTGAAAGAGTTTTACTTGTCTATAATCCTGTCTTGAGTTGCATCATAGTATGATGCGCATGAATCGGGATCGATGTTTTCTTTTTCTTTTTACTCACAATCATGACAATATATAGATCACCATGTTGGAGAATTCTAGATAATTTGATCACTTCCTACTAGTAAGCTCTAACTTTATGTGAATGTTATCTTTGGCAAGGGGATGTCTAATTTCTCAAAGCCTGCAAGATATCTCTTCATTGAAATTCAGAAGATTGACAGCAACTACTACCCAGAGGTAAGTTCAATTCCATTTTGTTTTTCACTAAGATCGATAAACTAGGGAGAAGAAGATAGTGGGAACGATTAACTTGTGAAGCCAGGTTACAAGCAATGATATGTTGACTAATTAGCCAAAGTGTCCGATCGGGATGCATGCTGCTTGTGACAGATTGTTAGAACATTATTTGAGGCAACTAGTAGGAGAATCTTTGTTTCATTAGCTTTTATTACAGTAGAAAATTTGTTCAGTATTCAAACACAACTGGTGCTTCCAATCAGACAAAAATTTTGGTAAATGACATTTGTTCTTGCAGACTCTAAACCGGCTCTTCATTATCAATGCTGGTTCTGGGTTCCGGATGCTTTGGAAGGTTCTCAAGGCGTTTATGGATGCTCGAACCTTGGCAAAAATTCATGTACAGATCGAAGCAGTCAATTTGCTTTCTTGCATATGGTGGTATTAAAGTCCATATATATATACACTTCTCAAACAAGGGAAATGTTTAATTTGGGGAAGTGATAATGATGTTTCAGGTGCTGGGATCTAATTACCTTAGCAATCTCATTGAAGTCATTGATACAAGGTATGGTATAGATATTCATGTAGTAAAGTTGGCAGTTGATGTTTATATTTATGAATTGAAGCCACTAAATATTGCTATCATTCAATCCAACAGTAACTTGCCGGCTTTTCTCGGTGGAAGCTGTACATGTGCTGACTATGGGGGTTGCTTGTTAAGTGATAAAGGACCCTGGAAGAATCCAGAAATCACAGAGATGCTTCAGGTGGACTCCTGCTTAGTAGAAAGACTTTCTCTATAATTATTAATGTTCCATTTGTAGAAATAAATGTGAACATGGTTTCGCAGTTCACTACAATTATTATCCCTTTTTTATCACAGACAATTTCTGCAAGAGAAGATATCAATAATGAAGGAAATGGTGACCTAGCTTCAGGAGATGCTTTGATGCATGATATGGTGAGCATCTCTATGTGTGTGTGTGTGTGTGTCTATGTATGTGTACATAGATTGAAGTTGAAGGCTAAATTGGAGTGGAAACAGGAAAATGGTAAAAGTAAAGAAGACATTGGAAAGGAGGAAAGGGAAATGAGTGATAAGTTTGTGCCACAAAAAGTAATGGCACTGGAAGCTTCACTTGCAGATGCCAATGAAGTAAGTAGTACAGTTTCACCTCTTCTCTCTGACAAAACAAAAAAGATTCAATGGAAATATTTTTTATCATCTTTATGGGACAGAAAATCAATGCATTGGAAGTGGCACTTGAGGATACCAAGATGGTGAGTATAAAAAAACCCCTTCCTTGTGCCTGCCACTTTAAATCAGATCATTTTATTAGGAATTCTTTTGACAGGTTTTGAGACGGCTTGCACAGCATATTAAAGATCTGAATCTTTCATCTTTCTGACAAGTATGATCAAGGTGAAATATTTAACGATATTTTACTTCGTTTTCACTGGAAATTCCCATGAATTATGATGCCATATGGGTTTTTTTTCCTTTCTTCTCAGTATTGTTGGTTACCAGCAAGCTTGTTACATTGTCAAGCAGAGTTCAAATGGGAAGTCAAAGGCATTTCGTATGCGCCTTGGGAGTGATTGTTGACGAAAGCCAGTCAGAGTCCCAAACTTGATGGTGCAGATTTCAAACAATATTTCAGTGTATTTTCTAGAACGCCATTGAGGTAGGCCAATGTAGAAATCTGGGATACGTTAGGGAACCCAGGCATAATTGTCACCCAAACAGAACTCTAGTAGAACTCCCTAACTGTAGTAAAAAATACAACATACCAACAACCGCATGTTTTAACATGCTCAATCTACAGTATTTTCACCCATCCGTTGTTAAATGGGTAAAATACACACAAGGTTACTAAATTATTATTAAATTTATGTTTTGGTCATTTAATTTCAAAAAGTTATAAAATAGTCACTAAATTATTCGAAAGTTTTTATTTGAGTCATTGAGCTGCTAAAATCGCTGTTATGTAGCTTTTTCTACCATCTATAGTTCAATTTTTTAATGAATAACTTTAAACGTCATGTATCCGCGAATCAAAATCTAAACAATTTTTTTCTTTGATATCAAACACTGACCATCAAATCGACTTGGATATAAAATATGTTCTTCTAATCATTAATGAGTACTGATCAACTGTATCAATCATTAAAACGTCGTTTAAAACTCGTTAGTCAATTTTTTTTCTTTTTAAAAAAACTTATGAATTAAATAAAAACTTTTGAATAGTCAATAACTTCAATGAAAACTTTCAAATAAATTGATGATTATTATATAACTTTTTAAAACAATTAAAATAAAAACTTATTAATAATTTAATTACTTTTGATGCTTACTAAATTCGATCTGTTCTGATTTTCTTTGGAGTGTATGCTTAACTTGGATCTTTATATTTTCTTTTTAAATAATTAGGGATAATAATTATAAAAAAATTATAATTTTTATCTTCAATATATAATTACATCCATTTAGACCTGTTCATGGATCGAGTTATCCATCCAAGCTTGAAGGTTCATTCGAAATTTGAGAGAGTTTAGATAAAAATATTAGGTCCAAAAAATGAACTTGAACAAAAAAATTAAACTCGTTTAAAATATGAGTCGAGCTTAGACTTGAATGTTCAAGCCCGAACCTGACTTGACCCGATCCATTTAAGTTTATAATACTTTATATTATATTATTTTTATATATTATATAATTTAGAACACATTAAAAGAATAAACATGCACTAAATATATAATACTATACAAATAATGTTAAGATAACTATATAAAAATTTTCAATAAATAAAAAATGTATAGAATTATTAAATATTAAAATAAAATAAATATTTAAAAAAAAATATGGACGGGCCTAAAATTGGCTTAGATTAGTTTTTTGCAAATATAGGCGGGTTTGAGCAAAATTTTAGGCCTAAATTTTGAGCTCGACCAGACTTGAGTAAGCATAAAGTATATTAATATCATGCTTAAGCTCGACTTGAACCCGGCCCAACTCGCCTCACGAAGACCTCTACACCCATCTACAGTCAATATATTCATTGTGAATTTATTTAGAAAGTAAAAGTATTTAAATAATTCTAAAAAAACTTAAATTTGAACTCAACGAGTGACTTCAGTGGTAAAGAGAATGTTGTTCATCCTAAGAGATTCTGATTCGAGCACCTGTATGTGCAAAGTATGTATGCCTTATCAAAAGGTTAAAATAATATGAACAAATATTACTATGTAATCATACCAGTATAATAAAATAAAAAATCTTAAATTTTAAATTTTAAATTTTAACCTCAATATTAACTTTTTTAAATGTTAATATAAATTTTAATAATTGACTTATCCTAATTTGATTAAATTATTTATTTAAATTCAAGTGAAAATTACATATATATATTTTCACATATTTACAAGGATCACACCCTTAAATTTATTCCAAGTGAGCACACTGTTTCAACTTAACCTAAGATTTGTGAGAAAAGGTTTAAATGAAGAGGTTTAATACATAATTTGATTTTTAAATTTGATATTTTTTTATTATAATATTTGTGTTATTTTCTAGTTTAATGTTGCACTTGTTTTTAACAAAAGTTATAGATTTTAGTATTTAAAAATAACATGATTAAGTTTTTTTGTGTTTAATTTGGGTTTTAAAATTAATATGATGAAAATTCATATTATTTGATAAAATTAACATTTAATTTTCATCAAATCAATCTTATAACTCACATTAAATTATATTAATTGAATTGCATTTGACAAATTAAATGTAAAATTAACAAATTCACAATTAACATCAAATTTATTCTATTAATAAAATAATAAAAAATTCAAACATAATAATATTAACAATTAATTTTTATCAAATCAACCTCAAAACTCGAATTAAATATTAAAAAATTAACACAATTACTTTTAAGTACCAAAATATATAAATATTATCAAACACATGTACCATATTAGAAGAAATATCAAACTTCAATACTAAATAATATAATATATTAGGCCAAATAAAAAAGACTCAATCCGATAAGTAGTTGGGTAGACACATTGTACTCCCAAGAGAAGGATTTAGGTTTAAATTTTAGAGATGATATTGTTGAGAAGACAACTACACTCTTTAAACATGAACCATAAAATATACATGAATAATATATAAAAAAAAAACTCAAAAATTGAAAAAAAAAAAAAGAAGACTCAAAATTTGAAACATTAATTATTGTAAAAAAAAAAAACATAATTATTTTAAAGATTATAAAAAGAATCCTTAAGAAAAATATCTCTTAATATTTATTTTATCAAAATAATAATAATTTTAAAAATAAAAAACTAAGGATAGAGATTTTGAGAAAGATATCGGATTCTTTTTTTTCCTTTTCAGTTCATTTGTTCTTCGACGCACGTTCACTATTTAAAAGAAGTGAAACACATAAATTCTCTGATCAGAAGAAAAATGTTATCTTTCCTTTGAGAAAAATATCCTTTATCAGATCCTTTCCAACGCATTTGCATGATCTCATTGCTTTGAAATGAGCACGGGCGAACTTCTTAGCAGCGAGCCTTCTGAGCTCAAGTTTCCTTGTAATTTTTGTTTTTCTTTCTCATGGATCTACGTTTTTTGTTTTTATGGAGTTTTGTTGTGATTTGTTTCTTCTTTTTGTTGTGTGCGTGTGTGTGTTTGGTGAATAGTTGAGCTAAAGAAGCAGATCTCGTGTTCGCTTCAATTGTCGAATAAAACTGACAATTATGTAGCTTTCAAGGTACGCATCTTTATCAGCTTCGAATTAATCGCCTTTCATTGTAGGCAGGCAATTGTAGTTTTGTAACTTTTTATCTTTGATTTATCATAAGCTTCTTACGTTTTAAAATGCAACGCGAAGGAATTAATCAATATTTTTTCCACCTGAAATGTTTGGTTTTTATTGTTTAAATCTCAAAATGATGTTGTACATTTCCTTTATGGGGTAATTGATTTTATTTTCAGGTGAAAACAACAAATCCGAAGAAGTACTGCGTCCGTCCCAACACGGGGGTCGTCTTGCCTCGTTCCACATGCGATGTTATAGGTGTTGTAAATCAATTGTATTTTACTTGATACTTTGCGGTTTCTAAAACAATGGTTGATTTTGATTTAGTTACCATGCAAGCGCAAAAGGAGGCTCCTCCTGATATGCAATGCCGGGACAAATTCCTCCTTCAAAGTGTAAAAGTGAATGATGGTTTAACGGCAAACGATATAACTGCAGAAATGGTAGTTAACTATTTATCATTGTATTATTTACTACTTCGAGATTTGCAAGTATGTGCAGTTTATGATCTATGGGGAATCTTTCATATTATAGTTCAACAAAGAAGCTGGAAATGTGGTTGAAGAGTGCAAGTTGAAAGTGGTTTATATTTCTCCACCTTCAACAGTACAAGAAGGGTCTGAAGAGGGACTTTCACCGGGAGTCTCTTTTTCAGATGGCAAGCATGCAAATGCTGCTGAGTTTGCTTCAGTAAGATCTCTTTGCATGTGTTTTTGTTATTAGTTCTCTTTTTTGTCTTCTTTCTTTTGGTAATTTTGCTGAATGCAGGGTGCCAGAGCATTTACGGAAGGGCTTGAAGCTCAAGAAACATCTTCTGAGGTAAAATTTGAATTCTCTATCATGATTGTAATTTATTTTGGTAATCTGGAAAGAGTAAGCTCCTTATTTTCAATTCAAGGTCAAATAACTGCATTCATTTCTCGGTTGCTCTCTCGTTAATTGAATGATAGTTAATAGGGTGGTTTAGAGTCGAATTATAGTTAGAGAAGTTCATTTCTAATTGTTCAGACCAAAATGTGTTGAGATACTAGACATATTTGTGAGCTTCTGAGCCTAAAGCAATGTTCAGCAGTTTGTAGTTCGCACCATGCAGTAAGGAGGCACCATCTACACTTTCTATTGAATGCCCCTAGCCAGCTTTTGCAGCATTGGGGCCCGGAGTTCTTTTTCTAATTGGCATACGTTGCATGTGATGTTGATACAGCAGAAGTGTAATAACATGATACTTTCTATAATTGCAGGAGAAAGTTCTTATGACAAAGCTGACTGAGGAAAAAAATAAAGCAATTCAACAAAGTAACAAGCTTCGCCATGAACTGGTGAGGAAAATAGACTATGACTTTAACCATATAGATTACACTTAATGTGTAGAGTAGTATTATCCGTTCTATCCCTTCCTACTTCCTTCTCAACTGATGCTTGCATGCATACAGCAAAAAGCTCTCTACGATTTGCTTATAAAGTTACTCTGGTATTCTTCTGTGCTTCCCCTGCCCTCTTCTTTTGTTGTAATGATCAAGTTAGAAAAATGTATTCTGTGCTTAGGAGCCTTTAATCAAAACTCTCTTGTTTATTATTTTCTTTCAATCTGAGCCATGTGTAAACTTCTTACACATAAAGATTTCAAATGTTTTAGGATCTGTTGAGGCGTGAAGGTAGCAAAAGCGGTGGTGGTGTGTCATTCATGTTTGTCATGTTGATCGGCTTGCTCGGCATAATTATGGGATATATCATGAAGAAGTGGTAAGCGACCCAGGTCCTTCTGAATATTTTCCCTCAACTTACCTTCCTCTGGACAAGTATGATGAAGGAAAAGGGAAGAGGAATTAGTAGTCGTTGGACTGCTGCTTCGCCTTCAATTGGTTGTTACTTGTTAGCTTTGAGCAAATTAGCAGAACTTTTTATGGTTGGTTCCTATTTATAGATACTGAAGTTAATTTATCAATATTGCATCTAAGAGTAACTTTTATTTGTAGATAAATTAATATTTTCATAAAGAAAAGGTTTTGATTATTGCATTTGTACTTGAAAGCACACTGGGTTGGCCTTCCTCTCAAGTATGTTTTAAGGTTACGCCAGTGGTCAAGAAGTATGTCTTTACTTCAGCGGGGAATGTAGCAATTTCCAAGGATAACGGCTGTAGATTCTACTGAGATTGTCATGATAGTGTTCATGATTTCTCCTAAGAAAATGGGAGTACTTTGCTAGTTGATGAGTCATGATAGGGATCCATTTAGATATGAAAATCACTATATCAAAGCTGAGCCCACTAATGGTGCCCTTTATGTTTTTTTTATATAAAAAAAAATTCATTGTTTTCAGGTTTATTCATATGCTGCATGCTTGACTGAATGAATGTTTACCGGTGGTTAACAAGGAGAATTTGGTTCATTGTGTTTTTATCTTAACTAGTAAGTAGCCGCCATCCATCTTGACCAAAAAAAGGACACCTGTTGCCAAATTGCAGCACATGTGTGGAGTTGCTCTGGCAAGCTGGTTCCATGCTTAGCCACCAGCTGTTTGGGCAGAACAATTATTATTATAGCTTTAAAACAAAACTAAGCAAATGTTATGTTTTTACATTTTCACTCAAGTTAAAAAAAAAGAAAAAAAAGAAGGCAGACGCCAATCGTATAAACCTGGATAGATGTCAGACATAAACATCGACGGGATTGTTTTTATAGGATGGTAGACCTTAATGACGTGTCGTCACCAAACAATTGCCCAATCTTCAATTCTACAATCTCAAGCAACCAGGGGATAGCTTTTATAGTATGTTATAGATGTTAGACGGTTCTCATCAAAGTAATGATAAATATTTGAAATATGATTAAAAATGGAATAAGTTTCCGAGGGATTACAGAATGTTATTCGTACAAACAATGCATAGTTTCTAATCAAATTACAATAACATTAAAGAATTCCCTTTTTTTTTTTTTTTTCCTTGGTAATGCTTATCTCAATCAGCTAATGCTATCTGTTTACAGAAACAAATTAGGCCCAAACACTTGAAGACTCCAAGTAGATGCCAATACTTTCTCTTTTCGGTCTTGGAAAATTCATTTTTCAGTTCACAACGAAACCCAAAATCTGCCTTTACAACCACTTGTTTATTGCTTACTTCCACTATGTACTCTCTCAGCCCTGCAAGTTGAACAACAATTTCCTTTATTCTGAGCGTTTCTATATGTTCCAAACCAATTTATCCCCAATTTTTGAGTTGATTAAATCTTCTCAAGAACTCCCATTAGCTTTTGAATTTAGAAATGGAGTTTAGCTTTCCAAACCAATTTATCCCCAATTTTTGAGTTGATTAAATCTTCTCAAGAACTCCCATTGGACAATTTAAAGAGATTAGTTTGCCCATCAAAGTTCCTACCAGTCATTTTAGAAGTAACTTTAGATACTTTCTCTCTGCATTGAGCACATCCCATGTTTGCACTCATCACTATAACCTGAAACTGAAGTTGAAGCAATGTGATTTCTAAATTAGTGAATTAAAGTCTAAAACAGCAATACTTGCATGTGTGCATTTCACACTGCTGCTGAGTTTGCAGAAGCTTGAATTTACCCTTTTTTTCATGTTCATGATGGAACTGTTAGAGGGCCTCTGATAATAAAAAAATTCAATTTAGAAACATCATATAATCATGGAGGAAGAACCAAAAGAAGTTAAAGAATTCTGCAGATACTGATCACTCAAGAAAACCAAAATGTTATATAACACCAAAGGTGTTCCTAAAAGTAGAGAAACAAGCCAATGATGCAGAACCAAGAAGCTAAACCTTGGACAATGATGATCAATGGAAACATAATTTGATGTAAAGAAAAGAACCCAGAAAACATACCGAAGGGAGAGCCAGATCCTCGAAATGCAAGAGAGTTTTCGTATTCGATGCCATATGCAACAATGAAATCAAGTCTCTGTTCTGCTTCTTCAAACGGCTGATGAGCTCTCTCTTTCTCTCAACCTGGTTTTTTTGCAAAGTTTATGAAATCTATTAAGCTTCAAACAATCAACTCCTTCACAAGAAGAAAATGTTGTATCCAATATTATAAAAAGAAAAAAAGAAGTGAAGTTGCTATTGAGAAAATGAGTTCAACTTTCAGTTCCGTCATCATTATGATTAAAGATAATATTTCCTTGAAGTTAACCTCCTAACATTCTACTAAATTTCTTGGCAGGACCATACCTAGATAAGATTTGCCATGTTATGTCCACCAAAACCGTCCATTGTTTATGACCTTCATGTTCTGTAAATATATACAATCATGGTTGATGTTAATTGGTTTGTTTTTCTGTCATAGATTAAGAGTTAAACTCAAAACCATATAATATAAAGTTGTTGACATAATCCAACAGTGAAAAGGCTATAATGGTAATGGACCAAATAATATTTTAATATGTTGGATGGTACAGAACAAGATTACGGTGGGGTAACTCAAAAAGTTTCCTTGACGACTTTGTCTTTAGCTTTGCACCATAAAAACAGGGGAGATGGGGGACCAAGGCCTATCTCTCAATTTAAATATATTTGGACTTGAATCTTTCTTGTAGGACCTAGTCATGTTGAGAAAGCTTGTCCAACTAACTTTGGGTTATAATTTTGCAAAATACTTCTTTAAAAATATGTTGGAATTTGCACATGCTTCATCTAAACAAAGTCAAAAAAGAGAAACTTATGATCATCCAATCAGGAGCTCAGATTTCATGCATCTTGATGGATGGCATCATGCATGGACAAAGTTCATACGTAATTTCTTGAATTCAAAAACAAAACCCCAATATAAATATAGCTTTCAAAGCTATTCTCATTGGTTTGCGCAGGTAAGGATGGAATCAAAGATTAAACCATTGATTAAAGTAACAATTCTAACAAATGATACCATCATCAGTATACAGACATGGAAGTAGATATCAAACATCTAGAGTTGGGAGGATGGAAATTGCCCAACAATTTGCAGCTACCAACTCAAGCCAGATTATTTCAACATCCAACTTAAAAATTTGATGAAGTCATGAAGAAATGTTAACTTTCATTCATAAGCATCAAACGTAGCTCTTACAAACTATATTGTGAAATTAAATATGGAATAAATTTATATGCGGCTCTAACAAATATCAAAAGGCCAGTTAGACCCCAAATTCAAATGACTCTACAATTTGAACATTTAGAAAGATGAAACTGCTGAGCTTTAACTACTGCAAGCTCATTCACCTCCTGGAAAACCTTGTGTCCTTCACAGTCCTATTTGTTTTGTTCTTCTCGATTAACAATGCTCTTTCCCTCTCCTTCTCCCGCCTCTCTCTCTTCAAACGTTCTTCCCGCAACTCTTCTATAGTCTTCTTACCAGTTTTCCTTCCCTCATCCTTCAGCACTCTATCTGACCCATCATTGCTACTCCCCTCTTCAACATCCGTATTCCGCCTCTCCAGGTACCATGGCAACTTTACTCCCTTTCCAGCAATCCCATAACCCAATCGATATTTCTCGTCCTTGGGTGCCACAACCTTGGGTGCTGCCTCCTCTTTCTTCAATTTCTTCCTCTTAAACCCATCTTTCTCGGCAGCCTCTTCCTTCCCTGAACTTTTAATGGGATCAAAAATCTTAATCCCTTCAAAGAGATTAATGTGACCAGATTTGGGTTCCGGTTCAACAGCCTCTTCAGGCTCAGTAGCAGCAGCAGCAGGCTCTGAACCTCCAGGTTTATTTAATGGAGCCAAGCCACGAGCAGCCCGAAGCTGCTCAAGACGGAACTCGGCATCCCTTTTCCTTGCTTGTTCACGTTTTAGCTGCTCTTCTTTGGCAGCAGCTTCTTCATCTTTCCGAACTTTCTCTCTGTTCTCGTAGTTATAAACATTCCAACGTTTTTGGGGCAAAATATTTAACCCTCCATGACCTCCCATAGCTACTCAATTCTAAAATTCAATGGAAAATCATCAGCATATATTGCATTCGGGTATTTGAAAATTGGAATTTGGGGTTAACACAAAACTATTATCGAATGTAGACCTAATTCGGACGCTGAACATAGGATTAAAATTACTAAACAAGAAAACAAAAGGAAAATTAATAAGAACTGCAATTTCAGTTCGAATGCTATTGGGATTATGAAGCAAACTGAATTCCAATACCAAAAGAAATCAAACTGTAGATAAGGGATTCAATTAACTTATTGGGGCTACAGTTATTACCAAAATTGAATGCCTAGATCCAAGAAAAAGATAAAAAGAGTGCGCTTACCTTTTCTGCAACTTAACCCTAATTGAAACGGAGGCCTCCTTGCTTTGCGATTTCAATCGAAATAGAGGAACCCAATTCACAGCAAAATAAAAAAAAAAATTAATAAAGGTAAAAAGAATGAAGTACGAACAAAACAGGGTTTATTGTAGGGGGAAAATTGGGCAACGGATGCGAACCGCTTCCTCTGTTAATGAGGCCTGGGCTGCCTTCACCAATGTTGGGGTTGGGTTAGATAGATTAAGCCTAATTTTTTTTGGCCACAAGATTAAGCCTAATTGATATGATATGATTATCTTTTATTCAATACAATTTCCATTAACATATATTATATAAAAAGCAGTGCAAATGAAATTTGAATTTTTTTTAAATATATCAAATAATTTTGTTATAATAATATTTTATCATTTATATATATATATTTCACTGTGATATTATGTTGTTTTTATAGGAACTAAAAAGTAACTAGAATAACTCTGTTTCGCAAAGTCGGATTAAAATTTTAAATATTATGTATAATAATTTAGTTATTAAATAAAAAATTAAATATAAATATTATAAAAATGAAGATGAAAATTGAAATTGAAATTGAAATATAACAAAAAAATTCAAATAATTCTTAATGAGATGAAAAGAAACATAAAAAAAACATATCAACATATCAAAATTTATGTAAAATGGATTATTAACATATCACATAAATTTATAATACTTTACATTATAATAATTTATACCATTTTTTTATAAAATTATTCAAAAAAATATTTTATGAGTTTAAATATGACATGAAAAAACAAATTATTCCCTAAATAAAATAATAATAATAATAATAATAAACTATACAAATATTGTATAACATGCAAAAATAACACAAACATAACTCACATGTATTAATGTGTCACAATTGACATCAAGCATAATGTAAATGTATATGTAAATTATCTAGATATAAAATTTCAGTTTGTTTCATTACACAACAAAATATTCAAATATTATTAAAAAAACTTATCACATGTCTAAAAGATAGGTGATTTTTTTTTTTTAATTTCGTATTGATGAAATAAAATGATATATATCCCTCAAAACAATTTTCACGATGTGGCTCAAAATTTATCATTCTCAATATTAAATTGAGCTATGAAATAACTTTTATTTATTGTTATAGGTATCAGCATAAGCATTAATTTAAATTTTAAATCAAATATAATAAATTATACAAAATATGAGATGACTTAAGATTTGACATAAGCATAGCATGAGCAAATAACTAAAATATAACATGACTGAAGAGCAACATGAGTACAACACTAATACATAAAAAATCAAATTTTATATAAAAACAAATTATTAACATACAATTCTTATATAAATTTATGATATTTTGAACCCATAAAAATAATAAACTTGACCACAATTTATTTTCTAAATTAAATCAGTTTAAAATATTACTCAAATTATATCACTAACAAATCAGGCAAAATATATAAAAAAAAAATTTGAAACATAATGCAAACACCTTATAAAAATTATAAAAATAAATGATTACTTGATCCTAAAATAACCAGAACAAACCTGAACTGAAAATCTTTTTAACACTTAATGACCTAATTACCCTTGTAATCCTATTTTATCTCATTGCTTAGCTGTTGCAAAAGCAAACATTCTAAATTATGCTCTCTCAGGCCTCGAGTAATATACTACCGAGTGAGTAAAAGTAAAGCTTGACGAACACAATCCAAACGGCGTGATTTGCTGCGTTTTGGCGAATAAAAGAAGGCGGCCAAACCAAATTATTTGTCTTTTCATAAAGAAGATTAAAGTAGTAATAATTAGAAAAACAAATCTGCCGACATGAGATCCTCAGCCATTTAAAATGCACAAATTACGAAAAATTGTCTAAAACTTCAAACATTATATTTGCTTGAAATAAAATAATAAAAAAAAAGATTTTGAAGATTTATTAAGAAAATTTTATTATTCAATTAATCGATGGGTTTAATAATATATTAATTTGTGGGATAAAAACTTAGTATAGTATACAAGCCTTCAATTAAATAATACAAGTATGATTGTCATACTGGTAATTTTTAAATGAAAGTCATAATTATTGTTTTTTTAGTTTATAAAATAAAAATAATTCTGAATAATACATGTAATAATTCTAAATTCATTCTATAATTAAAAATTCTTTCATTGTGGATGTATCAAAATTGAATAACATTCATACAATTATAAAATTATAATATTTAATTAAAATGGAGATAGATTAATACCAAATTCATTGGATTTATAGATTTTTTATACTTGACAACGATTCATGACTATAGACTGGTTTTGCCAAAACCCAATTGTACCCTTACCACCGTTAGCTAAAATAGTATAAATTATGACTACTCAGTGTACCAAAATAGTAATTGAACTTAAATATGAAACAGACACTGTTGACCGTTGGGACCACATGTACCTCGTTGTCGGGACTCGAGAAAATTAAATGGCAGAGGTTAAGAGTCTGCATCCAGGAGAAATATAGACAAACAAAGAAGAAGATGGGCAAGCTTGGGTGCGGCATCGATGGGGTCCTGAATGAAGCCAAATTCAGTGAACCAGTGCCATGGATTGGTGTCTACATAGCGGCAGCATCTCTTGCCTGTGCGCTTGCTATGGCTGCAGATGTAATCCATGGCTTCCGCCATTGGAAACTATGGTTCCCTTGCAAATTCTTCACCATAAATGCCACCTCCTTGACTATAATATCCGTCGCTGTCAAACTATCAGTGGATTTAAACACCCCCATGCCTCGTGGCCAAGATCAGCTTGCAAAACTAAGCAGCGCCGCCCTGATCTGTACGGTAATGGGTAACTCTATGCCTTCTTTAGGAACCATGGAGAATAAAGAAATATTGAGCAACGTTGTAGCTTTGGGGATACTTGTTATTACTGTTGTCGTCAATATCTGTATTCAACTTGGTACGGGTGTAATCTATGTGTTCGTTTTGGAACATGCTATCATGATGTTTCTCATGCTTGTTTTATTACTTGTCTTTAGCTTTTCAGCTTTGACTGTTCCAACTGTTAAGCGTTATTTAGAACTTAAATACAAAAAGAAGTATGAAATGGCTCAAAAAGAATGCTTAATGCCAAGAGAAAGTGGCCAGCCATTAGTGGATAAACTTAGAGAAGCTCTAATGAAATTTTGGATGATGGCTCATACCTGTAGTCCCCAATTTGTTGTGGGAAGATCAGTTACATGTACTGCCTCAGGTGCCTTATGTCTGTTGAGTGCTGCAATATTAGCTGAAGCCATGGTTCGATTTTATCTGATGCGTGGGTCATTTGAGTTCTGCAAAGGGCATTCTGATTATAAATGGTCAATCTATTTAGTGCTACTTACACAGACTGTTGCTGTAGGAATGGGTACAATTGCCCCTGCAATGAGATGGTTTCTTGCTATCAATTTCAGGTGTCCAACAAGATGCAGGAAGAAAGGTTACAACTTCGACTACAGACTAGAAGAGTACTGGATTAAGGCATTAGTGGAGATGAAAGAGTGCCCGTTGAGCAAGATACCGATACATCACCCGCGATGCAGGAGAATTCTCCATGATGCAAAGATCAAACTTCTCAACTTATGTATTGGAATTCAGGCTGGAATTGTGTTCATGAGCAAAGTGATTCGTTCTGTCTCGATTTACTTTATGGGTACGATTTTGTTATGCTATGACTGTGGTAGAGATTGACTGATGAAATTCGCACCTAACAACGGCATTAGAAATGACTCAGGTCCAGAGTCACCCCTTAACTCCAAGCAGGATCTCAGCCGTTTTGTTTTGCATCTTGAAGGTGAAGATGCACTGGTTGACCTAATGATGAAGGAAAACCAAGATGCCACCGATTACTGGTGGCAGAAAGCAAAGAAGAGACAGCCAAAACATCTCATGAATCTTTTGGAACTATCAAGACCTTCTGAGGGATTCAAGGGACTTACAGAGTTTGACAGTTTCAAAGTACCCCCTCTAGATACTGAAGAAGCTCCAAATTGTTGGTCACTTTCTTTGGTGACACTGACAAGCATCGTGTTTGCAGTTCCAAACATCAATTGCTACTCAATCAAACATTTTATAACTGGAGTAAATGAAGGTTTGGTGTATGTCAGAAGCATAGAGCACATGCAAGGGAAGCTGGTAAACAACGGGGTGGCTGCGGATGTTGTCTGGCTATCTGTTGAGCTGTATCATAGGTGGCTAAATGTGGACCTTAGTAAACTGTCTCTCCAAGGATCAAGCACAAAGGAAATACTAGAAGTACTTTCTGATTCAGCAAAGAACATATTCCTGGAATTTAAGAAGAACAATGTGAATCTGTGTCTAATGGATAGCCCTTCAAAGTGGCCTATCAAGGTATTGGCTGCTAATTCTATGTACAGGATAAGCCAATCCCTTTTGCTAGACTACGAAGACAAAAATTACGGGACGAGTGAAAGATTATTCGAAGCGATAAGGGTCATGGTTTCTGATATACTGGCTGCTTGTCTCACCAACTTATTTTGTTTCATTTCAACCAAGTGTACGACCACCGCCATAGAAGAGAGGGAAGAGAGTGTGAGACATGCAGCTCATGTTCTGGGGAAAACTGAAATGATTCTGAAACTCCTCCATCAAAAATCACTTCCCGGCTTAACCCCGGATCAAATGGCAGTCATGGACGAGTGGCGATCATTGCACAAGCTGAACAGCTCTTTGTGTGATACACCACATTCTGAGTTATCGTTCCCCACTACCCGTGAAGTGTACCTAACTATTGACTAAATGTTGGGAAACCATACCCAGGATTTAGATTATGTCTGATTTTGTGATGCAGAATAGTCCATGTCTTTGTCAATGGCTAGTCTCAATGGACATTATAGGTTCGTGACCAAGAACAGGGAACTCCATCCTTTGGTTGTCATGGAAACTCAAAAGTTTTCCTTCATTTGTTGTATTTATCCTTTTAGAACAGAAAATCCCATCGTTGTTGGTCCAACACTTCCTGGTTGCCTCGTTTACAGGTTCTGCTGTTACATTCAAAAGATTCAACATTTAGATTAAGTTTAAAATGTGATACGGAATAGTCCTGAATTTACCACGTAAGACTGAATATCAACAAAAAATTTGAAATACAAATATATTTGTTTTTGAAGCAGAGCTTTTTGGTATTTTTGTTCTTTTACAATAAGAGGATTGGCAGCCCCCATGGAACGCCACTGAGCACTCCCGCAAGTGGCGGCTGAAAATTGTTTTACTTTATTTGTTCTATATTTGCTATTACCTGAATCAATTTTGTTTTGTTGCATTTCGGCCTCCGACAAGTGACAACACCCTTATTTGTCAAGCAAGCACCAATAATGATTCATACAGACTAATAAAGACAAGCTTCTTTTATTCCATTTTCCTTAGATCACCCACCTTTTTAGCCCTCTAAAACTTCCTTCTAGGCAAGACTAAAAAAATCTGGCAGCATATACATTTGTCCAAACATAGAACAGGGAAACTGACACACAAATCTTAACAGACAAGACTGTTACCTACGGAATTTGTGGGACAACTTTTGAACAGCATTGCTTCCTATCAATAACCAAACCTAGCTTAAAAGCCTTAAACCTCTCCAATAGTGTTTGCTTTTAGTTGTCCCTTCATACTGTCAGATTTATAAGCAACTAAAGCCCAGAAGAAACACCAACTAAAATATACATACAGACAAAGGGATTGCCATGAGTTTAAAGAAGAGGAGTTTTGGACCCACAATTCTGAAACTATTCCCACACGTGTCAACCTGTTCTTTTGCATGGCATCTCACACATCCATTTTTAATACTCTTCCGTCCCACTTCTCCTTTCGCTTCAAAGTTTCCTTTTTCTCTTGTTGTGGCTGGCTTTGGTGAGCCAGTTCCGTTTTATATTAAAACACCCCATGGCAAAACAAGGTTCTGTTTTCCACAACAACCCGGCTTTGCTTTTCCTTCTATTATTGCTTTTTGAAGCAGCCAATGTTGGAAGAGCCACCCGGTTGAACCACTGGGAGTCTGGAATAATCCGACTGCCTCCAGAAAAAGATGATCAGCAACTCGGAACCAGATGGGCTGTTCTCGTGGCTGGTTCATCTGGCTATGGAAATTACAGGCATCAGGTAATAAAAACCATTTATCAACAACAATAATCCCAGTTTTTGCTTAGCTACCATTAGTTTATTATACTGGTTTGCTTACATGGGAAAACACCTGTTTATTTGGGGTGCAAGTGCAGGCAGATGTATGCCACGCTTATCAACTGTTAAGGAAAGGAGGATTGAAGGAAGATAACATTATCGTGTTTATGTACGATGACATAGCCATGAATGAGCTGAATCCGAGGCCAGGAATCATCATCAACCATCCCCAAGGGAATGATGTTTATGCCGGCGTACCTAAGGTGATAATTCTCCTTCCACTCAACATGTAGTAAATGGGTGGCAACTTGGTCACTGTCCCACCCACTTAATTTTGAGTTCTTAGATTTCGTCAAAGTGTACTTGCTTTTTTTTTTTTAAAGGTTTAATTGCTTACTTGGGTTAGGATTTAGGAATGGTCTGGAATTTTGAGGTTTATTTGAGTTAAAATTTTCTAGCATAAAATAAGACCAATATCTAAGAATAGAACAGGCAGAAAATGTTTGTACAATAATAAAAAAATCTGTGATATAATAATATATGGGTTATGGATTTGTTTGACATAAACAAACAGGTCAAGGTTATTAAAATTGTTTAATCATGATTTGTGGTGTTGGTGAGTTGTTGGTTGCGTTTTATGTTGTTCAACATTGATTCGATGGTGACGGGAAACTTTATTTTTATAAAATGGGCCGACCCTTTTGTCATTATTGTTGCTCCGGAAGTATGATGGTCGATTAATGGATGTAATCGTACGACTTAAATTTATAATCTGACCGATTGAATCGTAACTTGGTTGGTATGAGCATTGACACAATGCAAGAGGACATGAGTTCGAAGAGTCTTATTTGTGGGTTGAGAAGGGATTGGTAGTTTTAAGTATTGTATAAAATACATAGATATGATGAGAGCCTAATTATAATATAAGCTTCAACATAAAGGGATGAAAAGGCTAATCTTACCCTCCCTCAAGTGGTTGCATAATAAGATTTCTTAAAAAAAAAGGAGCTAATTTATTGTCAAATGAATAATGAAAGAAGACATTTCAACCAAAGTAGGAATGAAATTTTGAGGCTTAAGTCTGCTATTTGTTAATATATTAAACATAGGAAAAACATATGGGGATAAAAATTTAATTGGGAAGCCTGCTAATAATGCCTTGTAAATTACTTAGTAGATTCTCATATGTTGTCCTGTCTGTTTTATATTTTTTTCCCCTTGCAAGGCAGGCACTGCTAACTTAAGGAGGGAAGTGAGCTTAACTCACTTGAATTTACTGAAATATAACCATAATGATCAATACTGATGGGACTGTATTTAATGGTAGGATTACACGGGTGAGCATGTTACTGCTGCAAATTTGTATGCAGTGCTTCTTGGTAACAGAAGTGCATTGAGTGGAGGAAGTGGAAAGGTTGTTGATAGCAAACCTGATGACAGAATATTCCTTTACTACTCCGATCATGGAGGCCCCGGAGTTCTCGGTACGTTAAAAACTTTTGTTAAGCTTCTTTCAGTGTGAAATCTTAAAATTAAGAAAGGTATGCTTCTGGTCTTTACTGAATTGAAATTTGATTCTAGGGATGCCAAATTTGCCATTTCTGTATGCTATGGATTTTCTTGATGTCTTGAAGAAAAAACATGCTGCTGGAAGCTACAGAGAGATGGTAACAGATATTCAAGTTTCAAAATTACACATCCTCTGCACTTCCATGAATGGCATAATATATTTTTCCTCTCTTATATGATTGAAAATACTTGTATGATCTTTTACATTCCATTTCTGATACCACCAGGTTATATATGTAGAAGCTTGTGAGAGTGGCAGTATCTTTGAAGGCATAATGCCAGAAGATCTCAACACTTATGTAACAACAGCGTCAAATGCGCAAGAGAGTAGTTGGGGTACGTATTGTCCTGGGATGGAACCTTCTCCACCTCCGGAGTTCATCACTTGTTTAGGAGATTTGTATAGTGTGGCTTGGATGGAGGACAGGTATATGCAGTTAATTCTCATTTGAAACTCCATTAAGACCATAAATCAGCTCGAATAACAGCTATCACTAACACAAGTCCAGTCACAATTCCGAGTATTTTGGCTCATTAGCTTCTTTATATTCTCATGCTCTGCAGTGACACTCACAATCTGAAGAGAGAAACCATAGAGCAACAGTATGAAATAGTAAGCGCATCCAACAAATTTTATGCGAACATTTGTTGTTGTATTTTGGACTTATGGTCGCCTTTACTCTTCAAACGGCAATGCTAATGTATTTCCACAATGCAGGTAAGGGAACGAACTTCCAATTTCAACTCATACACATCCGGTGGATCGCATGTGATGGAATACGGTAGCACAAGCATTAAAGCTGAAAAGCTTTATTTGTATCAAGGTTTTGATCCTGCTTCCTTAAGCTTTCCAAATGAATCAAGCCACGACACTCAAATGGAAGCTATTAACCAGAGAGATGCAGATATTCTCTTTTTATGGCATATGGTGAGCTTGAGCTCTATTCTTTTCATTTCCCCGTATCTTATTTAAATTACCAAAAAAAAAAACGATATCGATGTCAGCCATTTCGTTTGTTATACAGTACAAAAATTCGGAAGATGGATCGAAGAAGAAAGAAATACTGACACAGATTTCTGAGACTATGAGGCATAGAACCCACTTGGATGGCAGCATTGACTTGATTGGAACACTGTTGTATGGACCAACAAAAGGCTCTGCCATCCTCAATACCATCAGGGAACCTGGTTTGCCCCTTGTTGATGACTGGCAGTGCTTGAAATCCATGGTATTTATTATATCTTTTCCTCAAAATTTTAACTAGCTTTCTTCATTGTTTGATCAAGTTGTAAACCAAATCTTGAATCCAGGTTCGCTTGTTCGAAACACACTGCGGGTCACTAACTCAGTACGGAATGAAACGCATGCGTGCATTTGCAAACATTTGCAACAGTGATGTTTCCCAATCCTCAATGGAGGAAGCTTGTGTTGCAGCATGCAGCAGCAGCCATGATCCAACACAATGGCATCCTTCAAATCATGGGTATAGCGCTTGATTGAGGAATACATGTGCCCAAGGCCATTCACTACCATCAAATCTGAAATATTTTCAAAGTTAGTGTAGTATGTTAGGTTTTTCTGCTAGATGCACCTTCATCCCACAAAACATACAAGGTTGAAGCCACCCAGCAGATGGGTTGTAGACACATAAATATTAAATAGCTTAAGTAAGCTAAACAGAGATATATAGAGGAGCTGTTGAAGTATGTAATTTATATTTTTTTTTATAAAGTTTGTTAAACTTGGTCCTCTACTATAAAATAAACACCTACGATTGGAAATTGACCTATATACGTAGGCATGTTCTTTCCCACTTACAAATGCTTTTTTTTCTTTTGTTTAGTCTATATATGATCATTTAGAAACTTATCATTGAGAATCAAATTATTTTTAGAGAAATAATAAAATATAACATCATTTATTCCAATAAACTTTTCTTTAATTTCATTAATTAAAAAACTTGCAATCATATTAAATATTGATTTAAAAAAGAAGAATGGCATCAAAGGACAGTGTCCGAATATAATTTTCCGAAGACAACCAATCTATTTAATTAGGAATGACAGGTTAAATGGTCTCCAATTCCCATCATTGTGTTGCTCTTGTTATACATACTAATCTAACCACTATTCTCTTTTTGCTGTTTAATTCAGCAAAGTCAAGCTTGCACATGGGTGTTGGGTTTTCGACGTGACGAAGTGAAACTTGTTGTACTGTATGGTGTTAGGTTTTATAAAATTGAAAAAATAATTTTCAATACCCTGATTGATGGTGACAATATAAATATTCATGTTTATATTCTTTAAGGTTTGAATGGACGGTGTGTTTATCTGTCGTTAGTGTAAAAATAACGGTGATAGTAAAATTAAATAATGTAACGATACTGTAATGTGAGATAAATAGTAAGTTAAATCTACTGCACAGCCTATCCAAACCGACATTAAAATTATTTTTTATAGACAACCGAATGCTTTTTAAGGAACACATAGTCGTGACTGAGGAGATTCTCATGTATCTCAAAAAATTAATGAAAGTCTTGAAAAAATCGAAACAAAGTTCAATGACAAAAGTAAACGATAAGGCTAGAAAATGGAAAACGTATTGTTACGATGCTGTTTTTTTGCATGGATAAATCAGTAAGGACGAAGATACGTATTTTGATAAAATAAAATAGTAAGATACGTATGGATTTTTAGTAGCCATTGATATTTAATGATGTAGAATTAAATTTAATTAAGCTTAGTAATTATCAAAACTAGGGATGATGGAATGGGAGGGTTTCCTTTTAAGTTTGTATAGATGTATTCACATATTAATGATTTTGCGTATGTGTTTATTATATAATAATAAAAACAAAAAATATACATAGAATACCATAAGAGGTAAAATAGTAATTTTAAAAGTTGGGTGGGATAGATCAAAACAAGCATTTAAAACAACCACTCACTCCACAAAAAATTTTAAAATATATCTTTAATTTATGTTCTATATGTTTTTATAATTAAATTTAAATAATAAAAATATTTTTTATTATTTAAATTCAATTCAATTTGGATCAAACCAATCAAATGTACAAAAATTTTTATTTTAATTTGATCCAAATTAAACCGGGTAACCTTAGATCGGTCTACTCTATTGCCAGCATTCACATTTTTTTACAGAAGAATATTCTCTCCACTCAAAACAAATTGAAATCAATGAAGCTGCTTGAATTTTGCTATTCATAATCAAAATATAATTCAATGAATATAATAAGAACAATTATGTTTTTATAATGTAAGTGTAAAAAACAATTATTTATTATAGATAAAATTTTATCTTAACACTTTATTAGTATTTTTATAATAAATATTTAATTTAAAACTCAAACTAAAAAGAAGAAATAAATAAAGAAAAAGGAGACCTTATTGCAGAATAAGTCAATTAAATTAATGCTTATCCATTCTTTTAATATTTAGACTTTATCTTTACTTGTAAAAAAACATTAACACCTTCCTGTATTTACAAAAAAAAAAAAAAAAAAAAGAAGCGAAATCAAATTTTTATCCGCCATTTATTCAAAAAAAAAAAAAAGACGTATCAATAGAAATAACGACGATGTTGTTTCCGTTGACAATGATCCCAATCGGCAATTCTCATCTTAACCTTCTCGAACTCCGAAATCCCACATGGTAACGTGATCCCACCCGATTGATTGAACCCGTACACCCGCTCCGTTTCCTTCAACAGCTCCCCAAATAGCGGGTGATTGAAATAAATCACAGGCACTACCACCCTCCTCATGTTACCTTCTGATTCCCCCACGTACAGAGCAAGGTGCCCCTTCGGCACTCCTACCCGCTTCACTCCCTTTTCACCCAATTGAATGTATCCCGGATCCGAGTCCGAATTACACAGCCTTTTGGTTCCCCGTCGAAGAAACGTCGCGAAAGTGCAGAGTTTTGATAAAGGGTTGTAGCTTCGGGTCGGATGCCTCAAGAAACCATTCCGGTAGTTTCTTCTTCTAGTTGGGATTATCCATTTGAACACCTTCACTAGCTTGCGCCCAAGCTTGAACCCTCTAATTTTCTTCATAATCTTTACGTCAATTCAAGAAAAATAATCAAATGGGTAATGCAAGAATCTAAATCTGAGAAATGGGTTATTTTCGGATTTGCTAATGATGTCCGTTTTCAGACATGGGTCTCAGACTCTCATACAATGCTTCTTATTCAGTCCTTTTTTTCTTTTTCCTCCTTTTTGAAGGACAAAATGGTGACTTTGGTGGTTTTGGGGCAGCAGCTGCGATGCTTTGGTTCGAGTATTCAAGCATGAGATGAAGAGATTAAGGGTTCGTTTATTTTGAGAAGATTGAGGGATGCTTATATAGAAGAATTCTTTTTAAGGTTGTCAGATTAATTTTTCCTATGATGTAAGAAAAGAACAGAGATGCCGAAAAGATATGGTAATGGTCAGCACTCAGCACAAGGCACGCTGTAATTACTTGGAAGAGCGGGACAATAATGGATATTTTTTTTCTTGTTTCGACATGTTACCATGTTTGTTAGTACTGCATGTAATTACTTAAAAAGGATATTAAGAATTGAGTGATAAAGCTAATAAATAATTTAGGTATTAAATCAAAAAAAATATATCTTAATTTCAATATCAATCATTTAACATAACATGGGTTTTCAAATTAGGCATATGCAATCCATCTATCAGATCTCCAACTATTTCTTACTTTCTATTAAATATTTTTAATTGAATTCTGATTGAATAAAATTAATTCATATAATTATTCAAAATTTTTAATTTGAGTTTCACTAATTTTTTTTATGTTAAAGCCGTGATTTTTTAAAATAACAAACATTTTAATGAATGCTAAGTACTTTATTTTATTTAAATGTAAAAAATATATTAAACTAATTTAAAATTCCATAACTTGTAATTTCATTGAATTGGATTGTGTGATGGATGGAAGTTTCATTGTATTTCTTAAATAGAATTAAGTCTAAGTAGTCGGCACAACATATTGAATTTTATATATTCAAAAAGTCAATATTAAAATCGTAATTTGATTTAAATATTTCTGAAGCTAATTGAGACAAATACATGAGCTTTAATTTAAGAAAATAAAATCATACAAATTTGATCAAGATTTTGGTTTTGATATGCTAACGTCGAACATGTTTTAATTTTACAACCAAATTATAAAAATGATCATATATTTTGTGGTACTACTAATCTTATTTTTAAAGATTTACGATTACAAATAATAAATTTGTATAACTCTAATCAAAAGTAATTAATACATAACATAAAAAATTGGTAAAATATACGAAAAGTTGCAATTACAAGACACTAAACTTTGGTGCTTCCATATTGGGTGGAAGGTTAACAAATGCATGCAGCTTCGAGAGTTCGCTCGGAAGCAATTTCGTAACGATGGACTTAATTTTACATTAATATGCATTAATAAAATTACAATTATAATCAATATATTTGTACAAATATAATCAAAACTAGACTATTAAAATACACAAATAAATTTTTTTAATTAAAATAAATCTATATACATAATTACTATAAACTATTTAAAGCTCTAACATAGTTAATTTTACATTAAAATTTAATAAATACTAATTATTTCTAGGTAATGAATGGACGGTTTCATAGTTTCATTTGAGCTAGTTTCGACTAGTACTTTATCTGGCATGGACATAGATCCTTCTATCTCCATCTAATAGATCAGTTCAATCAATTAATGTTATGTTCAACAGTTGGATTAAATTTTTGGTGTTTCGAAAAATCAGGTGGTACTTTGGACAGGGGTGTAGATGTCACCAGTAGAACCCTTTGTACGTGTCAATTTTGATGCTTGTTTTTATAGGGGGTTGGTGCGGCGAGTGTTAGGGTTGTCATCCGAGATAGCTACATGTTGTTGTTGGGGGCAGTTTGTTTTGGAAATCACCTGCCCCAACTCCACTTCTGGCTGAGGCATGGGCTTGTCTTGTAATGATCCGGTTTGCGAAGGAAATGGGTTTTCGAAGGGTTGAATTCAAAAGTGATTCTCTGCTTGTAATTACAAAGATGAAGTCCACCGTCATTGATAGATCTTACATCAACATGTTAATTTGGGAAGTCAAATTGTTAATCACCGAGTTTACAACATATCATTTCCTGCATATGCATCACCTTGGGAACAGAGCTGTTCACCTTATGAAAAGGAAGACTTTCACCAACAATGTGATTCTTAGTGGTTCGAGGATGGTCCCATCACCATCCACGGTGTGGTGCATGTGGAGTTGTTACATATTGGATGGGTGATTTCTCCATAATCATGATGGAGGAGACTAGTACTTCAGGTCTTGGTGATTGGCATCGGTGTGACTAGAAATCGAGGTTGGTGCTTCGGTGGATTCGTTGCTCAATCCGGGCAAGTTGTCCTTGGATACGTGGATCTCTATCTAGTCTGCTGTCGAGAGGGACGACAGGGTTTTTCTTCCTCTAAAGTTGGGCAATTCAACAGTTTCTTTGATTTTCGAGATTGGGGCTCCACAAAGGTCGTTGAGTTTTTCTTTCATTTTTACTTTGGTTGTGGGTAAGAAGTAGTAGTTGTTATCTTTTTATCGTTTAGAATTTTTATTTTTATTTTTTTAATTATAATCTGTTTATATTTTAATGTGATACATTGCGGTTTTCAATAATATATAAGCTTAACTTTTATTTTAAAAAAATGAATAGTTGATACTTCAATTCTTTAAACTGGTTTAAAGAAATAATTAAAATAAGAATACTTAAGATATTATATAACAGTTTCTTATATTTTGATTGTTTTTTTGTTTCATTTTATTTGGAAATCTTTTTATCACGTTGAATGTATGAGAGTAGTGGATTACACGCAAATAGTTGAGAGGAACCTTGGACGCCCATCTCTCAAGAGAACCATACATTTGTCCTAATTTGATTGAACCTCCTCGACCGAATCGTTCCATGTTTGGGTTACTTCGTTCATATTTGATTGAGTTTGATTGATCCAAAGTCTAAAACAGAAAGTTTTGGTCTCGTAAATTAACATCGACCACGTGATGTCTGTTTAATCCATCCATTACGAGTATTTGGCATGTAACTTTTTTTTGTACTTATAAATTTTAAAATTATATATACATTTTAATTTAACACGTGATTACATATATAAATTTTGAAATTTTGTGTAGTTAGATACAATTTTAATTTGAGTTCAACTGTCAAAATATATAAACTTATGAATATTTAATATAAAAATAATTTCAATTTTAATATCTACAAAAAGTGATTCCATTGCATTTCCGACCATAAAGAAATTATATGATGAGAATAACTTTTTGGTAATTTTGAAATATTATGACTACTATTTTTTGTTGTGGGGAGTATAGCAGCATAAATACGCATTACGCAAAGTGAAATGCCAAAAAATTTGCTACCAAAACCACCAGGAAAATACAAATGAATGAGAACAGAAAGACATGAAAGGCGTGGAATGGGGACTTTGTAGTGTCATTTTTGGTACAACTCACAAATGGCCATGGCAGCGTGTAATTACTAAATTTCATTTGGGCTCAAAGATGACGAAAACAAAATATCTGGGTGGGATAAGTGTCTGATTAATTTACCAGATATTTATTTATTTTTATTAGCCGACGAAATTTGAGTAGGATCCCATGAAAAACCGATACACAAAAATGGGCAAGGGAATCAATCTCTTAACCTTTTGGTGGAGACTTACTTGCCCTTGGGTTTTGCACCATAAAAAATGTCGATTAGACATAGAATGCGGCCATTTTGGACTATATCTACAGACAGATCAAAACTACTTTGATTGCAAAGCTTAAAGGCCGCATATTACTTGTACAAATTGCATACACGGGTGGACAGAAGGGGTATCTCCCGGTTTGCCAGTTTCTTCTCCTTGCACGACCTTAACATTTCCTGTGATTAATTTTTCGAGCCACCTATTGTTAAATATTTTATTATAAGAATTGGTTCAAATTAGGGTGAAAGATATTCAATATAAGTCTCGGATTAAATTAGTTTTTTTAACGGGTTCATATAGTTTATATGTTATTAAAAAGAGTTAAATAAGATTAAATTTTAATAGAGTTAATATTTGTTGTTTTCAATACTATATGATTTTTTTTCATTTATATTTCAACCTCTAACAAAATATTTGATCTATAAAATCATAAAAAAATATTCAAAATATAATTCTGTTAGACAATAAATAATATTTTTTAAACAGTAAACATTATCTCTGTTCGAATTTGATTTGATTTTATTATTTTTAATATTATAGAGATTAAATTATTCTATTTAATAGTTGAGTGATCAATTTGATCCGATCCTTTTAACATAATGACCTACCAAATATATCTACCTTCATATTTTTTTTTTTACTAATAAATTGACGAATTTAATCTTTATGAAAGTAAGCAAAATCTTTTGAGGTAACTATTTGATTGGGTATTTGCATGATATTAGGATATTCTTTGCTAGGTATTTGCAAAATGCACTTAATAGTTGGATCAACTATTTCTATAACAACCGTTCTATATAGTAATATTTCATTGTGACAATTTATTGTAGAATTGATTTTTTTTATGTTTTATTATTACCTTTTATTAACAACTTTTCATCTATAATAATAATAATAATAATCATAAAGGATGTACACTATTTACTACATTAGTTTTTAATAATAATTATAATTGTGGGTTTATTTTCTAAGAGTCATGTGCTCTGATACCTAATATAAAGTAATCTCATTTAGGTTTGATATACGACATAGTCGTCTTTTTAATTGATTTTTTACTCATTCAACTTGCATAGTAATCTCGTAACTCATTCACCAAATACCCAACTATGTTTTAAACAATTCAAAAATACAGATCAAGCAAATAAATCTCCAAAGCAAAAAAAAAAGACTTAAAGGAATTGAAGAGACAAAATAACTATTTATCTTTGATACGGATTCAAAGATAGGCGGCAATGTGGAGTCATTGTCAAAGTTGTATGACAACGTATGGTTAAATATTTTGATTGGAGCTTGAGAAATTCAAGATATTAGATGAAGTTTATGGTTTTGTTGCTCATTTCTAAAGAAATTGAAAGAGAGAATAAGCTATTGTATGATGGTGCCCAATCGAAGCTCCGACACTATAGATGGTGGTGGTGCAAGGTGAGGTAATGGAGATTTTTGAAACGACAACTTGAAAAGTGGTATTATGGTGGAAGGGGAGAGTGAATATTTTTAGGGATAAAACAATATTTAACTCCCAAACTTGTTGACTTTTCTCTACAAAATCTTTTAACTTTTTTGTTCATATTAATCTCGAAATGTGATAAGTTTGTTAAATTCAAATTCTTTCAAGAGTGATGAAACGACACTTTGAAGTTGTGCGACATCATCACATGATAAAATTTTAAAAATTTTATAAAATAAAAAACACATATAAAGAAACTTAAAAAAATTTCAAGTGATAACACCGCACAATATTAAATTGTCACATCATCATATCCTAATAAAATTCAAGTTTAGGGATCAAATTGAGAAAAGCTACCAAGTTCCAAGACTAATATGGACCAAAAGGAAAGTTTTGTTACCAAGGTGAGAACAATTTCTAGTTTAGGGACTACATCTTTCTTTATCCAAATATTTTAGATATTTGTTTTAGAAGAATAGAGGAAATGGACGGTTAAGAGAAAAAGAAAAGAAAAGAAAAGAATGGCCTGGACCTTTTGACCCAATTAGGATAATAAGTGGATCATACCGACCCGGACGGAAGCCCGCTTCAGCAAGGATAGCAGGCCCCAATGAAGCATCCCAGATCAAGCCAGGCCTCACATTATATTAGGCTCATAAATTACTCGGCCCAATCCAGTCCAACAAAATCAGACCAGCAGCCTACTTTAACCCAAATCATTGGGTTTTAGGTCTAATTTCTTTTCATGTTTAAAAGAGCTTTAATCCCATATATTTTAAGTGTTTCGTAAGAGATTTAGATTAAATTGTTGTAACTTATAAAATAAATAAAATAAAAAAGGTAAAAAAATACTTCAATTAAAAGTAAGAGTTTTAAGCAACTCACGTAATCGTTGATTTAGTCTCAATTGATTCTGAATAGCTTTATCGAGATTAGAAGCAAATTTTGTAAAGGTTTCTAATTCGGCGAATTGGGCCAATTCCAATTTTGATTTATCAACGACTTGTTTCATAACTTTAATTTGAGCCGTGGATCTTACTCTGGAGACAGAAATCCCCGCGTTAATAGCAAGTCTGATTCCAACACTGAATATATCGACGGATAAAATCATAGATTAGAAATTTATTTAATTAACTACAAAACAAATATAAAAGTTATTTAAATATGTTGTAGTAGTCTATAGAATCTTAGTTTGATTGATATTTACATTGTTTCAAGTACAAAAAGACGTGAATTTGAGTGCACTGAGATGTATTATCTTCCTATTAACCAAAATTCTAATTTTATTTTGCCACCCAATGAAACTTAAGAGAGAAGATCAAACCTAAAAGTTGATATAAATATATAAAATAGATTGCAATTCTGGACTTATCTTAGGGGGCGGGGAAGCCCCACGGAAATAAAGGAAAAAGGAGCTATTTTGGGTACTTATTCATCAATATACTACGTATATAGACGACATAATAATAATAATAATAATAATAAAAAAGATTGTGTAGGAAATTTCTGAATACTGTATATGTACTATCCCTTGTGCTCTACGTAGGAATACTGTTTGTTGTCCAAATGCTAATTATTGGCACAAAATATATTTATTTTAAGGAATTCTTTAGTTCGCATCCAACACTATATGTTCCTCCTCTTGAGCAAAAATATTGCTTCCATTGTAAGAAAATGATCTTTGGTTTAACTTAATCAGATTTGATAAAGGCCTTTTAAAAGCTTTGCTTATGTTTCCACATTAACCACAAAGGAACAAAATATATATATTAACAGAAAGGTCCCCCGCTGTTATCATTGGAACAGCATATCTCAGTTGACTCTTTTAGTCCCCCCACATCCACCAACTTCTGCTGCAGACCTCACCCCGTAATACTCCATTCATTGCCCGCAATTTTGTTTCCCTCTAATCTTGTTTATTGGAGACAAATCTAGACCCATTTTGTTGCAATGTCTTATTTAGGAATATGATAGGCTTTGTCAGCTTGAAATTAGAAGCTTCCGATATGACTACGTGACACGAGTATGATACGAAAAAGAATTAAAACGCTGAACCCCATCCAGTAAGAGTGTTCACCATATTTTTAAAATCGTGAAATGGATGTTTGATTAATAATTTAAATGGGTGCGGGTGTTGATGCAAATTCAATCCTACATAATTAGATGCGGGGTTTACAGCTATATTAATTAGCACAGTATTTTTACACCCCCCAATATAAAAATGCTAACAAGTCCACAAAATCAGACAAAACAACAACGCACAGGGAACACTCGATTATTTTTAATTAGGATTAAGTTTACTGATCTAATGAATTAAATTTCCTGGATATACAGCCAAGTCAGAAGGTGTGTGGCTTAATTTGTGAAGTTAAAGATTCCAAATTCCACATTCTTACCCTTTGCTTGTTCTCGTCTCTGAATCTATAATTATCGCCATAATTGGTATTATTATCATGAGGGGGACATATAAACCAAAATGTAATCATGATTTCTGTTGTTAGATGTTTACATTTTCTACTGTTTATTGTAAAGATCCCAAGTGTTCAGTAATTTTAATGAAAACAACATTTTTGAAACATATATTGTGCGATTTTTAAAAATTTAATGACAACAAAGTACAGATTTAATCCAATGTTTAGAAATAGTCCAAAAAAGTTTTAATCAGTCATTCATTTATGTTCATTTGGGGAATCATTACTCCTAGAAGCAGCCACAAACAAACACAAGGCATTGAGGTGGAAAAAACATTGATCATTATTCGTCACGCCTTGGGCAACAAATCAGGGAATGATGCCACTTTGTGCATGTGTTTCTGTGCCCAAATAGTTGACCTTTATTACTCAATAGTCAACTCTTCTTTGCGCATGGTTAAATTACTTGTCGAATCTTGTATTAACAAAGAGCAGATATAGTTTAAGAAATAGTTAAAAGTTATCAATCCGTTGTAATTGTTTCTTTGTTTTGCAAAGAAGATCAATATAGGTTTTATGTTAGTTTTGATCAAGCTTAGTAGATTCTAACTCTCCTGTATAACTTTTAAGCTTGTCCCTAGTTTAGGATGTTAGAGCTAATGACATAAAATAGTAGATGGAATCGGACCCCATTCCTTTTCATCTTCCCTTGTTTTCTCTTTCATTGTTGCCATTCGAACATGGAATCAGAGTCTACGACTTCACACCTGTTGATGTAGGTCATAATTTCCTTTCGGGTTTCTGGTTCGTTTGTGTAATTGTCTTATCAATATTTAGAACATTACTGATACCAATTGTCAAAAATTTTGGACATTGTTAACTTTCCGTGTTTGGGTATTTTGGGCAGTTGAGTCAATTCTGCAGCTCCTACTTGAATCCCATTATAGTCAACATACAAATCGTCGTCAACCTCGCCATGATTAAATCAGTGTTGATCAGTCACAGCACATGAACTAAGCTCCCAAAGGAAATATCGGTAGGAAAATGATCGGGGATGATTCAATCCAACACCCCTTTGATTATTCAAGCAGATATTTTTGAGTTAAGCCGACCTAGAGAAAATCAGATTCTTAAGAATGAACTAAAATATGGTTTTGTAGCATTTCTAAATCAGGCAGGTTGGGAATAGGAAGTGAGGAAAGCAGAAGTAGACGTGAATAATGGGGATGGAATTTGAGAAAGAAAGGGGTCACATGGTGGAGATGGGATAGAGATAAGCTTAGGACAAATGGAGAAAGGGGAAGATTTTGGTTAATAGAAGCAGGGGTTTTTGGAGGAGTTGGCCATTCCCGTAGTTAAACGTGGGGAACCAAAACAATAATGGGTTCACATCAACAATGATTTAAAACAGACCCCACCATTAGTTGGGATTCAGCTCACCCCGCTCGCATTCATTATTTGCCTTTGCCTTTTCATTCATCACTATCAAAACCCTAACAATATCCCATTTATTTGCAACACAACAATTTCATTTAACAATGCCTTAATTATGACCGATTATTTTTACTCAACGTATAATGTGGGTGCCTTATCATTTTTTATATAAAATACATTCACTCATTTGATGAGCAGTAATTTTCAATGTCTTAAAAGTTGTAACTTGTTTTTTTATAAGAACCTTAGATGTTTATATTGAGATCGGTACGAGGTCCAAACCAAACTGCATTCTTTTAATGCCAAATGCACAAAGTCAATAATGTTGTACATTCGAAAATGTCATATGTTATGTCAAATCAACATGCTTAAGAAGTAAGGACCATTCCCTTCTTTCTCATTGGTTGCCTTGTTTGCTCTTGTCATGATTAAAGTTTCACCAACAAGAGTTCTTTTCATTCACTATTTGATTCCATCTTTCAAAACTGTTGTGTTATTCATTCTTAATTCATTTCCAATCATAACCCAACCATTTTAATATTCTAACCCTAACGCCAATAGTTTATTCCATTATCCAAACATGTAAGAAGAAAAACAACCAAACCAAAATCAGTGAAACCTAGCCTTTTATACGAAGCAATCTTGAAAAAAAAAAATGAAGATTTTTCCATTCTAGAAGCACCGAAACCCTGTTAGTCTCTTTGAATTCGCCCCTGCTTCAAGTTCTGTAAACGGTATCGGGATCTCCTTAGTAGGCAAATTTTAAATAAAAGATAATTATACTTTTGTTATTTTTTATATGTAAAACTAATTAATTACCATTATTTTAGAAAGTTTTGATGGAAACTATTGATTAAAATAAATAATAATAATAATAAACTCATCCCAAAGTTAATATTGTGTGTAAATCAAAATTTTGAATATTTAACAATAATTTTTATAAAAATTATTAAAAAATAAAATAGAAGATAAAATTAAAATAATAATCTTACAACTTAATGATAAAATTAAGTCCTTAAAGATTTCTCAATTTATATTTATGCTGGTTTAAGTTTCCATTATATGCAAAATGTATTTTTTTTTTTGTAATTGCAACAGCGACTGTGGGTGTAACTTCAAAAAATATTAGGTTTACAAGTTAATTTAATAATAATTAAAATATTATTATAATTTATTAGATTGATATTATTTTTAATTAAAAACTATTGAATAATAGTTTTATTTAAAAATCATTTAACTAGACAAATTTTTTTTTCTCATGAAACCACAAGTGGATAGGTGAAATTTGTGTAAAATGTTAAACAAGGGTGAAGTGATGGATGATAAATGAAAAAGCGAGTGAGGGTCGAATAGCACAATGACAAGCAAACAAAGGTGGGGCCAAGATGAGAGTTGGATAACGTTAGAGACTTTTGCTTCACTTCTGTACTTTGTTCCAACAAAAATAAAATAACTGTTACTAAATTTCGATGCTATCCCTCAACCCTAGGCGATGCCCCGGACAATGGCCATACCACACATTTATATTTTAATTATCACTTTTTACTTATCCCCAATCACAAGCACTAATAATATAAATAAATCAGAGGGAAGCCAACGCGAACTGTGGGGTCCAGTCCAAGTGGGATAACGGGGAAGGGCCCACTTGAAAGAGCCAGCCTGCAACACAAAACGGTGAGCCTAATGATTGTGGGCTAGTCCACGCCGGACCATTAGCCGCCACGTCCCTCAGCCCCGACATTTCAATTCTCTGCTCTGGCCTCCACTCTCCACTGTTTATTAATTCTTTTTTTTTTTTTAATGTATAATTTTCTCCAGAGGATGGCTCATTATTGTATACAAAATAGACTTTAGGGATGAGCAAAATTCAATTTAATTTGAAAAAATTGAGAAAAAGATTTAAATTTTGAATTAATGAAATAGAGTTATTATTTTTTTAAATATACAGGTATGATTATATGATAATATCTATTCATATTTTTTTAATTTTTTGACAATGCACACACACACTTTGCACACACAGGTACTCGAACCTGAGGATGAATAACATCATCTTTTTCACTAGAGCCGCTTGTTGGGTTCATGAAATAGAGTTATTTGAGTGAACTCAAATAAGTAATTCGAGTTTCGAGTTCTAATTAAGTTGAATTTTACAATTCAAATAACTCGAATAATTCGAATTACAAATTTGTGTAAGTACCTCTTTGATCCCTGTCAATTTTGAAAATGAGCAAATTGGTCTCTCTCAACAAAAATTACAAAAAAAAAATCAAAATAATTTTTAAAATTCCAAAATTTATATATTTTAAAAATTATTACAATTTTAAAAAATATATAAAGAAAGTTAAAATTTTTAAAAATTTTAAAATAGTAATTTTGAAACCTAAATAAGTTAATTAATGATTCAAATTTATAATACTAAAGTATTTTATTTTTTATTATTTTGTTTTGAAAAAGTTTTCTAATATATATGGTTTCAAATTCGTGTGATCCAACATGGAATTAATTATACTGTAATAAGTTTTTAATTTGGCAAGTTTAATTTTTTAATTTAACTCAAACAATTTCACTCAATTCAATTCGTTTTACTTCACTCAATTCGAAAAATTTCAAATTTAGTTAGAACGATAAAATATAACTCATAAAACTCAATTAACTCAAAATTTTTTCACTCGATCAGATCGAACGCTCACCTTTAACTGCAGATAACATTACTAGGAGAGACGTCTAAGAATTTCAAAAAAGTTAAATCTTCACATATCGCAAAATGAACATAAAAAATACCCCAACCATAAAAAATGATATAATATATACATATACACTATATTATAAGGTTGTTAAGTTTTTAATGTATTAGTACTATAAAATTTTGGCATGGGGTAAGGAAAGAAATTAAGAATTTGTGGAGGGGAAAAGTGCAACATAAATCCCTCCACTTTTTTTTTATATATATTTTAAAAATAATTTCAAAATATTATTTATTTAAATTCAATCTAATATCAATTATCGTGTTTTTAAAATTAAATTTATATATTATGTTTTAATTTCGTAACTGTATTAACAAAATTTATAAAATATTTAAAAATAATTAATGTAATTTAGTTAATATAAAAAAATGTACATGTATTTTTATGATTTCAGTTCCTTATCTTTCGAATTTAGCTTGTGAACCATTCGGATTCAAATTATTTATTTTTCTAAAATTTAATATAAAATTAAAATTTATCACCACATGAGATTTTAGGTCTTAATTTTGTTGGTAAAATTCGAGGATTTTTGAAAAGAAAGTTTTGTATGAATTATCAATTAATTGAAAGGGTTGATATAATTAACATATAATTCTATTTTTAAGAATGATGTCTGCAATAATAAGGAGCCCATATTCTCGGCTCATTGGCTTGGAGCTGGGAGATTAGCCGAGTGACGTTAGTATCTGTAAAAGAAGTTGGAATATTATTTTAAAATTTTAATTTGGAGAAGTGTCGAATCGACATGTATAGGGTCGGTCGGTGGGGTCAGATAAAATTAATTATTAACGTTATGAGAAAAATATATTTTATATAAATAACTGCTGACCAACCAAACGGGGGAGGCTCGCACCGCGTCGCGTGCAATGGCTGGTGTCTGACTGTGACTACTTTTTCAGACTTTTTTTTATTTGCGAACCTTAAAAAAGGCTTTTCTCATTTCTATTAATTTCATGTCATTAAAATATTTGCACTTTTCTCAGTTTCCCTTTTTTTAGTTATATTGGTTTGTGCTTTTGGCCGTTTTAGAATATATATATTTTTTATTTATAATAAAGGGATAAAGTAATGAAGGGTGGCTCGATATATGGGCTAACACATTCCTCTATCTCGAAGAGCAGTAAAAGGTTTGGCATTTATTTATTTTCTATTTTTATAATGTAGAAAAATGAAGATGGTATTCTTCATTTAATTTAAGTTTAAAAAGTATTTGTGTGTAGTACATGTAAAAGCTTTTTATACTTAACTTTGTGCAATGTCAAATATAATACTCACCTAAAAATTAATAATAGAAATTTTTGTTGAGGAATTTTCTACTCTTTTAAGATGAGTTTTCGAAGTATTATTCTATTTAGAGATCACAAATCTTTCAACATTATTAATATTGTCTCAAGATAATTGTTTTTAGTTTCTTTTAGGAACTAAAGTGCTTTAAAAAGTTATTTGAAAAGACGACAAGTTCAATGAAATGGAAGTTATTGAACTTACCATTTTTTCAGATAATCTCTCGAGACACACAGCGAATTCAAAAGACAAAACTTTACCAAAACAATTCTATATATATTACAAGATTCGCTAATTTTGAATAAATGATATTTTAAAATAAAACTTTTGAAAAATAAAAAATCACAAAAATTAGAAAAAAAAAAAAGAAAAGAAAATCCAACAAATGAGTATGTTAATCTACAAATATTCTAGAAGGGATAATATTCCGGTTATTATTACTATGGTTTATGAACTTGGTAGTGTACATCACACTGTTAATAAAAAAGATATAAAAGAAATCATCAATAAAGAGAGAAAATAGAAAAGGAAAAGAAAATTTCTTACATAATATTATTTTTTTCATAACTCTATTTTATCCGCAACTCAAATATTTTCATTTAATTCATTAACATTATATTATCGGAGCATTGGATACAAATCAACAGTTATTGCAATAAAACTTTGAAAATAAATAATAAAATTTATACAGCATTAGAATATATTATGTTTTGATTAGATTATATTGTTAGGGGGAAATTATAAACTTGAAAATAAATAATAATGTAGAGGTTGCTAATGATCATCTCCCTCATTAAAAGGAAAAACGAAAGGAACCGTTTTTTTTTTTTCTCTTATTGGTCCCTGAAAGCTTTTTTGAGCTGCCCATCTAATATTTGCCGTCAGATTATAATCTTATGCAATTTCATTCTCTTTTGCATGAAAAAAAGAGAGAAGAAACTAAAACAAATAAAACACTCTTGAGGTCTTAATCAGTAGCTGGTGGGTGGCATTGAAGGTTACCGTCTCTCTCTCTCTCTCTCTCTCTCTCTTTCTCTTTGTAATTGTAATATTACATCTCTGTCAATGGCTCTCGCTCTCAATCTTCCTTGAACCATTATCCGCCTCCCTTTTTTCCCGCAAAGCTTTTCCAGTAATCAAGCTCTAATCCCACTTATATATATATATATGATGGAGAAAGAGAATATTTGAGAAGGATAGATTATTAGGTCATGTGTGTGCTTCTTCTTATTTAACCCTACCTCCTCCCTCTTTTCCTATTCTCTTCATTGTCCTTTTATTGTTTTTCTTTTTCCTCTCTTTTCCTTCTGGTCTCCCTCTTCCCCTTTCCGACAACTAGTGGACAAAGTTCTTGACTCTACAAAAAAGAGTTGGGGAGGGGGGGTCGAGGGGTTTCACTTCAATTCCCGAGGGTTACAACTTTTTCATTACATACCTACCTTAGTTTTAGTTCTCTTTGCTTTTCTTTCTGTGTTCTTTGTCTGGTTCAAGAAAAAGTTTAAAGAAAAAGAGAGAGTGAACAAAAAGTTATAGCTTTTTTAAGTTGATTTGGTGCAACACATATACATGTGTCTGGTTTTGAGTCAGATCTCTGAGGTTTAACCAGTTTTGAGTTAGATACGGTGTTGGGTCTCTACACATCATTTTCAAGCTTGGTGTTATCGTGAGCTTCTCTTCCTTGTTGTTTCCTTTGTGCATTTTTTTGTTGTTGAATGTTTTGTTGGGAGTGATCATTTCCCGAAGGTCACAAAGACGAAGTGAGGCATGCTTTTGGTATACGCTAAGCAATGAAATTATGGAACTATATAAAAGATATGATATACAATGTCTTTAACTGTTTGATCGGTGCTTAGATTTTGCTCTTTCTTTTTATTTTGAGCTCAAAGATGGCTTCAACTTGATCTGGGATATGCCTTAGTTCTCAATATCTATACTTGTTTCAATGGATTCCAATCAGTCTACTGTTGATACTTTATGCAAGGGTCTAAGGCGTTTGTTTGTTTTGGCTTCATTGCATTTATTAGGTTTCTCATGTTTTCTAGCTACATTCTTTTCTTTCTGAATTATAATTTTTTTCGTGCGGATCACAAATAGCTAGAGGGATTAATCTTGTTTATATATAGATCACATGTTCATTTTTCTTTTCTTTTCTTTTCTTTTTAGTTTTGGAAATGGCTGTGTTTTCAATTTATTGTTATCAACTTACCATCAGTTGTATCCCTAGTTTTTCTTCATTCCTTTTGAGTTTATTTCTACTCTGATCTAATAGATTTATCAAAATATTCAATACCCCAAATTAGAACCCTAAATTTTAAATCTAGAGCATGAGGAATCTGTAGCCAACTTTTAGATATGGAGCTATAAAAGCCTAAAACATATTACACATTTGTGTAATAGCAAAGGTTAAGCATCAGAAATTTTACTTCTTTCCATATGAGAAAACTTGCCTTGGAAGTACATCCAAGTTAATCATTATTAGATATAATGAATGACTTCCACTTGTTGTGTTTTCCCTTGTTAACTGGTGAACCCCCCCCCCAAAAAAAAGTTTTTTGTTAATTTGGGTATTAATAAACTTCATTAGGACATATTTTTAAAGAATCAAAACAATGTTTGGATAATATTTTCAAATATTCCAAAGAAAAGAGGGTTTAGACTTCAATTGTTAGTGCTTTTATATGCCAAAGAAAAGAGGGCTTAGACATCAATTGTTAGTGCTTTTATTTACTTCAAATGTGAAGACATTTAACCTTACCTTCTGTTGGCCAAGTTCTCAAACTGAGACGACAAGATAATGTTTAATTGGTCTCCATGTATCAACTTTTGTTTCGTGGTTCATTTAGCATAAGTTATATTGCTTTTTGTCTTTACTTTGTGATCAAAGTTGTGTAATTGTTCATCGGCATTTATGAGCTCATGGGCATATTAATGCAGGTTTTGATTGGCGAAGAATATGAATAACTTTACAAACGTTCCGCCAGGCTTTAGGTTCCATCCCACAGATGAAGAACTCGTTGATTACTACCTAAGAAAAAAAGTTGCTTCAAAAAGGATAGATCTGGATGTCATCAAAGATGTTGATCTTTATAGAATTGAACCATGGGATCTGCAAGGTATAGCAATCATTGCATTATCTTACATTAGCAAATTTGTAGATTTTTTCGATCAACCATTGATGATTATATTTTGTTTTGGGGGGGGGGGGGGGATCATAGAATTGTGCAGAATAGGAGCTGAGGAACAAAATGAATGGTATTTCTTTAGCCACAAAGATAAGAAGTATCCAACAGGTACTCGGACTAATAGAGCAACAAAAGCAGGGTTTTGGAAAGCTACGGGGAGAGACAAGGCTATTTACTGCAGGCATTGTCTTATTGGCATGAGAAAAACCCTAGTCTTTTACAAAGGACGAGCACCCAATGGACAAAAATCTGATTGGATCATGCATGAATATCGACTAGAAACTAATGAAAATGGAACCCCTCAAGTAAGTGTTATATATATCTTCCATTTTTATTATTTGAGACTTAATATTGAAATGGTTAATTTACATAATATTGGAATTTGTTATTACACCCAGGAAGAAGGATGGGTGGTATGTAGGGTATTCAAGAAGCGAATGCCAACAGTGCAGAAAGTGGGTGAATATGACTCTTCATGTTGGTACGACGAGCAGGTCTCATTCATGCAGGATTTTGAATCCCCAAGGCGAATTCCTCAGCAATATGCATCATACCCTCACCATTATCCCTGCAAGCAAGAGCTTCAATTGCAACACAGTTTCCCCCATGACCCTTTCCTTCAGCTCCCTCAGTTGGAAAGTCCCAAACTTCCACAATCAGTCGCAAGTGTAAGCTGCAACTCGGTTGTTCCTTACGGAAGCACTTTGCAGTCTTCGAGCCTCTCTCAGGAAGAACACATGCAGCAAGGGCATCATCAGCAAAATCTGAATTCGCTTTACAACAACGGTGAGCAAGCAGTGGACCAAGTGACTGATTGGCGAGTTCTTGACAAATTTGTTGCCTCTCAGCTCAGCCATGAGGAAGCTTCCAAGGAAAACAACTATTCCAATGCAGCCGCTAGCTTTAATGTGGGTGAACAAATGGATTTACTAGGCAATGGATCCAAAAGGCCAGGAATTGCTCATCAAGAATATACATCTACGTCCAATTCAAGCTGTCAAATTGACCTGTGGAAGTGAAAGTATATTAGAGCATATATATACTAATTATAGGAAGCAAAATTTATAAGAAAAAGATGTTTTTAATCCAGGTTTTCTGTACATAATAAAACTATATATATAATATATGGTACTGCATTAGCTATGGGAGTGCTGGTGCCCTTAATTTGTACCAGGCATGTAGTTATTGCAAAATTGACATTATGCGAAGTACAAATAAATTAGTACTTTTTACTATGGCCGACAGCTCTTTGGGACTGAATCGGCCTAATATTGAATGTATTTTCAGCTTGAAATACATATGATGGTTTCTTTATTATCATCTTTGTCCTTCTTCGATCATTTATGTTTTTTCTAAACTATTTAATCTTTCCCTTTCAAAAATTTTCAGCTACACAAAAATCTATACATCCTTCGTAATTATGCTGTAAAAGTGAATTAATTCAATCCTTTATCCTCGTATGAAAGAAAGTTATGTTATTTGGATTTCGGTGTGAATGTTACAAACATGATCATTTTTTTTAAGCTGTTATCATGCATTTGGTGGCCATATTCTTATATCCCCGATATATTCACTACAGTGTGGGTTCAAAGATCCAGGGAAAACATCAGTATGAAATCTGGCAACATTGTGTGAAGAAATGACAATTCTAAATTTCTAATATATGTATATATGTAGTCCGGTAATTCAAAGTTTAAATGCTTTGTACTTTTAGGCCAATCATGCAGGAGATATGATATAAAATAAATGCTACATTAAGAAGAGTACTTCTGCATCTCATGCTTAAAGGAACCTTACTGTAATTAAGTGTAATATTCCTTTAACACTGAACTATCAAATGAAGATAAGGTAAATGGCAGCAGCTCAGAAATATAATAAAATCGAAAAGAATAATATATCTTGCTACCTATAATATTATATTCCTCTGGCAGTGCGTGTGGTTGAAGATAAGTTAAAACTGGTGCATGCCATAATGTAAGTAAAGTACAAAGCAGATAGATATTTGACATGAAAAATGCATGTCATTAAAACTGTTTGCATTTCAATGGGGGGAGAACATGTTTTTACTAGTTCCAGAACTCAGGACAAAGAATTTAGATGCTAAATATTGCTAATATATACCGCTCATTGCCTGTTCATAGAACATATGCACCTATGCTTTAGCTACATACCTGCCGAAGAAGATGAATTAAGATGGCTGTTAGATCCTGACGGCTCCAGCACTATCAAATTTAGACTGGAAATACCATTAAACTGCAGGCTGCTCTGGCCTTGAAGGAGGGTAGGGTAGCGGCAGTTCACAATGCGAAGTTGGGTTTCAAAATATTTTTATGTTGCCAGCTTGGTTTAAATAAGAGGAGGAAGGGAAACAAAGTGCAGGAGTTACAGTAATAATGGAAGATTATAGGATTAGCAGGCAAGAAAACAGTATGGTTCAATGGTTGTTACTGGATGAGATAACATTCTTTTTACTTGGGTTGAAGCCAAGCATGACAATGTATCCCTTTAAAGCAATGAAAAATAATTTTCCAAGCGACATAATCATTGAGCGTGCTCTAATCGACTCCTAATGAGAAAAATTCTAGCTTGAATAAACCCATGCTTGAACTTGATCATTAAAGCAAAAAACACCAAAGCTTCAGAAAGTGCTTCTTGCTGACCATGTTTAACGTTAAGTTTTAGGGTTTTATTTGCACTAGTCTTTGGACAAATGGCTTCCTCCCTGGTTTTGTTCACTTGTGGTAAAAGAAACCTGAAGAGTGTAAGCATATACTATCCATTGGCTCTGAACCAAGCCTCATTTAGCCCCCATAGCAAGCAGTCCCCATGCGCACATTGATGCAAGTGGATGTGACTGAAGCATTATGGTTCATTAAAAATGTTGTTTGCAGACTAAGATTAACATCATTTGAAAAACAAAAGCTCCTCCATGTGAGCCATCATTATCAGTGTGCTATTCCATTAGTTTCCCAATCCCTAGAGGCTAGACCCCCACATTTCCCGACCACCTTGTACTTTTAATGCCCCCCTACTTCGGTCTCAATTAGCCATCATCTATTTAGAATTGCTGATATAATATGAGAATAAACAATGTCTAAAAGGGTAATTTTCTTTTTTAAGTTATCTCTTGGATCAAGCAAGCAAGTCATTAGCTGTAAAATGAATGCCATTGTTCCCAAATTATTATTTTTTGAATGTAGATAACTTCTTTCAACCATCTGTCGTTTAATTTTTTTTGGTATTAAAGTTTAATGGCTACTAAAGTAATAAATGAAGAAAATACAAAATACTAGTAATTAAGGAAATTATATGTTGTGGTTGGGGTGTAGCCTTCAAATCTCGAGGACTGATAGCGGGCCATAATGGGCCTAGAGGTAGAGCATTTAAGTAGGCCCATACTGACATCTGGGGATGCAGTGTGAAGTCGCCTCGTTATTGGGCAATTACACAAACAAGCACCCCCGGAATTTAAAAATAAACAAAATAACGTACATCCCCCACTTATCCCTTCCAATTCACCTGGACTTGGCCTCCATAAGTTTTTCAAAATCCAACCCTCATTTTTTATTTATTTACTCATTCAAGTATTAACTAGAAATTGTGCACCAGGTGAAAAGTAATATAAATTTATTAAATAAATATAGTAGATGAGTTATTTTAGCGATTAAAAAAATTAGAAGTATTTTTTTTTTAAATTTAATAGAAAAATATTGGTTTCTTAATAAAATTAGTTTTATGAAAGTAGGAACTTATTTTATAAATAGCATTTTCTTAACAAGCAATTAAGTCCTTTTTTAACATATTATATATGAATATTTAAAAACGTTTTTTTTTTAATAATATTAGTCTATTTATTTGATATTTTTTTTCAATTCAGTTGATGTTTAATTAATTGGTGACATCGAACTAGATTAAAAAATTTATAATAGAATAAATAAATTATTTTATTTTATTTTAAGAAAAACAATTTAGGTTAATCCAGAGCTAAGATTTTAAAAAATTGAACTGACTAGATCTCTAAATATCTCTACTTGCATTACTCTTATCATGAATAACTACACCTAATTATGTTTTCAATGAGTGGGGTCTTGTGATCTTTCGTGTTTGTTTTAGGGTAAATGTTTGGAATTCGTGAATAATATCATCTTTAATATTTGAACATGTGTTCTCTCGTTAATTAAAAGTATAATGTGCATGAACACTACACGAATACCTGTTGGTAGTGTCTCATGATCAGCTGATAGTGTACTAACTTGTATACCATCACGCATCAATAAAAATTCTATGTATATAAGCTAATATGAAAATGAAGTAGATAGTGATGGTCGTCCCGCAAAAATGAGTGAAAGGTAAAGAAGGAAAAAAGCATGGTTTTGATGCGTAAAACAAAGTAGGAAAGGTGAAAGGAGATGAGGCGTGAAGGAAAAAGCAAGGTGGTTCCTTTTATCTGTTGAACAAAAAAAGATTGAATGAATGGTTAGATTAAAAAGGAGGGCAAAAACCTGTTGTGTGGTTGAAAGCAGCTAAATGGTTCCCTCCAAATCCAACCGATCCTGTGGTACTTAGTGAAATGAGGGGCTGAATCTGAATTCTGAAGTCGATGTGCTGCTGCGTACCTGCCTGCCTGCCAGCTTATTGTGTGGCTCAGAAACAACAAGAATTTCCAATTGCCCCATGCACCTGGAAAAGCATGTGGAGGTAGTAACAATTATGTATCCACTCTTGTCCCACCCATCACATAACCTATGTTTTTCTGATCACTTGGAATGAATGTTGATTTTGAGCTTATATTTGTCCATTACATATATACATATATATATATTTTTATGTTGAGAAAATACCACAAATCATAAGTAAACATAGGTACATAATCAGCTGAGCTGGTGGATTGAACTCGTTGGTGCGTTAGTTTGAGAGCACAGGCAGGGTGGTGAGTAGGGGGAGAAAGGCACAAAGATATCAGACGCACCAAATCCAATATCAACTTTATCGATTTCTACCCAACAGAGGCACTAGCAGGAAAGGAGGAGAGAGAAAGGGGAGATAGTCATTCCCCCCACAAACACAAACAGCAACAAATAGCTTCTGCAGGCTTTATACAGGGAGACTTGCTTTTCTATATTTGGTACATGTAGTTAGATATTAAGAGGTCCTATTGCTTTTCAATCCTTTTCATCTTCAACTCACCACCTTATTTTGAATTTTTAAACTTTCAGCTCTGATTATTTTAGGTTTTTCCAAGTTTTAACTTCTGGATTTATGAGTCTGTGGGTTGGGTTTTTAGGGTTCAGTCATTTTCGGTAAGTGTCAATTTTATTTTTTATCAATTTGGACAGATCTGGTTTATTCACTTCTTCAAACCTTTTTACTTTTTTGCTTCTTCAAATTCGGGTTAATTGAGTTAATTATATTTTGAGTTTGGGTCAAAAGTGTCCGACCCACATACATGGATAATATGTATTTATAGTATTCATGTATTTTTTTGGATATTTTTTTATACAAGAATAAAAGGGGACGAATTCACTTAAAAAACTAAAACTTATGTGGTTTTAAATTTTATTTTGACATAAATTAAAATTTTTTAACTATTTATTTTATTTATAAAAACTTTCAATCATTAAATATATATTAATATAAACAATTTTTTAAATGTATGTGAAAGACACATCAGATCGATTAAAGATTTATAGGTATGATAAATACAAATATCTTAACAAATTCAATGGTTACATTATTGAAATATTAATAGTATAAAAAGTTATGATACGATATAAAACAACTTAAGTTTTATATTGGTGTAAGTGAATGCCTTCCTTTATTAAATTATAGCACTTAGATTTTGAGATATAACGAAGATTTCAAATATTGAAGCACACACGATATGTTTTCATAGATCAAAATATGCTTTAAGTCTCTATACTTTCTTCTCTAATTTTTATATTTTAAAATTTAAAATCAATTGTTAATACTTATAAATATATTTCTATTAAATTCATTGGTGTAACATTTTGAAATAATAATAAAAAAAAAACTCATTTGATATTCATGTAACAAAAATAATGACATTTTTCTTAAAAAATAATGATCTTATAATGAATTAATATAGTGTCTATACTGTTAAAAAAAATTAAATAAGTCCATATTGTAATATAATTAACATTTATTGTATAAAAATATCTTAAAAATTATTTCTTTTCGATTACAATTCGATTTCAAACAAAATATTTCATTTATAGAACCATAAAAAGATTAATTTAATCAAATCCCTATAATACAGGGTCTCTCAAATATATTCGCCGATAAATTTTTTTTTACTTAGAAAAGGCTAATTTTTCAAGAGAATATTGTGATTTTTTTTTTTTTTTTTCAATTGCGAGTTTGGCATATGTTAATCGAAAACTAATTAAAAACAAATTAAAAGGTCTTTTTATTATGGCCCCAGTCAAATTGGTGTTCACAATCTCTTGCACTGTGGTGAAGAAAATGTCTTTTGAACTTGGTCTAGTATCAATGCAGCTGAACTGGTTCAATTAAGGTGTATGTTATTGTAGTGTGGATTTCAGTTAGAGATATTATTAAAATAATCTTATATATGTTTTAAATAATTATATTATTATGAGTATATTTTATCTTTCTAATAAAACTAACAAAAATTTGTAAATGTAGATTTATTTTTTTTGGTAACACAAACAAGTTGTTACAATCATAATAATTATAACTAGAAAGTGTATTTAATATTTCTAATTTATTTTATTTATTTAAATTTATTTTTACTTACAATTTAAATTGATTTGTTTTATTTTAATTTTATACATATTGTTGTCTGACAGACTCTCTTAAAAAATTTGCACGTATTGTATATATGTTTTTATTATTAATTATAAATGATATATATATATATATACATATTTTTTTTGTTGAATGTTATTTGACCATATTTACTATAATTACGTTTAATGTATTATGTATTTAGATAGAATTAATGTTATATTTTGATCTCTTAAGCTTAACGAAATATTTTTAATATCTCAATAGTTCATGTTATTATTATTATTTTATGTTTAATACCATGGACTTGATTTCTTTCAATGAACGAGCCAAATTGGCTTGGAACGATTGCTTGGAGCTGTACCAGGACACCATTCTCCATCTTAACCGATGACAGAGCACCAACAATCGATTAGATGCTCAAACCTGGTTAACTGCTGCAATTGCCAACCATCAAACCTGCCAAAATGGCTTCACTGACTTCAACTTGGCCTCCCATTTACAAACATTAACACCCATGTTACCCAACTTCTCCAAGTTGATTAGCAATTCCCTGACCATAAATAAGCCTACTGTTACCGCTAAATGAGTTGGTAATAGACGACTGCTTGCCCATGGATTCCCTGCTTAGCTTTCCGGTGCCGACCGGAAGCTCTTGCAGAAAACCGGTGCACCATTAAACGCTGACATCGTGGTGGCTCAAGACAGTTCCGGCAACTTCAAGACCATATCCGAGGCGGTGGCCACGGTTGGTGGTGGCAAAAGAACTGACAAACACATAAAAGCAGGAGTTTACAATGAAAATGTTGATATTCAAAGATCAGCTAGAAATATTATGTTAATCGGAGATGGAATTGGTGCCGCGATTACGATTGTTACTGGTAATAAGAATGCCCAAACTACGACAACTTTTTTGGTGGCTTGTCAACATGTTTAACTATGTTAAAATTTTTTTAAAAAAGAATAAATAAATTTACTCAATGTTTTGGTTTTTTATTTATAATTTATTTATTAGATTTTTAAATCATTTTTATAAATTTTAACCTAAAAATTGACTTTTTAAGTATCTTTTTAACATTTAGAATTAGAACTAAAAAAATATTTGTAAATATTGAGGATTAAATTTGCTGAATTTTTAGATTTAAAATCAATTTGATAAGATGTGTAAACATTGTAGGACCAAATTTAGTATTAGGCCAATAAAAAAGACCCATGTCAGCTTTACCTTAAGTATTTAACAGTGGGTGACTAAAATTTTAAATTTTGAAACAGTTGATGGAATTGATAGTTTTTGAAATAGGGTGACCAAAATAGAATCTATCAAAAAGTTAAGTGACCACCAACACAATTAACCCAAAACAAATTAGTAAGTCGGTTGATACAAGATTTAAGAATCAAGAACAGTTTATTTTTGGAAAGTGGAGAGCCGTAAGATCAAAAGGTTTGGGAAGTGTGGTAAAAAAGAGAAGAAGCTTAGATTCTTAGAGAAGGAGATGAGATATCCATGAAGATGGGATTTTCCGTGAAAAAAGAATGGGAAAAAGTGGTAGAGAGTCCCCTATTCTAATCTTTACAAGTGTTTTGAAAGAACATTCGGTGATACGACATGCGTAATGATATCTTATGGTTTGCAAGGTGATTATAAGGTAAGACTGATGTGATTGGGTCCCCTCCCCCAAAGTTAGCAACAGCCAACAGTGGGATTACATTGGGGTTACTTAAACCAGATTTTTTGATAAGTAGGACAATGAAGAGGAGTAAAGTAAGAGCTCGAGGCTGGTGCCGGAGCAGATGAAGAGAGCTAATTGTTAGCAGTTCTGTGTGTTGCGTCAGACCCTGGGTCTACACTGCCCTATCTATCTCTACAAATACCGATGCATACACCTACATATATATATTTATTCAGGGGAGTGGAGATCGTTCGAGCTCCCAGGCCTAGGGTTTGATCTATACCATCCTCTGAGTTGGTCCTTAAACACCAATCCACATATTTAAGGGTTTGAAAGGTATATGAATAATAATAATAATAATTGTATAAAAAATAATAAAAGATCAAATAGAAATATTTATCTTTCGACTTAAAGGTTTGAAAGATATATGAATAATAACAAAATTTGTACAAAAAATAACAAAGAATGAAATAGAAACACTAGTCTTTCTATTTAAGGGGGTAAAAGGTATATGAATAATAGCAACAATGGTATAAAAAATAATAAAGGACCAAATAGTATTATATAAATATCAAAATCATACATTCAATACGCAATTTGATACATGAACTTTAATTTATTGCAATTACACACATAAAACTCGAATTGTTGTTCATATGTATACATGTAGCGCATTATCCTCCTATTTGTGGATTGAGGAGTGGTTATAAGTAGTTAGACGTTATGTTAAAAAGAATAGATATGATCAAAAACTATAATTAGATTATTAAAAAAAATGAATACATAAATTTATTTTTATATTAGACTAATATGATTGTTCGTGCATGCAATATATCAATGTATAAAAAGGTGCTAATTTCGATAATATTATTAATGATTTATGAATATTAAACCTAATCAAAATTTCATGAATTAAATTACACAAAATCAAAGTTTGTATATAATTTTAATATTTATCAAAATAGCATATCTTCATAAAAGTTAACAAAAATATACTATTAAACCTAAATTTACACACTAGCTATAGAACTAACTAAACAATAACAACAACAAGAGGGATTTGTTAATTTTTAACTTGGAGATGATAGAGAGAGATAGAGAGCCTGGAAAGCAGAGATTGTGAAAATAGTGAGACTCCCAGCTCCACACTGTCTAAAGAAGCATAGCATCAGTCAGCTCAGATTTATTTATATATATATATATATTCTTTGCTGTTGTATTCACTGTGTGTAACCTTTTACAATGGAAGATCAGTGTATTTGTGTTACTTTTCCAGCAAAGGAAAGTGGTTTAATTAGTCACAAGGCATGCGCCTCACAGTTTTCCTTTGCTAGCCGCTAAACTTTCATCCAACAAAATCATAATAAAAACCTTTTGGGCTTCAAAGAGAATCAAAAACTTCTTTTTTATTTTTATTTTTGTATAAAATCAGGTGTCTTCGATCGTTTTATGGTTTGAGTCTAGCCCTGCTTGGGTTGGGATAGTATTCAGGTAAAGCTTACCCAACAATAATAACTCCAGTAAAAAGGTAAGACGCAATATTATACATTCAAAAGAGAGTGCACATTTGAACATAAGAGATAATTTTATTGGAAAGAATGATCACAAATTCAAACATAAACAATACTCAAAGAAAAATATATATGTATTTTAATGGGAAAGGATTAAATGAAACAATGACCTCAGTCATTTGTATCCCTTTTTCATTAGTTTAATGCCACATTAGTATTTTTATCCTGAATTTCAACATTTTCATCTTGAAAAAAATCAAGTCCAAATAAAAATCTTGAAATTCAAGATGAAATACTGATGTAGTTTTAAATTATTAAAAAGGGATATTATTCTTGTTCCATACAATCCTTCTTCAAATTTTAATTACATCAAGGCACGCAACACAATTCTTTTAGTTTCTAAGAGAATAAAAAAAACATTTTATTACTGAAATTAGAAGACTAAGAATAATGATCAGAATAAATAAACAAGATTAACTAAAAAATGGTGAGATAATGATAACCTTTTAATTAAATCTTAATTCAATTCTCATAATTATTACTATAAAAATTAGAAATATATGTATTCCAACATAATTAAATAATTTTTCTCTTTGAAAATAAACATTACATCAAAAAATTTAAAAAAAAGAAAAAAAAGAAAAGAAAAGTACGTAGCAAAAGCTATGAACCTAAAATCGAAATTCTATTACTTTTTACCATGGCCTCAGGCGAATAGCCCTTCGTCTCTCTTTTCAAATTTGACTTTTGAGCAAAAAGATCATCGCTCATTTAAGTGTGGGAGTCAGATTCTCAGGCTCACTTCCCTTTCAGCATGCTAATGTATATGTGTATGGTCCTCTTCGAGAATTTCAATTCTCTGTTATTATTATTGGGTTTTGATTATTTTTTTCACCCACTCGTTTTTTCTATAATATCAAATCGTATTAAACCTTTAAGATATTATTTGAAAAATTATGTAATAATCGAATTTAAGTGTAGCTGTTTGTAATTATATATAGTGGTATGTTTGGGTAATCACCTTAATTAATAGATTCTAGTAAATTGGTGTAATTGACGTACCTAATTACACTTTTTAATTTTTAAAGAGAGAGTTGGAATTTAAATAATTATGCGGGTATCGAGAGGATAATTTTTATTTTAAAAAAGTAAATTTTCATATCAAGAACACAACCTCAATATAGCATAAAGAAACAAGATTAGATCGTACTAACATATTGTATATTTCATAATTTCATTTGTAGGTGGAATTAGGATGATCCATATTTTAAAAAGTACATGGAAAATTGAGATATTGATAATCTTAATGATACATATTCATATTCGGATGATAAAGAACTCGATCAGCAGCCAACGGATGATAATAAAAAGCATATGATGATAGGAAATGCTAGAGTAGTTAGATGAAATTGCATATGATGCTTATTTTTCTTGTTATTTTTATTAGTATAGTATTATCGACTACTTGCTTGGATTAACGTATTACATGATGATTTAATTGTAATTTTTATTACTCGTTTAGAAATTTTTTTATCATACTAATATTTAAAAAATAATTACATAATTGTGTAGTTACAGTTTTTACTACTAAATATAAGATAGAAAATTACGATGTAATTACATTTATCAACCAAAAACGTTTAAAAAATTACAATTTTTTGTAATTACAAAAGAATGTAATTTCTATCCTAAAAATTATGCTTTAACCCCATTACTATGTACTGTCTAAACAGACCAATTGTATTTATTCATCTACAAAATTTGAAATTGAAAATTTATTTCATAAAGCTGCTCCTTTCCACTTAACAAAGATGGGTAATTTGAGTACCTCTTTTAATGGCCAAGAAACTTCATAGTTTCTTTTCTTGGTTCCAATTGTACAGGTAGCATTCAATGTGTTGAATATGTATGAGATAACGAAGCCCCCCCCACCCCCCCCTACATTCGCTTAAGTCGATGAATTTAAATCTTCCTTAATTGTTCAGTCCTTTTTGAATCCCGATGTGAAGGGTAAAAAGAAAAAGGAAATAACTCCATGAGAATGAAACATTAACGAAAAATGAACATTCAAAAAGAGAATTGGATGGTGAAATTATACATATCGCTTGCATTCAATAAAACAATGAATTAAACTAATACATTTTTAAAAATAAATAATTGAACAATGTTATGGAAGAAGCAAAGTAAGGATGTGTAGATTAAACCCTAGAGATGTTTTGGGGAGGAAAGAAGTATGAAAGGGATTCTAGCCAAATAAACAAAGATGAGAAATATAGGAAAGGACAAAGGTTGAAACAGAGGGAGCAAAGTCTGTGACCACTGCCAAATGGGTTTCAACTGACATAAATACGCTTCCGTCTGCATGTAAAACGAGAGAGATTGAGTGGTCATTTCAGCAAAAGTAACCTTTCAGCTCTAAATATAAAAAAATACACATAACGTTAAATTCTGGTAATTTTTTTAAACTCTTTTTTATACTTGATATTATAAAAAGCATGTGGCGTTCGATGATTGTGCCATGATGAACTGATGATACATGTTATGGATGGTGATGGTGATGGTGATGGTGATGGTGATGGGGAGGGGGGGGGGATAGGAATAAGAAAGCCCTTAGGAGGCGGAACCAGGCAGCTGTAGGCGAGTGCCCTATTACTTATTAACCGGGATGTACGGAGGTGGGTTAGGGTTTTGGGGGCCTGCTTCGGAATTTGAGGCAATAAAAAATATAAATTTAAAAATAAGGATTTTATAAGCAGTAAGAGATGATTTCTTCGGCGTTTTCACCATTGAAAGCAGCAAATGTGAATGTGTGAATCACTTCTACCAATTAGACTAGTTGCCATAAGCTCATCGGTTTATTTCTAATATTTTATTTCGAAATTTGTGATTATTCTATTTTATAATATTGTTTTTAAAATTCAAACTCCATCCTACAATGTCTCTTTCACTTGACCTGATTGTTGAAAATGTGAGTAAACCCAAAGTTGATGTGTTGTAAAGTTGTTCAAAACTTTACTCATATATATAATATTGAAGCAGAATCATTTATTATGGAGCTAAAAAAGAAAAGGGCAATGTCACCCCATGCACACGTCCCTTTCTTGCTCCTCTTTCCCACATATGCGGCCTTAGCCCTCTCACTCACACTGCCTTGGGAATGCCAACCACACATATCATAGATTTATGTTATGTTTGATGGATGTATGGATGTATATATGATGATACTATGCATGTCTGAGTGCACAATACATGTCATGAAAGCCTTTGTGTTTTTGCCGTCTCTTTGTCTAATAAACCAAGAAAATCATCCATCTTCTCTCTCTATTTCTATCTATCCATCTTTCTTTCTTTTTTTTCCTGTTTCTCTCTCTCACTCTTTTCTCTCACAACTCATAATCAAAAGAAAAGCAGATCCAAGGTGGTGGTTAAGCTGTCACTCTATCAATCAATCAATCCCACCGAGGAGATAGCAATCATCAATCAATTTTAAAAGAGAAAGGAAAGGGGGAATCAAAGAAGATGTCATCCTCTTCTACCTTGTCTTTGGACCACCTCCCTCCCTCGGAGCAGCTCTGTTATGTTCATTGCAACATCTGCGACACTGTCCTTGCGGTATTCTTACCAATCTGCTTGCCTTGCCTTCCCTTCCCTTTCACTTTTCATGGTTTTACCCTTTTGCTTTTACCAATTTCGTCTCACTCACCCACTTAGGGTTAATATCTTTTCCTCCTAATTAGGTCTTTACTTTCTGTGTGTCCCCTTTACTATAAGGATGATGTTTTTCATTATTATATGATAGGTTAGTGTTCCTTGCACAAGTTTATTCAAGACTGTGACGGTTCGATGTGGCCACTGCACCAATCTTTTGCCAGTGAACATGCGTGGGTTGCTTATGCCCTCGGCTAATCAGTTTCATTTGCCTCATAATTTTTTCACTCCTTCCCATAATCTTCTGGTATGATGTTTTAAGCAATTAGAGGACTGTATTGGGTTCTTATTGCCGCTGACAAATTTGACGCCTTTATTATTATTCCAGGAAGAGATCTCAAATCCTTCTCCCAACATTTTGCTGAATCAAGGCAACACCAGTGACATCACCTTACCCACTCGTGGAGTAGTTGATGAGCTTCCAAGGCCTCCTGTTATCAACAGACGTGAGTTTTTAGCACCCTTATATTTTCTATATTGTTGTGTATGAAACTGTTTTTGTCAAACCCACTTTGCATTATTTTTTTTCTAAGATTCCAAACTCTTGCACATCATATGTCTGTTTAGCATACAGTGTGTTTTTACTGTCATAAAGAAGAAAGAAAAACATGGAGAGGCAGGAAATGATGATAGCACTTGCAAAAGAAGGCAATGAAAATCAGGCCATTTCCCATTTATTTCTACTGTTTCTTGCAACCCCGGAGCTCATGTCATTTCGCAAGGTGTTAGACAACAAAGCAAAAGAAACCCTTCTTTTTATCACCATATGTTAAGAAAAGAAACCCTTACATTGCCTGCCATTTCAGCCTTCTGTTTCAATATCAGACCCCCCTGATTTAGACAAGAAAAAAATATATATCATTTCACTATAATTTGACAGTCCAGAAAGAAAAAAAGGTTTCTTTAATAGTTGCCAACCTGCCCACATTCCCTTATATCACCATGACCCAGAAAACCAAAATCATGACATCATAGCCTGGCACTGCTAAATTTCTTTTTCATCTTGAAAACCTTGTTCCCTTGTTATAATTGGTAACAAAAGGTAGCCCTAAGTTTTAAAGTTACGGAAACGTCACTTGACAGTTTGGGCACCCTTTCTTTCATCCCCCGGAAATGTAGGTAGGCATAGCATAGAAATTGAATCTTATTAAAAATAAAAATTGACAGTCGAGAGAAAAATTTCCAGTAAAAGTCGGGATATGATTTTTGATATTTGTGTTTGTCCATGTTTTAGCTCCGGAGAAACGACAGAGAGTCCCCTCAGCGTACAACCGATTCATCAAGTAAGCAATCATTTACTACGGCAATTTCTTTTTTATGTCAAATGTATTTTTCCATGAACACATGCATGGGCATATCTTTTTTGCTGAATGGGAAATGAATCCGTGGTGAAGGGACGAGATCCAACGCATCAAGGCAGGAAACCCTGATATAACTCACAGAGAAGCCTTCAGTGCAGCTGCAAAGAATGTAAGATCCAAGACCCCAGACTAATATGATTTTTTGCTTTCTTTACCAAATTAAGCTAGGGTTTTGTTAGTAGGCAGTGAAAAACAACAGTTAGGGTTTCATTTAATTTCTCATCTTTTTTTCTTTTGGAGGTTTATTCTCCTACACAGTCTTTTGATGGGATCCTTTGTCTGATCCTATATATTTTGTTTTGGTTTTGACAGTGGGCTCACTTCCCACATATTCACTTCGGCCTCATGCCTGATCAGCCTGCCAAGAGGACTAACGTGCGCCAGCAAGTCACTTTTCCACCTCTTTCTTCTCACTCTCAACACCAAAACAATTATATAACGACCTAATTTACTAATCGAAGTTCTATACATTTCCCTCCAGGAAGGCGAGGACGTTCTCATGAAAGATGGGTTTTTTGCTTCAGCTAACGTCGGCGTCACTCCTTACTAATCAGTGAGCTAAGCCATGGAGGCTTCCATTCATTGTCTTTTTCTCCATGTTTCCACCATTAAGTCTCTCTCGCTTACTCTTCTTCTTCTTCTTCTTTTCTTTCTCTCAGTGCAGCAATTAGGCAAAGCTTGTGATTAGCAGTTGATGGAGAGCTAAGAACTGAGAAAAACTCGCTGCTCAAGTTTGGCTGCTCTGTTGTTGTTGTTGTTAGTAATTATTATAACCCATTGGCTACTGCTGGACCGGTTTTAATATTTTAATGGTTGGATATGAAGCTAGTAATATTTAAGAAGGCATGTATTTTTAGTCTTAGATAATATCCTGTGTCTACCTTCTCCTTGGACTTGAAAAACTATAACTTGCTCCTTTAATCAGCTACTATTAGTTTAAGCTCTATTATCTCTTTCACAATTTTTGATTTATCATTTCATCACTCTCCAAAGGTTTGGGTGTTGTTCGAGCTCGCAAATGCGGGCTCGGATCCGGCTTACTTGGGTTTCAGATTTTTTTCGGGTTTGAATTGGCTCAGGCTCGAAGCTATTACGAGCTCTTGGATTCGATTCATATTGAAATTTATAAGTTATAAATATTTTCATAAAATGTAATAGTTTATTTAACTTTTATACGATGACAACGCAATTAAAATTTACCTTATAAAAAGCATAAATTATACACATTTAATAAAGTTATTTTATATAAAATAATTAAAGTGATTAATATACAAAAACTTTATTATTCTATGATATTATATAAATTAACGAAAATATCTTTTATTATTTTTATTTTTTATTTTATTGATAATTGAATAACTTTTTATCTTTCTTATTAAATTCATAACCTTAATATTCATATTCTAAAATATTATTTTAAAACTCAAATATATATTACTAATCCCAAACTCAAATAATATATTTATTATTATCCACAGTCAAAATAAGCTAATTACAGCCCAAATCTTAAGTCCAAAATAAAAAGAAATTATACCCCATATATAAATACAAATTTTAAGAGTTAAAGCCCATTTCAAAATTTAATTTAAAAAATAATAGTTTATTAAGATATTAAAATTTTAATAGCATTTTATGTATTATTTGTTATAATTATAAACATGTATTTCAATATACTAAATTACACATAACTATTGATGTCATATCTTTTATTATAATCTATAATATAATGATATTAATACTTATAAAATATAGTATTCCGTTAATACTATATCACATTCTATAGTAGTAGAGTAATGCATAATATATTAATTATTATCATAAATTATTGTTTATTATACTTGTTGAAATATGCTCTAAGTCCCTATACTTTCTTGTATTTGAAAGTTAACCCTCTTACTATATCATATCATATCATATCATATCATATAGTGTATAATATATTAATAGTTTATATATATATATCAATTATTAAACATTATAATATCATGTAATAATATATCTTTTTTATTATGATCTATAATATAATAATAGTTATATATAATAGTAGTACATTAATTATATATTAATTATTATATATTACTGTTTATTATTATGCTGGTTGAAATATGTTTTAAGTCCCTATATTTTTCATATATGTGAATGCCTTCCTACTATATTATATAATGCTATATCATATCGTATATTAATAGTTACATATATGCATAAATGATTAAACATTATAATATCATGTAATACTCTATCCTTTATTATAATTTATATTATAATATAGTTATATATAATAGAAGTACATTATTTATTACTTATTGTATATTATTGTTTATGATTATACTAGTTGAAAAGTGCTCAGAGTCTTTATACTTTTCGTACATTTAAAATTAGTCCTCCTACTATGTTATATAATGTTATATCATATTATATCATATATTAATAGTTTATATATACATGCATCGATGATTAAACATTATAATATCATGTAATACTATATAATATACTAATCTAGTATATCGATTTAAAATCAAGTTAGGTAATCAATTTTGATTTCGATAATAGTTATATAATATATTATTATATTATCATTAAAGTTTAATTTTATAGATTTTAATAATTATTAATTATATATATATATATATATATATATATATATATATATATATATATATTTATTATACATATATAATTATAGTATTAAAATATTTTATATTAAATTAATGTTTTCAAAATTTTATTTCACTTTATAATTTAACATAAAAAAATATTATTAATTACTTTTCTTATTAATAAAATTTTAATATAAATATACAATGCTTATAAATACATTTAAAAAAAAAATAAAGAATTATCATTTATTTATATTTTAAGTAATATTATAAAATTATATTAATTATTGATGTCAATTATGGTTGTTCAGTTATAAAGCCGGGCTTTGAATCAGATTTATCTTAGGCTCAAGCCAGATCTGTTTCGAGCTTTCTTGAGCTCGGACTCGAGCTTTTTCGAACTTAGATCTATTGTGGATTCGAGCTTTTTCAATTTCATATCGTGACAGACTTTTAGACTTGAACCTATTTTATCAATTCTAGGTGCAGCCAGTTATAATTATATATATGTCGCATGTTTGAATAATAATTATAGTTAGTGATTATACTAAATTGAGTATAATTGCAGTATTTCAATTACTTGTTTCAGTTCTCATTCGATTAAGGAATTATGCACAATAATTAGACATGAGTAATTTCAATTTGTTTTAATTATATAGTTGTATAATTATAATTTGTTATTATTTAACCGGACATATTGACAGTGAGACACGTTTAAGTAATTAGAATTTAAATGTAATTACTACCTATTAAATAACCTTTCCTTGAATGACTATTGCTATAGCTAGAATTCAAGCACTAAAAGAGTAACTTGAGAGTTTGCATGTGCTAATCAACCACATCATTTCTTTAATTAATACATCACATTGACTATATTTTAATCTCGTGTACCATTTTTTTTTTAATTACAATAGGAAGGTAAAGCTCTAACAGCAACTGGAATCCAGACCATACTTGAAACGATAAATACCTTAACCATTAGACTAATATACGAATTTAAGTGTACCGGTTTTAATTTGTGAGTTTGCACGTCCATCAGTTCATTCTATTTCTCTGCAGTACTTAGGTACAATTATTGCCTTTATAATTGAGAAAGAGGAAATGAAATATTCTAGTTCTGTAATGTCGGTAGAACAAGTGAAGTCATTATCACCAGAAACTATTTATCTAACATCGAATAGAAAGTATGAGTATTGTGCGTTTCACTTTATTCCGACTCTGAATTTTGTCAACGTTTAATGTAACCATTAGAGGCGAATTTAGTGTTCGATTCATTGATTAAAAGTGTTTGCTCTCATGTCCAGAGGCGAAGTTAAAAAACTTTTCGAGGAGGAATTGAGATTAAATTGTATATTTTTACGAGCAAAAGTAAAATGTCACCATTTAGTGGTCTATATCTTTATAATATTTAAAGGATTAAATCAATTTTTTCTCATTTTTTGAAGGGGTTAAAGTGTAATTTTACCGTATACTAATTTAAAATTTTTAAAATTATAAAAAGACCGAAGATGAAAAATTATATTTTAGGGGGCCAAGGCCCTGCCAACCTTCTTGACTCCGCCTCTACTCATACCAATATTATAGGTTCGAGTTGTAAGAATTGCCTGCGGAGAGCAATGATTTGCCCTGAGTGGTGTAAATTGTACCCAAAAAATTTGACTACTAAAGGTAAAGCAAAAAAGTTTATGTAGTGAGGGTTGGATTTAAATTGTGCAATCTTGGGGGCCAAAACATAAATTTTACCATTTTTATTGATTGTAACTTGACGAATTATAAAATCTTAAAAAAGACAATTCTAACAAATTAAAAAAGGGGTCATTGGTGCATAATGATATATATATATGTACAATATGCGTGCAGGGGAAGGAGTTTGAGATAGAAGGGAAGGAAAAAAGGGCAAAAGAAGGCAAAACAGAAGGAGATTGAAGGCAGCCATGATGAAGAGGCTGCTTTGAGGAAGAAGAACAAACTACATGACTCAAAAGCAAAGGAAGCAGAAGACTGAAGATTGACGACGTGGGGCACTGGGTATGATTTCATTCTTTTCACACTTCATGTTTACATATACATACGCAAATGCAAGTAGTATTTGGTTGTCTGCAAATGGTTGGTAATTATGTTGATATTCATTGTTAATTGCAAGCTTTCAGAAATCATATACCAAGTAATTTTATCGAATCATGACACAACTTTGCCTCTGCATAGATGTTCGACATCATGAATTCTTTTTGGCACCGTCTAATAATAAATCTCTAGATTTTATCATTTCATGGCACAAAAATCTCTTAACTTTTCATTTATATATAAACAAAATTTTGATTTAATATTTCACACACTGACATTATATACTCCGTTAGTGAATTAGATAAGAACTATTAAAAATAAATTATTAATGCATCAAATACCTTTATTGTTATATTTAAGGGATTTATTGAATTTATGTCACTCGTCCATCTGATTTCAATTCTGATTTTTATTATTTCAGATGACGTGAAATCTAGAAACATAACTTTTAATGTTTTATCATTTAAACTGAAGTTACATTTAATCTTTAAATCAACTCGACTCTACAGTAATGTAGCAAATCCTGAATTTATTACTTTCGATTTATAAACAAAAAAAAAAAAAAAAGAAAAAGAAAAGAAAATGTTCGAGTCCCAGAGAATGATAATTTTAGGTTTAACATCCAACTACGAGTGACCCATCATAAACTTGGTGGACTGCGATGTGAGTTGTTCAAAAACCACAATACTAGATATGTTGAGTTTCAACAATGTTCAAAAACTATAAACATGTAATATTTGAAATTCCGTTTTTGCATAAACGTAAGAAACCATGAATAAAACATAAAAAGTATGAATGTTTGGGTTCCAAATTAGCAATCCAAAGAGGATGATCTGCTTCGTCCAGTACTGGGGAACACAACCATACTAACAAATAGTGTGGGTGGTGTGAAATATTCATGATTGTACTTATGTTTGCAGGCCCATCCATGGTTATTCCGTAAAAGACTTGAAGGAATTCATAACTGAGTGGTGCAATAAACGTATGGTATCCAGTAAAATAAAGTTCCAAAAGATGTCTATGATATGAAACCTGTAAAAAAGACTGTAAGGGGGTGTAAAAGGGATAAATATTTCCATCAGAGCTATTATTTCATCCAGAAAAAGAAATCTTGTGGGGTCGGCTTAAATTTTGATTGAATAGCATCAACAGAAAAAGAAATGAACATTTTTGTCCATGGAAAGAGTCAGCTGAAAACACATTATAAGGCTGTATGGTTGACAAAAGTGGAGGTTGTTTACACCCTAAGATGCAGGGATCCAAGGAAGAAAATGAACCCAAATTTTGGCATTTATGGTTCTGAAAACTGAATAAAAAAGTAAATATTGAAACAATGCATAGGATTCGGTCCTTATGAGGAAGAGGAAGAGGAGTTTCCCCCCACAGTCTTAAGACATGATGACAACAGTGTGCGTGCATGCTGTGAATGGAGAAGAGGGTATGGAAAGTGAAGTCCACCATCACCACCCCAATCTCAAAGTCTACTGAGTAATGAAAAGAGAGATTTGGTTTGAAGCTGCTTCTTCCCACTTGCCATACAAAAAGCAGAAATGAAATGCGTGAAATAATTCAGCCTTTTCATGTCCAACATCACCCCCTGTAGTTCACTACTTCCCATGTTCAGCTTTTCATAAAGCATCCACTCTACATTGGATGTCACTGACTGCAGCTTATGAAAAGAAAACTCAAATTCTAGCACACTAGAAGGACTAAAACTATAATTGATTTTTTTATGGAGCAGAGAATATCCAAATTTTGAACTCGAGCCTAGGTCACAGTTACTTGTTTTAATCAAGACAAAATTGTTTGATACAACTTTGATTGTAAACCCTCAATCATATCAGTGTTCTCTTGGTTTGGGGGGAGCCCGATTGCCAAGGGGAAATGGGTGGCAGTACTTATGGATTACACCTGGCCGAGCTACTCCGAAAGTTTGCTCAAATGGATAAAAAAATCAAGCTCGAAAAATAGATTTTTAATAAAAAAAAATAGGTTTATTTAAAATATGGGTTGAATTTGGAGTTAGAAGATTTGAAACTTGAGCTCGGCACAACCCTTATTTTTAAATTTGTAACATTTTATATTGTATTATTTTTATATATTATGTAATTTATAATACATAAAAATTAAATTTATAGTAGTATATAATACTAATATAATGTAAACATTAAAAAAAATTAAAATGAATATATAAAACTTTCATAAATAAAAAAATAAAACTATTAAATATAAAATTAAAAATAATATAAATATATTTTTAATATTTTTTTAAAATAATATGAAAAGACTTAAAATAGATTTCAGATAACTACTTACAATTTTAAGTTTGTATTACAAATCGAGTCAAGCTTGAATTCGAGCAAACATGAAGCGCATTAATATTATGATTATGCCCGAGCTAAACTCATTCATGAATAACTGGATCCGCTGTAAAAGACATAACGATCGCTTTTATGACAAAATAATTAATTGATGAAAATTACGAGTGTCTCGTCTGGTATGGAAGCTGTATTGGTGAAAATAAAAGAGTCTGATCCATACATGCATTGATTACAGGTGTCTTGGGAGCCAAACCATTCCCAAATCAATCGGTAGAAAGGAAAACACAATGCCAAGACTTGTGTATGATTTGATGCTTCAATTTTTTCAGAAAATTGTCATCTTCCGAAGACTAGTTATCTTCTTCTTCTACCACAGATGGGCCAAAAAAGGGATCCAGCACTTATCTTTTTCCATCTTCTCAAACTTGATTACGTCACCCTCAAGTTTTAAGCCTGAGTAACTACTTTCAACTACTACACCGGTCGGTCATTATTTATTTTCTCAATAAAAAAGGCCCATCAAATGTACAAAATCTTAATGCAATTTAGACTCGAAGTTAAATTGAATTGAAATTTGATGAATTGATTGAATGAATGAAATCCCCACTAAACATTAAACAAGGAACCCCGGGAGCATTATCAACTTTGTGGAACCAAAAAAAAAAAGAAAAAAATACATGTCAAAATCACCCAAGATTCATATCAACAAGACTAACACTTGCACACCTAAATTAAGACACAGCCCCAAACCTTACGTGGGAAGCAGCCAGGATCTAATGAGAACCCGACACCGACACCGACAAAGGAAAAACGCCTAGTGGAAAAGTAGTGCAGAGGCAACCATTAGCACCGCGAAGAACAGTTTCGAGCTTCTGGTTGTGATTGATGTTGCAAAAGAGATATCCTGTGGCCTGAAAAAGAAACCAAGCAGAGTTAGAACTAGCCATGATTAGTTTTTACGGCCATCTTTCGAAGATAACCATTCACATAAGAACAACTCTGTTTTGCATACTTCTGCCTTTTGCTGAGGGCACCACAATAGAGGACATTGTCCGGCATAGGCAATTCCGTTTTGTTCGTAACCTCCGGATTCACGACCCTGATGTATGTTTCTTGGCCAAGATACCATGAATCTAGGTTTTCTGTCCTAAGGTTCCAGACACCAACATTGTCAAGCGATATCAAGATTGCTGTCCATGCCCCGGGAAAAACCTACATGACAGACAAGTCACATATCTTCTGAGTAAGCAGCATTGTTGGTGGCAAGTCCAAGACTAGTTATATGTGCCTACCTGTGTTGTGGAGCGGGCAATGCCATCCCACTTGTTATATGTTCCCCTGCTATTTTCTGACCACTCACCATAATCCATTCTGCAACAATTTAATTGAAGAGTTAGCGTTAAAATCATTCTGCACGTTTATACATGATTTGCAGAGGAAACGAATTCCTACCCAACAACAAAAAATGCATATCCGCTCAGGTGATAGGTCTGCACCTTGGTGTCATTGTTCTGTAGGATGACTTCCATAAATCCCCTAAATGTTCCATTGATTACCGATGTCTCCATTTTAGGTAGCCCTGTAAGTGGTCTACTTGGAAAATCAAGCTTATATACTCCCTTAACCTTGAACTGGTCAGCAAGACGGATAGGTGTAGCAGGATTGACAAACGATATTCCACTGAGAGTTGTTCGTCTTTTCCCATCAATAGTTACCGGTGGCTTGTTTTTCAGCACAAAAATTTCAGTCACATTGATTGAACCATATCTAAATGATCCCTGTGGGTTAGGGCGAGCACCACTGGCAGATACATTCCATCTGCATGATTCAAGCAAAGAAAGTAAGAAGGCATATACTATAACCAACTAAAGTATTTCAGATAATTCCTTTCAACTTTTGAAGCTAACCAACAACTGAAATAATACTAAAAGTGATATTTCAGTAAGAAGGCATATCACACGGTTTGAAGTCTCAATGACTGTTACCATGGTGAGAGGTAATGTACTTGTGACATTGAACCACAATGAAAACCAACCTGATAGATCTTGCTTGGTTCATTGAAAAGGTTTTGTCATATTCATCTTGCGGAGGATCAGGGAGGGGACCAGCTGCCTTTCCTTTGGAATTAGAATAACGCAAAATGGCAACCCCGGTAACACGTTTCCACTGCGATTCATTCACAAACCTTGCGCTTGCTACAATGTAGTAATCGCTACTCGCATTCTGATCTGTGGTTAGCAGAAAAGAATATGACTGCCCTACGTGTATGTCTAAGCTAGTGTAATTTTGCTGCACCGTATATGATCCCTCAGTTTCCGCAAGAAGCAAATTATGGCTCTGAATCCTGAAATTCAAGGAGGTTGATATTCCCACATTGTACACACGAAGGCGGTAAGTTTTCCCTGCCCAACATTATAATTAATGTTATAAGGAGCTTGAAAAACTCACCATAAGAATACAAGTAACAACTAATTCATGTTAGTTACATGTATATGTATTTAACTGCCATTTCACTTCAGAATTAATTCCATTTTTCAGTCACTAAAAAAACCCATAATTACACAAGCAGTTGAACTCATATATTTAGAAATGAGTAGCAATTAGCAAATCATAAGCAAACAATGCCTTGCATTGCATGAATATTCACCTGGATGGACGTCAATCGTTTCATAATCAATGCCATCAGGTACAAGAGTGTCATTATATCGGTAAGGGCCTTTGCCGTTTATAAGAACTCCATCCGGCATCCCAAGATCTTTTCCAGCATCAAGTGCCTTTCTCAAAGCCTAGAATCAAAAGGAAGGTTTCATCATTGAACACATTATATATCCTACCCTGAAAAGTAAAACATGGCCATAAATCCAGTAACTCAACAAAGCTCTAACCGTGTGGTTGCGTGTGTACCAATCACCAATCAAAATTGTAATGTCTCCATCAGGGGAGTCAAAAGGAATAGGGATAATATCTCTATTGTTTATGATAAAGCCGCCAAAACCACCAGCCGCCCGCTGGAAGTGCAGTGATGGGAAGTAGAAGAAACTCCCAATTTGATCCTTAACTTGAAACTGGTAAGTCCAATTCCACTTTGGAGGAATAGGACAGTTAGTGCCTGGTAACCCATCTTGCCATGAACTACGCCTCTGTTGAATCCCAGACCTGAAAGCCAAACAGTCAGTCACTCTATCTATGTTTGCACTTTGGTTTTACTTAACATTAAGATTATGGCAAAGTAAAGATCCCACCAGTGTAGGAGTAAACTTTCATCCAATTTATTTCGAACATTGATGACAACGTTGTTGTTAGTAGTTGAATTGATAGTTGGGCCAGGAAACTTGTTATTTATAGCAATAACCTACAAAGTAATGCAGATACAGAAACCATTATAGAACTCAAAAGCTCACTTAAATCCCAAACACTGAGCAAGTAAAAAAGAGCTACATTTTATTGTAGATCTGATGTTAAAAATTGAAACTTTAAGCAATATAAAAGCAACCAATTTCCGAGTCATGAAAGTTCAGCAGAACCACATGAAAAAAAAAAAAAAAGTAGAGAAAATAGTTGCAAGATGAAGTTGATAGTAGCAATAAATGTACAAACAAAAGAAAGAGAAATAAAAAGAGCATACCTGTTGAGGAACACCCAAAGGAGAAGCAGTGATGTAAGAAACCTCAAAATCATAGAAGACAAACGGATCTGCAGCAAAACAGGAGCTCGAAAGCAGAGCAATGTGGATAAGAAACAGACCCGAGAACTTACTCAAAGCCATATTTCAAAGAAAAAAAAGAACCTTTTGGGTTTGTATGACAAAATTTTTAGAGAGAAAACTCAGCTATAACTTTACTGAGCTTTACATGATCTGATAGGCAAAAGATAGAGAAGAAGAAGAAACCAGGTCAAGATTCTCTAAAGATAGAAACTTCGACGCAAGAGAATAAATAGAAACGGCTATAAGATGCTGGTTTAGTAGGGAAAAGAACAACAGTATGAAGGATTATGACGAACAAGTGGAAGGCCAAAACATATTGTCGGTCAGCAGTCATCGGTCATCATTGAGGAGAGGGAGAGGGAGAGGGAGAGGGAGAGGGAGAGAGAGAGAGAAAAAAGCGTAGAGTTTTGCCGTATGGAGAGAGAAAGAGAGGGTGACAGACAGTTGCCAGTTCACAAATACACAAAAAGTCAGCAATTTGTGGAAGGAGAGGGGTTTGGTTTTGTACAAAGCATCATGATCAACACCGTGGGGGTCGAATTGTAACGTTAGGATCCTGTGAAAGCGCCCACGTGATTGCCAGCACATGATCTCGCATGGGGACCCCCCCCTCCCCACCCCGGGGCCATGAAATCGAATGCAGCAGCTACTGCTAAGCTACCGACTCTAATTTTAGGTTTATACTTGTAGTAATATTTTAATTTCATGCATTACCACATGTTCTTATCATTTAACAGTTACTCCTCGAGATGCCAAATACTGAGAAGAAGAGTTGGTTACTAAGACAGAGTGACTGACAGTTGACTGCTGTTGTTTTCTCTTTTACCAATTGGATTAAAATAGGTATTAATCCCATAATAAAATCCTTATATTCAGAGACAATTTACCCAAGTAAAATTCAATCGTTGCTGCTGTTTTTTTTTTTTAAATATAGAAGGATCTTCTTTTAGATTATGATTTAAGAAGATGACAATGGGACTGTTTGGTCGTTTCTTGTATCCATTCTACATCATTGATATTGTCAGGGTTTTGCATGCAAAGGGCTAAATTTTCATTGTCATTTCTTCAACTAACTGCAAAAAAGTAATAATAATAAATTTGTTTGTCATTATTTAGGGAAAATTACAAACGTAGAGGAAAATTGTAATATCATAGATTATTGCTTTTATGGATAAAGTTGGGGCTGAATTAGCAAATTTTGCCGAAATTATTTGTATAATAATATGACGGACGAAAATCAAAATTTTAAGTCTTTTGCGAGGATATTTTACTTTTTTTTTAGAAAATGAAGTGGGTGGTTAGTAAAAATTAGGAAATGCCAGCTTTTATGACCAGTACTCCAAAGCCGTAGAAATATACAATTAATTTATTAGGGAAAATAGAAAAGTGATATATAGAAATATAAAATTAGTGATTGGTGGGTTCTGAAAAACTTGTTTGTAAATAAAATAATACAATTATTAAATAAAAAATATAAAATCGAAGGGACAAGAAAGTTGTTCCGGTTGGAGTACAGTTGAGGTTCCTAACATCATATAATCAAAATTGAAGAAAAAGAAAAGGTTTGGGTGTCCGATTGATTTATTTATTGGTAGGGAGATGTAAGGAAGAGGTCTCGTGGTGGCAGAGCAGCTTCCATAATTCCAGCAGCGATTGGCTCCACCATCATTAATTTTATTCATTTCTTTTTCTTCTTTATCAACCAAAATGGACCCACCATCCACGACGTTTTCAACATTCAATGCTATGATTTCCTTAATAATTTAATCTTATTCTAAATATAACAATAATAATTTAATCTGGATTTATTTATATAAATAAAGCAATCTGCATCAATTACTGATCCATTTTCTTTTTAAATCTTTTAAAGCTGACGCATTACCCGATTTACAATAAAACTTTTCTTGGAGAAAACATTTCAATTTGATTAAGTTTTCATTTTTTTTATTTTTTTAACTTCGATTTTGTTTTATCTCCATATATTTGTTTTTCATGATCTTATAAAAAGAGGGCGGTAGGAATATAGTCAACATGTAAGTTTTGTAAGAAAACAAGGGTACTGTTCTCACGATTTGGCTGTTTTTTTTATTTATTTTATATCTTAAATTTAGATTTTATTAAAATGTAATCACATTACATTCATTCTCATCTCATTACTTTAAATTTGAAATTTTAAGTACATATAATTCTTATTAAAATATACTGTTAATCCTTGTATGAATTTGAGTCTGTTTTTATAGTTTAAATTTTAAAAATCAAATCGTTGTAATTTTTAATTTAATTTTTTTAACCCTATCATTATTTTTAATGATAATTTCTATAAAAAATTTATTAATTTAACATATTTATCTTCTATAAATCATATATCATAAGATATAAAGATAATCTAATCAAAATTTCAAATTAATTAAATTTGACGAAAATACTTACAATTTTAATGTCTAGATTGAGATTTTAAATAAATAAAAAAATAAGACTTAAACATTAAAAATTTTAAGTATAGGGATTAAATTTTAAAAAAATGTTGTCAAAGTATAAGGACTAACCAAATATTTTAACTTAATATCTTTATAATTTTATAATTTTATAATTTTTTTTTTTGTATTTTTCAGATTACATCATAAGTTTTAAAATCAAATTGATGGTTGACCCAATCAAATCATTATTCTGGATCCGACTGTTGGTTTGATATTAATTTTATAATTAAGAGTTAAACAAGAGTTTGATGCATCTTCTCCCCACAACAGTCAGGTAAGAAAATAAGTATCAGTTCACTATTGCTCCCTATCAATAATAGAAGCAGACATGTTTTTCTATTCATTTCTTCTTTGTTTTCTTCACGAGCTTAGTTTGCATTTGATGCTACTTCAATGGCTTCTCTGAGAAAATTCATTTGTGGTTGGTATTAAGCAAACAACGAACAAATTCAAGTCCATCTCAAAATGTCCGAAGTTCAGCTTCTAACACTTGAGATGATCCTGAATGATTGCTCCGCTCCCGCTCGTCCGAATTACCCATAGACGATCAATCTGCTTTGAGTTTTATAGAACCCGTTCTTGGTCTGTTCCCCGAATAGGTGTTAACGGGACTATCCTTGGCGGTGCAGAGAGGGCATAAAAGCCAGACTTCCCAGTTAGCATTGGATTCATTCAGGTTTGGAGAGCCATTTCTCATTGACTTAAAAGGTGCTCAACAGCCACTAATCTTCCAGGGTAATGAGTACCCGCTATAAATGGACCCTGAATAACGCCATGGGCTGGATCTCCCACCTAAATGGCTCGTAATTCTCAGCCCAATCAAGGCTCCACATCCTTGGAGGCTAGGCTTCCATGACATGTATGCGTGGTCACCCTACACAAATCGTACATATATTTAGACCTGTTCGTGCTTCTTCTTCTTTTAATGTTATTTCATATTTTATACCTAATTTAATTTTTTTTTTTACCTTGTTTGCGCCATGATCAAATTTGTTAAGACAGATTGCAAATATATCTTTTAATATAGACTTTGGTGACTCCCTGCTCTACTAAAGGGGTTCTTGCTTCTCCGAAGGACTCGATTTCTAATAAAATTTTATTGGCCTAGTAAAAAGCCAAAAAGAAAAACTAGTACAAAAAAACAAGAAACTTCATTTGCCTTTGAATAACAGGAGGTTCAATAATTAATCAATGGTGACTTTTGGATTAACTCCTATTGGGACTCCTTATCGTTTGGATAAGGTCGAATGAAAGCAGAGTTCATTTGCCAGATCCTAAGTGAGGCACTGACACTGGCCTCAGTAGCATTGTTGAATAAGAACAGCTTAGCAGCTCCATAGATTGCTTTTGTCGGATAAACCCGAGATGTGATGACTGTCCTTCCACCTTGAGCAAAGCTTTCAATGATCGAATGATCCACCTGCAAACCAAAATACCATTTTCATGTTCTATTGATTGTTCTCATAGATAGTGATGCAACTTATACATGTAGCAGTAGGAGAGCATGGAACCGAATTTAAACTCACCAAGACTCTGAGGGATAATCTTTCGCCCTCCAGTACTGGAACCAAGTTCCCATAAATTTGTTTATTAACATCAGATGCCACAGATGACCTGAAAAAATACAACATGGTAAGTCCAAGGTCGAGATATCTGGTAAGTGAAGAACAGCTTTGGGTTTATGCATACCGAGATTGATCATTGCAGAAGAAAGTCTTGAGTTTGCCATCGGATCCTTTGGAGATGTAGAAGTATACAGGTGTCTGTTCACTGAGGCTATCATCCGCAAGCACCAACAGACCAAATGGTCCCAATGCCCCACGTTCTACAGTTCCACCACTGCTGCTGCAGCTGAATGTTGCATTGGACCCTGTTGTTTTCTCTAAAGCCTCTTTATCTATCTCAAACTCCGCTATGATATCCAACTGTAACATGACCAGAATCTTCTTGTCAACTAACAGGATCTCGGTCGAGAAAGTATCGGTGATACACATAAATACATGACAAAAAGACGAACCTGTGTGGCTGGACCAACATCTAGAGGAACAACTGATCCGGCCTGGACTTTCACCTGGTTAAATTCGTAGCTCTTCAACCTCAAACTTTCTATTTCTTCCACTGGCCATTGAAGCAAATGAGTACCAGTCTTCTTGTCGAACAAAATCGTCCTCGGGATGCTCTGTAAGACAGCACATGAGAAACAAGTTAAACACGGTTAAAGGAACTGAAGAAATGTGGCTTTTTAGTTAATGCTCATGGTGGATACCTGAACAGATGCCCATCCTTTCTGCATATCAGCAGCTTCGCTATCGGATTCTCCGATCCAACCCCACAAAACTCTTCTGTTTTTGTTCTGATCGTAGAAAGTCTTGGCAGCATAGTATATACCATAATCGTACCTTAGTCCAATGCCAACATCAGTCTTAGGTTCATCAGGAATCCATGTACCATTCTTCTCATGATAAGTCCCAATAGAATAGTAATCATGTCTGTCATCATCCAAGCTTGCCTTCACCACATGCTTCACATTCGGTCCATTAACCGAAGTGTCCAAGCCATTTTCCTCCGTTTTCGAAACTGGGAAGAAGTCCACACACTCCCACATGCCAGTTCCGGGCACAGCATGAAGTACCCCATCTAACAACTCATAGTTTATGAAGTCCTCAGTATCATACACCAAAGCTATGCCGGTTTTATTGATCTTGGACCCTATGGTAATGCGCCATTTCCCTTCGGAGGTCAACCAGGCGGTGGTTGGGTCACGGAAATCCTTGTTAAGGATGCCCGGGGGAGGAACTAAAACAGGGTTCCCAGAATACTTGACCCAATTGATAAGTAGAGGGTCAGAGTGGTCAGCAGGATAAGCAAGGTTTTGAACTTGAACATTCTCGGTGGTGGATCCTGTATATAGCATAACAACTTTGCCGTCAGGGAGGATCGTGGAGGAACCGGTCCAGACGCCATTTTTATCGTACCACTGGTCAGCAACCATTGCCAGTGGGAGGTGAAGCCAATGGATCAAGTCATTGGATACCGCATGACCCCAAACTATGTCACCCCACACAGCAGTATGGGGATTGTACTGGTAGAAGAAATGATACCATCCCTTGTAGAACAATGGACCTGTAACGATTAACAGCCCAAATTTCAGACAATCATAAACAAAACATGTCGTTTAAAAAAAAATTCTGACATTTTTTATGGAACAGATTGCCATGAAATTACTTCAAATACATGAATCTTAGTTGTCAAAAGCCAATTATGCCTATGCTGTAATATGTGGACAAGCAACCTCGGTTTTCTGCCCTGCCAATTATGCCGATCGAGCTTTTACGAACATTCAAGTTCTTAGTTTTCTATCATTTTAATAGCAACTTTTAAACCAGTCAGTCACGTGCACTCACTTTATTAAAAAAAAAAAGCTATAATTGAACAGTTAATCATGTGCACGCTACATATTTACAGCCCGAGTTCATAATGATAGAAATTTTAGGTCGGATTTGAAAAATGAATGAAAGAAAATACCAAAACAATCAATTTTCCTCATTTCATGAGCTGTCTACAATAAAAAAGGGAAAAAGAAATCATGTATAATTTAATTTAATGAATGTTATACTTTAAAAAAATTGAATAAAATTTCAGTGATATTTATTTCATAATAGTGTAAGGGTAAATAATAATGAATGTAATAGATGGAAAAAAAAATAGAAATGGTGGGCTCCAACTTTTCACAAACTAGGAATTATTGAGTATATTATGGAATCTAATGCTAATTCGGGAATATTTAATTTTCAATTAGGTGTCTATTCAATCAGATACTGCAGCTAATCAAGGGGGGCAAAAAGTTGTTTTGTGGATAGCGAATGGCCCCCCAAAAGGCCTCTTCTTTTTTAACCTCGAAAAAATAAGACATCATAAAGGTTTCACTTTTACACAAGCTTGGGTATACAAAATTACAGACGGCCTTACCATTAGGATCTGAAGCAGAACGAACCAGATTCCCATGTCAGAGCAACAACGTATGAACAAGCACCCAGCCAAAGAAACCAAAAATAACCCCAAAATGTCAGAGATATGCAATAGAAAAAACAGCATATGTAAGAAGAAAAAGAAAAACCCAGATCTAATCACTCCTCATTTTCTTCCATGAAGTAAGGAACTGTTGGAAATATGAATCCGCCCGAAATTAATCATCAAATATATGCTACTTCATTTTCATGGTCTTTTTATAAAGAACAATATATATAATTGTTAAGATTCAACTAATTAAGTATTTCGTGTTCTTCTCCCACATCTTTTCAGCTTTCGACCACTGAGGATAATGATTGAATTACAGTGGAAATTATTAATAAACTTTTTTATCGAGTATAATATTCAAAAAGTAGGGCACTTTTTAAATAATTTCAAAGGAAATGGGAAAAAAGGAACCTCTTTTTTCTCTTACCATTCATCCAATTCTTTTCAGGTTGAAAGTGAAAAGCTGTTCTTTGCCATGACAGCATGCTATTATTCCATGGATACGCTAGCTGATTCTCATTATCTTTGGCAAAAAGCCCGTTCGATTTCTCTGATACTCCGACAGCCGGTCCACGTGACACCGGCTGCAAGTGTTTGTGGGAGGAGGGCGAAGCCAATGAGCCATGTTCGTTTTCTTTGACGAAACCATTATCTGATCCATTGTTACTTGTCAACGAAGCCGCAAAGAATCCGACCGTCAACAACACAAAAAAGATTGAAAGCTGCAATTTCATGGGTTTCCGGCGATTTTCCGAAGGCCCCGTTTGATCAGAGCCGGCATGGCTAGAAACTGGGAGGAATGGCTTTGTATCCACCATTGTGGATAACTTGGTCAAAAAATGGAGATAGAAAAGACGTGAGATAGAAAGAGATGAGCGATGGCTGAGTATGTTTGAAGAGTTGGGGTCTGACTATTATACAAGGGCTGTGCTTCGCTTGGCCAGTAAGTTGGGGGCGGTTTCCAGGATTGACATTTGATGGAGTGACCAAAACCAACACTAATTTTACCTCATCTATCTTACCTTTTTTTTTTTTTTTAGGAAGTTAATTAGATATCAATTTAATTAGGTATCATTAAAATATTATTTTACTTGTATTAAAATTTTGATTGAATTAATATCACGAGTAAATAGAATATTAATTCAATTGAAATATTATAAAATTACTTAACCTCTGATATGCAAAGAAACAAAAATGAATATGAATGTATTTTTATTTTATAATTGAGTTAGATTTAATAGACAGAGGAAACTAAACCTAGTTTATAATAATAATAGACGGAGGAAATGAAATTTTAGGTCCAACACTTGCAATTTATTTGTACAAAATAATAAATCAAATCATTTGTCATACACATTCTAATTGGTTTGCGGGAAACTGGGGAAGTGAAGCTGCCACTTGTATTAGCTGGTATTACAGCAATAAAAAAGCATAGGATCCAATCATGTTATCCATTCAATAACCGCAGACAAGTCAGAAGTCGGACAAGTCTCGTGTATGTTGTTTTAGAGGGTAAGACGCCTATCATTTGCTTCCGCAGATCATATATTTAGCTTCTTTTTTTTTTTTTAAATAAAAACAAGAGTAAAACTCAAATAATAAATATGATTAGTGTAATTTGAATTTGAATTATAATTAAAATAATAAATATTTTAACTATTATAGTTGGATTTTTCTTTAATTTTAGTTTTATATTAGCAGCCGGTTTCGTCGGGTGGGAAAATTACAATATATTGGCTTTATACCAATAAATGCTTCTTCGCAGTTATGTAGAGAACAATGATTTTTATGAAATTAATACAGTGAACTTTTGATCTGGCTGCTTAATAATGACAGCAAGGCTAATTAAATCTCTCAACCATTAAACACTTCATTTGATTTGTATTAAGTTTATATATTTTCTATAAAACTTGCGAAAAGAAATTAAATTCAAGTAAATAATAATTTGATAAATAGCAATGATATATAGGCAGTCAAGGATCCAAAGAAAGAGGAATATAAGCGAAGGACAAGATTGTGAGTATCTTAACAAATCATATATTTATTTTCTCTAAATTTGTTAGAGGCATATGTTTAACTTTAATTACAATGGAAAAAAAAAAAAACTCGATTATTCACTTAAAAACCAGGATGAATGAGTAAGTGCTGATTAGGATTTGACAAGAAATGGTCCATCCACAGCCACCCGGTTTTCCAATAATTTTTATTTTAAAAGAAAACCAATTAATGGCAGCACATAAATTATTGGATCATGTGGAGTTCCTAGCCACATGCAAAAGATAATTGATCATTCTGCTCCCTTTTCTCTAATTTCTATGTTACATTCAAATTAATGAACATCTTCAAACTTACTTGCCCACAACAATTTAAACAACAGCTGTTAATGTTTTTATCTATTGAAAATAGAAATCACGAATATTATATAGTATAAAATGATAAATAAATCATTACAAATTAATACATCGATGTCATGTCTACAAAATAATCTCAAGAAAACTGAAGGACAAATGGACAGTATTTGCAACTTTGGAATAAATCCTAAACGAACCAAAGATACATCAACTTAGTTAAATCATTGAATTGCAACTTAGTCTCGTCATTATCAAATCAACTTCACGAGGAACACCGATCAACCAAGAAAAAATTGCCAAAAACTTCAAAAGACTCACCGCATCAGTGATGCACAAAAGATCAACTCTCAGATAATCTATCCTCCTCATTATCATCTCAGACTTATCACCATTATCATGATTTATCATGATAAAATCTTCCGAAAACATAATTAAAAATAACATTAAAAAAATCACAACCAACTCGAAAATTGGAATCACAATACCAAAGCAAAATTTTAATCTGAGAAAATTGAAGTTTTAAAATTTTTCGATAGAAATATATTTAAGTGGCCCATTCCTTTTATCGGTATCTTTAAAAGACGTATGTTAAATTCATGTGATTATCATTATCCTCGTCTAATATTTGACACGTAAAAAGATTGTCGATTTGTATAATTACTATAAATAATTATTATATGAGTTAAGTTTAAAAAATGTCCACTCAAAATCCTTAAATAAAAACAAAAGCAACCTATACAAATATACCTCCCCCCCCCCCCCAAAAAAAAAAAAAAAAGTTGACCTCATATTGCATGTTCCTCTTTTGTTTGAGTGTCTTGCCTGTCCTGCATGTTTCCACGTGCATTTATTTTTTTGGCACAGGCGAATTGTTGTTTAAACATTTAATCAAATCGGAAAATTTTAGATCACCGATTTTTTGTCGTCAAAATGAGAAATGTGGACCAATCAGGAATTGTGTAGTTCAAAACGTATATGATTTTGCTGCAATAATTAAACCAAATAATGCAGAATAGGGTTGGTGAAGGTTGAGATGGAGACTGGGGTGGGCTCCTATGGCTATTACTACATGTACCCTCTTGATTGGTGGGCAAAAGAAGGTCGCACGGTTATATTCCTCCATCATATGATTTAAGCCTTTATTCACACCCAGCAACGCACGCGTCCGATTTAAATGCCTATGGTTTAATTTAGTGGTTATTATTGATTCCCCAAAAATTTCCATCTGAACAACTGATAAAATAACATTATGATGTCATATAGATAACCTAAATTTTGAATGTCAATTTGTCTAATAAAACAATATATAACTAGAAATTTCAATATTAAAAGAATGAAATCTACATGCATATATATGAAATTAAGTCATAATATAAGAAATTTCAGTATTTCAGAGACTTGGTTCATATTATGGCAACATCCATAAAGACTTCACATCGTTATATTCTCGTGCAAAACCTATGCTAGTATATCAATATCTAGATGATTCCAAGGTCTGTTAACATACTAAAGATCAATTACAATCCAACCCCTTAAAATAATAGCTACAAAATGACAACAGATAATATATTAATAAAGATAAACGGAAAGTGGATTTTTGGAGATTCATTCTTTAATTGTATTTTCAATAAAATCTCGACCCGTTCTCCACAATATAAGGGGTTCGATTGTTTGATTTGAACCAATCTAATCTTTAAGAATAGTTGTTTTAAATGGATTGATCTTAAAAGCTGAGCTTGCACACATCCAAAATATCAACACAACTCAAAGCCTAAAGATTTTATTTCAATAATTTACCAACTCCAAACATGGTAAGTGATAACTTGTCGCAGGGATGAAAGAACTGATCACTTCTAATTGACACTTAACTAATCATTTCAAAACCTTGCCTCAACAATCTTTTCTATTGGCTATTTAACTTAATTAAGAGATAAATAATAAAAATTACCCAAGTTGTGGCCGAATGCTTATTTTTCCCTCACAAAACAAAAATAAAAAATAAAAAATTAAAGTGATAATATTAAATAATTATTTTATCTCTAATTAATTAAATTAATATGAGATAAAAATAAATAAAAGAGTTTAACTTAAATGTCTGTGGATCACTCAAATGAAGAGATCATATTTTTACAAGAACTTTGTTTTACCCAAATGACTAATATTATGAAAGAGGGTCTCTTTTTAAACCATTCTACATATTCATAAGTTCAAAAATCTAAAGAAAAATTTCGAGAATTCTAAATCCTCTCCAAAAGCTCAAGAAATTTCTAAAGAATTTAAAGAACTCGACAAAAAAATCTTGAAACACCATATCGGTTTTGAAGAAAGTTGTCTTCCGACATGTTCAATTGAAAAAAGAAATCCACGCACTAATTTCATGTTAAAAATAAGGCCTGAAAAAGAATAAATTAAATAATTTTACTTGTTAAATTATGTGTTGCAATCTTTAGATAAATTCTTTGATTATTCTCTTCAGCGGAACTCCGATCCAAAGATTGTCTAAACTTTATTTTGGATAAATGTAAGTGAAATAATCATTTAAAACCTAGTAAGACATGTGGTCTAAAAGTTTCTTTATCTATAAGGAGATCAAAACCTATTTTGAACAAAGTCACTGTTCAATTTTGTTCAACTGAAGAAAAGAGATCCAAACATATTCTAAGAGAAAATCATCGTAACACTTGAAACAAACTGCATTCTTTCAATATCAAGTTTAGGCTATCCTTGAATCGAAGTTCTACCAAAGAGAATAATCAAATGAATTTTCTTTGTATATAAGAAGACTAGAGATCATAACTTTTTTAAGTTGATAAATAAAATTTGTCTTCGAATTTGCAAAGTAAATTTTTGACTCTGTATGCACTAACCCTAGATAGGGTTTAGAGTTTACAATGAATCATATTTACAATTAGGTTTACAATAAATATGGTCACAGAACATAAAAAAAAAAAAAAAAATCGAAATTTCTTTTAGTTGAAGTTAGAGTTGATTTAAAATCCTCAACTCGGAAAATAAAAATTCGAAATTTAGAGAAATCTCGTTCGCCATTACTATAAAGTTTGAATAAGTAGGAGGAAAATAATTTGGCAGTTGATTATCAAATGTTTCAATTTCGAGCTTAGGGTTAGTAGGGTTGAGGACTTGAGGTTTTGAATAATGTGTGGCTCGGTGAAAGGGTTGGGTTTGAGTGTATTTATGAGAAAAGTCTGAAAAAAGAAGCATGACTTTAACATCATAGCTATTGAGGCCGGGAATGTCATTTCAATATATTTTAATGACAGCAACCAAATTTCATTATAAATCTCTTTAAAAGAAGCTTGACCTTTTCATCCATAAAATGTCAAAGTTCGATCAAGTAAATACTAAATTTTAAATAAAAAAATTTTATTTATCTTAAGCAATTCATTCAACTCGATACCTATTAATGTTGAGGTTCAATTCTAATTAAGATGTAACCTATCCAGAATAATTTCTTAAGACAACATATAAACAAATCATTATCATTTGGATCCATCCGGTGGTTTTTTTTTTATTTATTTCTTATTCAAGCGTTTTCGATCTTTTATGTTAAAGCTTGAGATTTTTATGAGTTAAAGTTGGTATTATAATATCATAATTTTTTAACGATAGGAGTCAAATTTTATTTGGAAAGACAAGTCAATTTAGACTCGTACAGATGTCAAAGATCGATCAGAGACACTCATAAAAACCTCAACATTCATGAATTAATTTTTAAACAACATCCAAATAAAATAAAAAAAAACCCATTCATGTTCTTGAATATTTGCGATTTTGGACATGGATCTTCTTTCGTTCAATTTTCATAAATAATATATTATTTGGTATACCAAAAATGTTAAATTCAGCAACATTGAGTTCAAGTTGAGTTGCTGCATATCTAATTTACTTAATGCTCAAAGACGAGGTTGCTAGAAGCCAAGTAAAGAGACAACAATATTGTCGTGCTGTAATGTATAGGAGAGTGACAGTGGGCAAAGTACACTAAAATGATCGAGGAAAAAGATGCTAAGCTTGTGGATCATATTCAATTTGCTTCTTCACATTGTATGCGCAGAAAAATGATGAACATGTGGAACACCCATGGACCAGACAAAAATGCTTTACAATATCATGCTGAACATATTTTATTTATATAATTTGTAATTATATTTCAAAACCCGACAAAATATTTGGAATAATATGGCCATTACATTTGAACGACCGGATTCATTACAGGTTTCTGAAAAGGAAAAGGAAAATAAACATATATTATATTATTAAGTGCTTTGCTGTGTGCAGCTTTTTTTCAAGCTTTTTCAAACTTCTTCCATGTCACCAAAGCCTTGATAAATTTCTTCACCTGCACCATAATTCCATGTTAGCATAGCTTTGGTTTGAATGCAATGAAAATAATAACATTCCTTCCCCATGACTTTTGTTTTACCTCTGATGGGTCCCTGACAGAGAAAAATGCATTGCTTTCTTTGGGCACTGAAGACACCAATATCCCATAACCCAGATTTCTTTCCCGAAATACCTGATTTAGTGTTTTAAACTCGTATTTAGAATCTGATGGAAGATTCACTAAACGGCACATACAGTAAATCTGGAATTCGAGTTATATATACTTGCCTTGAATGCATCCTCATCGGTCTTGTCATCGCCAATATAGATTGCAAGCACATCATCTCTATCACTTAATCCTGCACCAATTTGCATATTAAATTATTCTGAAACCGAAGTTTAACATCGAAACATGGAGTGAAGTGAAGTACCGAGGGATTCGAGCAGAAATTCAACTGCTTTCCCTTTATTCCAGTCAATCACAGGACGGATCTCTAAAACCTGAGTAACAAGGAAAAAATAAAAGGGGTTAAGTTGCTTATAAAAAAAAAAACCGGGACTTGTTTCGATGACAGTACAAAGAAAACGTACCTTCCGCCCGTGAGTCAATCTCAAACGAGGATAGTCTTTCAGAATATCATGAACACGTTGTGCGATGGTCGGCCAGTTCTGAGAAAAGGAAACAAGATTGTTGGAACTATGTCTTTATCTCTAGAACCAAAACTGCATTTGGATGTTGGAACCTTGTCTCTCACCTTCTCCTCTACATTACGGTAATGTACAGAAGTACAAAACTTGTGATTCTCAACATTTGAACCTTTAATATCTTTAGTATTCTCGACAAGGGTTTTAAAAACCTGCAAAATAAGCCAGGCATGTTCACCTCTCGATGCTATTAAAGAGTGATCTAGAACAACAGGTGCTGAAGGTAACATTTACGCACCTCATCAATCATAGGGAAGAATTCTCTAGCGGGCTGGAAAATGTTTACCTCCTTGCCCTGTTGCATAAGCTAATGAATAACTTGAAATTGAGAATGAAGTTCACAATGTAAACACCTATTTCATAGCCTCATTATGGAGACAATAAATTCGAGAAGCTGTCAAAAGTATTACGAGTCTTACCTGTTGGTCAGTTGATCTAATACAATTTGGATGGGCACCAGACTCTGCGTGACTCACAGGGCCCATAATGTCCATCCCATGACTACCAGCATAATAAAGTTCGGTTAGTCCTACCAATTCATAAACCTGAAATTAAGAAACAAAACAAAAATGCAGTAAATGAGACCATATTGTTACCCGGGTTCGGATGATAACAACAGAGGACAAAGAAGTGAGTAAAAACATAAGAACATTCGTGAATGACCTACAATCTACCTTATCACGGCTTCTGCCACTAATAATTGCTGTTGGGAAATACTTCGCAACATCCCTGACAGCAGAACGCATCTGAAAATATGGCAAGATTTTTGTTCTTAAATTTTAATCGAAGGAAGAGGAAGACAACCGAAGCAATGCCATAAACATGCATCAAAATGGACCATCATACTCACAGATTCAGACATAAATGCCCGATCTGGGTCATCTACTATGGGGGAAAGGGTACCATCATAGTCTAGGAAAACTGCAACCTTTTTGTTCTTGGCATTTTTCAGGATTTGGTCAAAAGATTTAAGTGCAGATGGATATTTAATCTGCATATTCGGCATAACAACAAGCAAGCAAGTTTAACTAGTCAAACATATATTACAAGTAAAATTATATGTATCAACAATTAAATCTAGGCATACCATCCAGGAGCAATAAGCAATATCAAAATCATCAGCAGCAGCCTCAATGGTGAAGTCCTTGTCCTTTATTAACCTCTTACGAGGGGGCGATGATGATCTCATCGCCTCTAGCCAACCATTGGACCAAACATCCTCAAGCTTTCCAGGTTTCTTTCTTGGAATAGTCATATACTTGCCTGAGGATAAAGATCCACCTGATTGTTGATAGGAGAGCAGATTCGAGTGGATTCCTAGTCTTGAATTGTTGACTGGAATAGGATCAGTGAGAACTGGAGATGAATGATTTGACTTCAAATCCATAAGACCACTTCTTTTTCCTTTTCGTCGTGATAACTTCGGATCACTTTTTAATACACTTATAACAGGTTAAACTAGATGTTTTACGATAGAATCAGCTTTGTCAAGTAGAGTTATGAACTTTCAATCCTTTAAAGAACTTTTTATCCGACCCTCTTGTCAATGAAAAACCACCTCTTCAATGTTTTCTTATCACTACTGCTTGGTAAGCAGTCCATCAATCGCGGGCTTCCTCGAAACTGGCAAACATCACAAGCAAAAATTCAAAATACCAAATATCAGCAAGCTGTAAATTTGAGATTTGAAATTCTTTTATCTCAAGTAAACATGTGTGTACCTTCTCATCTCCAAAGCTACACCACATTTATGGCAGATAACAGAACATTATTTGCCTAGGAATATGATTTCCGAATTTTACCAGAATGTGCTAAAATCTGCATGTAGAAAGTCAGAAAGAACCATTATAATCCATCCATCCGTATATTTCATATATATAAATAGTGATTCAGTAAGAACATAAAATATCAAACAAGTCCTAATATTTTTCCCAACAAAAGGACATAGCAAACAGTGAAAAGCATATAATCATATATAAACAAAACAAATATCAAGGTAAATGAATAGAAGGAGGGATATAAAACAAAACAAATAATAGATGTCAGAAATTTTTCATATATAGCCTACAGATATTAAGCAAAAACAACAGCAATATTTTACAAATTAAAAAAAAAGTAATAAAACTCAAAATGAGGAATATATATATACACAAAAGTTGGGGAAAAAACTTACTAATACTCAATCGATTCTTTGCATCTGTAACTTCCATACACTTATTTGATCACCACAGTAGGGAGTACCACCTCATTTTCATTTCTTTGTCCAGATCATACATACATCTACAATCAAGTAATACTTGAAAATCTGAATGAAATGACTCATCAATATAACATACATGCGATCATATACATGTGATTACATTGCAGATCTAAATCCATACATCAACATCAAAGTATGATAGTATTAAAACACACACTAATAAAAGAGAAAGAAACAAGTCACTAATACTATTAACTCTTTTTCCAAGAAACTGCAACTACCAAAACGATCAAATTTAACCCCCCCCCCCCACCAAAATTGTAAATGAAATAATTACAGTTGAAATAAGAAAAAAAATGTGAAAAATAATCATTCACGTTTTAAAAAGAAAAAGGAATACTATTCATGGTATAAACTCATGGAATAATTATTATCAGCAAAGAAGGTTTCATTTTTAATATTCTTCAAATGTTTTTAAAAAAAAAAGTTAAATCATTCGTATTTCGGCAGTATAATGATATTCCAATGACAAAACAAAAGAAAATTAATCGAAAACATAATAACATTGAATCATCGGCAGTGTTTTGATATTTTCCCTATTGAATGTTAACATGAGAACAGAAAAAAGATGAAGACACGTTTCTAAATTTTTCAATAAATTTATTACCTAGTTCTTCATAGGTAGGAACCGACAAAATAGAAACTTTTACAAAATCAAATAAACAAACAAATGAAATCGACAATCAAAATCATTTTTCTTCACTGATATACACTACAGCCACCGAAACAGGAGAAGATGCCGTACACCATTAAAAAACAATTAAAATATATTAAAAAAACAACAACAACAAAGAAAGAGATTAAAAACTGAAGACAAATAAAAACAGACCCACAAAAGAAGAAGAAGAATGAAATGTATAACATCCCCAAAGGCTGGAAATATATAGCTGGGTTATGGATACATCATATGTGTATGTGTTTGCATGTTTTCATTTCATTTGACATGCATATCTCACCCAAACGAGTTAAAAACCTTAATGTGAATTGAACTAAGAGATCTTAAATCCTTAAAAGCATCAAAGAATGACAACCCAACAGATAAAAATATAGAGACGGAAAAAAGGTTTCATGTAACGAACCTGGCTAACGAGGTGAAACCCAGACAAAGAACCGGACTCTAAAATGCAGTTCTTACGAGATTCGACAAAGGCAGAACCAAAAAGAAGAAGAAGAAGAAGCAAATAACGTAATGGAACAGAGAAACAGAGGTTTTTATGGAGACGGAAGGGAAAATCTTTTTAAAAATCTCGGGAAAAAAATGAAAATATAAGCAAAAAAGAAGGAAGAAAAAGAGGAGGAGGAGAATTTAGAGGCAAAAATGGTTACCTATTTATAGAGTTTGAAGAGGAAGGGAACATGTTTATCAAGATAAGTTGGTTTCTTTTTCTTTTTTTTAAGGAAACAAAAGCTGTAATTTTCGTTTTTTACTTTCGAAATAAAAAAAAAAAGAAAAATTAATTATGAAATAAGAAAATAAGAACCGTATTACAGCAATGCCACCTGTAAGAATATAAGGTGACGTGGCCACGTGTCAGTTTGGGTCCACGGACGTCGCTTTCTTGCATTGCTGGCAATTGTTTTCTTCTTTTTAAGGTTATAAAAATTATAATCTCTCTCAACCGGATTATTATTGTCTAAGATTTACTCCATATAAATATTAATATTAATATTTTTTTTGTGTCACGTGGAAGAAAAGATTTGAAGAAACAAAACTAAAGAAACAGTTATCGCTTTTGTACAGTTAATTGATGAATGGAAGCACAAATCTCGTGCGATAATTCACGTGGCTTCGCCATTTAAGCTGCCTTTTTATTGTTGAATTTAATTAAAGAAATAAGGGAAAACAAATTAAAAAAAAAAAAAAAGAAATATGGTTGTATTCATGTTAATGCTGGACATGCATGGTACAATACAATCTATAGAACCCATGTTATGTAGTAATAATAAAAATATATATTATGCGAAGACAACATGGCCATTTATTTGTAACAAGTAGCAATTACGTTATGTTGCTGGTTTTTAAAGCAACAGAAATATGAGCAATGAAAGGAAAGCCAAGATTTATTTATTTCAAATTGTCCAGATTCGATATATTATTTGAAACATAAGGGAGTCTAATATCGCATCACATGATAATTGGCGGGAAAGTAATTGACGTGAAAATCATGAGGAAAATTCTTGGTGGATGAGTACAGATTTTCTACTATATTAACGAAAGCAACGTGTCTTGAGAGAGTGACATTTCTGGCAACATTTCCATATTTTATTGATCATTTCGGTGGGGGTGATTAAACCACTAAATCAGTTTCTTCCCATATGTGGATAGGTGTAGGTAATATTTTGGAACTCATATCCCAACTCTCGTAAGCAATATGGTTTATTTAGAAAATGGAATAAATGTAGAGGAGATTCCCGTAAAGCAGGACTGAAGAGTATGTTACTTCCCACCTAGAGACCTAATTATTATTTTCGTAAATTTTAGATTTGAGTCTAGAAATTACTCAGATGGGAAATGAGTCATGCAACCTATTTGTGCCAGCAACCTAATTCCCTTAACTGCTTTCCATCCAAAGTGTTTGAAATTCCACTGAATAACTTGTGGGGAACTATTCCATTGCATAATACGAGAACATTCTGATTTCCCTATTTTTTTCTCTATTTTAAGATTTTTAATTTAAACTAATTTAGATGATAATATCTACGTATTTTATATTTATTTTTGAACCAATTTTTAATATATATATATATATATATATATATATATATATTTAAGAAATTCATTTTTATTAGTATGCTCATTAGATATTTTAGAAAAAAAAATTTTATTTTTTTATTTATTTCACTACAAAAAAAATACGCATATAACGACGTAAATAGTAACTTTAAAAAAAAAAAAAAAAACAGAATCAATTACAAACTATAAATTTTTAAATAAAATGATGCTAATTTTTAAAACTCACGGCTTTTGACAATAAAATGCTGCTACATGTTATTTTTAGTGGTGTTTGTTATGAAAAATGTCAATAAATGTTAAGTTCTAGAAGTGCTTTAGGAAAAAAAAAAACTACAAATTCAAATGATACTTATAAAAAATTAAAATTATTAAAAATATGTCTAGAATAAATCTGACCAAATGATTGTTCAAGTCTAAATGTATTTGGACAATAGTTTGTTCAGGTTCATTCCTTATGTATAAAAAATTATAATTTTTTTTTCTATTTTATATATTTTAATTTTTAAGTTGTTATGTGTTATTATGCTATTAATTATCAATGTCACATTGATTTATTTTAATGGTGTTACTGTTGAAGTATTAAAATATGAGGGAATAAAAATTTAAACACCAATTAAGTCAGGAAAAAGATTAAGTACCGCTTAATATAAGTGACCAAGTTAGAAGCAAAAGATATATTAAGCCTAAGACAGATATAATATTCCAAAAAATGCCAAATCGTTAGCATTTCAACTGAAATGAAATTATTGAAGAATCCAAATATAGTACTATTTTTGAAGCGATTATAGTCCATCTCTGACCAAACGGCAAAAATGAACCTTGTTTTCGTGAAACTTTCCATGGGTTAACAGTTTTCACATTTATATAAACGAAATTTTGATTTAATTAAATTTTTTTAAATTATTGATAAAATATTTTTTATGTTTATATATTATATACATATTTATTCAATATGAAAATAAATTGATGTATTTATTTTTTAAAATGGATATGATTAAATAAATATTAAAATTTCAAATATACATTTGAATCCCAATTAATGTTTCACGTGCATAATTACACTAAATTAAAATTCGTATTTATAATATTCACCAAAAAAATCATATATAATTGCACATTAAATCAAAGTTAATGTTCAATTTTAAAAATTATTTCTAATAAAAAAATTCCTTAAAAAATAAGTCGATATTTACATTTTAAAAATTTTTAACATTTGAACTCAACAAGTGGCTCCGGTAGAAAATGAGGATGTTGTTCATCTTAGAGGTCTCGAGTTCAAGCATCTGTGTGTTGATGTCAAAAGGTCAAGAAAGTACGAACAGAATATTCAAAAAAAATTCCAACATTTTCCTTTCAAACAATAGTGGAAATGATAACGCTGTTTCCTCTTAATTTTAGAAATATGTATTGTGATTGATTTTATTTCATTTATATATTAATATGAATGTTTCGTTGGTTTGATTTAGACAGAGTAATATTTTTAAAGAAAAATAAGAGAAATATTTGACCTCTTCATGTGATATGAAGGAAAGTACGTTAATTCTAGTCCGTGCGTCATAAAATAACCAATGACACTTTTCAAGCAAAGAAGTAGATTAGAAGTAACAAAGAATTGATGAATTAGTAGAACCCGAACAACCCTAAATCTAATACCAAATATAAATGATTTATTTCATTACACATGCACATGATAATCACTGTATAAAATTGACTTGAAGTAAAATTTAAATTGAGTTTTGATTAATTTATTTATTTTTAAACATTCTGTATAAAAATGATCTGTTATTGTGAATTGAAATAATGTTTTTGGGTAGTTACGGGGGAGAAAGTTGGATGATGTGTTTAAAATGACTTGATTATAGTTACTTTTGAAGTGGGTTTTAGACTTTCAAGCTTAACCAAATCCGTGAAAATGTAGATGAGCAATGATTGGTAGATTGTGGAAAATTTTCAAACCAAGAGTGATCATTTTCATTCCTGTTCCGCACTAACATTTAACCTCCACTATTCACCTTTTCACTTGCTTAAGGTCAATCACATTTGTTAATTTTCTCTGCCCATTTCAGCTTTCATTAACCTTTATACGGTGTATGCTTCTATCTAGTCTAGGGGTCTAAAAACATCATGTAGGCCAACCATATTGACTTTTTGAGTGAATTACTCATTTGGCAAAAAAAAAAAAAAAATCAATTTATTTTTATGATGGTAACTTAATTTTAAAAAATTACAAAATAATTATTAAATTTATCAAAAATTCTCATTCAATTCACTGGTTTATTGATTTTTTTTTAAGTCTACTTAGTGAGATCCAAGCGATGATTTAATAATCGGTATGACAGATTAGTATTCATCGACGAGTAGACTAACATACTTTAGATTTAAGTTGATCTAACGATCAGTGTCGGAGATTGAAGAAAAAAGTTATTTGAGTTTTAGTTCGCAGATTCTTGACGTTCAAAATTATTTCATAAAAAAATGAATTGTAAAAGAAAATGGAAAAAAGAGCTCTCGATTGGTGCAAATGGTACGAGCAGAGAAGGCTATACAGCAATGATTTTAATAGTCTAGTAACTTAAATAAAAACTTTCAAATAATTCAATGATAGTTTTTATAACTTTAAGTGATAGTTTACCCTATTTTTATTACAATCTTTTTTTTTTTTTTTGTGATAAAAAAACTAATTAATTGCAAAGCAATGATCTAACATGAAAAAAAAAACCTTAGGTTTATCTATATCAAGAAAAGCACGGATCAGCGTCGATGGAGTTTCAACTAACTGCAATCATCTTTGTCAACCAAGACCTCTTTAGCTAAATGATCTGCAACATGATTATGTTCTCTCTGAATACACCTCAAAATCTACTTGTTTTCTTGAGATAGGATTCGTTGAATTCGTCCAATCAAAGCTGAAGTCGAACTAATGGAAGTATTCCCAAAAATGAATGTAACAACCTTCAAGCTATCAGACTGAATAATAACATACGTTTAAGTACAATCTAATTTTAAAGAACCTCATTCTTCACCACATTTATAAAAGAAAAAAAGAAAAAAAAAACTAAAGTAGGTATAAGAGTTGATTGAGTGTTTAGAAGCAAGAAGATTAAGATAGGGTCATAAAGCAATAAATGGTTAAACTGCCCTACTGCATTTTGATATTAAAAGCATGTTTAACGTTTTCTGTTTTTATTTTGCTTGTGAAATTAAGGTGTTTGTAATTGTAAAACAACCCATTACAGATGAAGGCATGCTGATGTGATATTACTATGTCATTCTATTACATGTAGCGACAAATTATATTATGTCACCTGTTATGTCATGCACTGTTATGGTTAGGCATGCAATCTACTTGTCCTTATTTCCTGTTGGAATTGAAGAGCTGTTTATTCAAATTTAAGAGTGTTAGTGGCTGAGTTATTTACGAGGTCTTCTATAGACATATCTGAGGACCGTGTGGATCGAATTCGAGTCTCATTTCATAGCTTGTATTGAAATGATCTCTTCACCCATAACTGTATGTTTCGAAGAATGAGTCGTGTCGTCTTTGTGATTGTCTGTGAAAATTTCCAATGATATTAAATTGCTCGAATAATCGTCCTCCCAGACAAAACACACTTTTATCGCAAGATTGAGTGAAATAAATATACCACACACCGTGACCGATGTCGCATTTTTTGGACCAATTTGATGAACAAGATTAGTAATATCACCAAGTTTACTTTCCATGGAATATACTTTTACCCCTTGTGATCTCATTGGGTAATCAAACATAAACCCAAACAGTTGATAATTCATAGCCATAGTAGAACGCGTTCAATCGTTTATCATTTTTTTCATGAGCAATCTTCTCTATTTTTAGATCATGCTCGAGCAGTTTATACAACAAATCTGATCACAAAGAAAACACAAAATTAGTTATGATTAGTGCTTGACAACAACGTTAAATTTTAGTTAGTGTCGAATCCATTAAAAATAAATTCTTATGCTTAAATAAAAAATAAATTAAATTTACGATTTTTTTATGGTCAATATTAAATAAACCTTCAAATTAAAGAGAAAGGGGTTAAATATAAATCTAAAATAAATAATAGAAATTAAATAAAAATAAAAATGAAGTAAAAGATAAACAAAATTAAATCTAAATAAAACAAATAAATGAAAACTCTAGCTTCAAGCACAATTTTGATTCCGGCTTCAAATTGATCTCAGATAATAGATTTTCTCCTCCAATCGATAAGTCCACTATAACAGTCGAGAAACAACCTCAAACCTCCTAATTCTTCCATAGTGGTAAATTAACTGTAGGAACAGCCCGACAACTAATCCTTACCAAGCGAACAACCTTGAAAGCGGTTTCCACGATTTAATTCCTCGGCAACCTTACGAACTAGAAGAACCCGATTCAAGTGAAGAACTTCAACTGCGCAGGTCGTTTAAGCTTCATTGTTAACTCCCCTGATGAGATCCAATCACTCAATTGGTTGCATCAATTTGTTCTTCAATGTATCGAATACGATAATGATGGATCATACTGATCCACTAACTGTGTGTCATCCAACACTGAACCGAAGAATACCCTTTGTCAATTGGATGTTAAAACGATGTTGTGAGACAACTGAGCCTATCGCCAAAACTAGAGAATTAATGAATATCATTGTGGAAATATTATCAAATTTGTAAATATAAATCTACTTATTAAAGATTATTTTCATTTAATAAAACGTGATTAATGTATTTTTATGTGAAACTTATACATATTATTTAAATAATATTTTAATTAAAATTTATGAAATTTATATCATATCATATATATTTATTTAATAAAATATGATTGTTATAAAAAAAAAAAAAACTTCACAATTATGGGCGCTACTGATTGAAGTGAAAAAAACATAAAAGAATCAAATTGATAATAAATTGAAGTATTATAATGAAAGGTTGTTATAAGATATTTGAATATATAGGGGAGCAGCAAAATTATATATAAATTAATATAGAAAGGAAAGAATGAGATAAAAGTGAGAATTGGCATATGCTTAGGTAAAGTTGCAGCAAATAGTGAAGAAGAAAAAGGCCATAAAAGAAAGTAGGTAAAGGTAGGGAGATGCTGAAACCCCACCATCACCATACAATAACCAACCAAACAGTATTAATCAGGTCAGGTGGATACCAAACAAAATCCTAGCTACCCTCTCTTCCTGCCTAACTTTGCTTTGAGTTTTGGCCTCAAATCTTAGTCTGATGCGAGACACTCTCCACTATGCGCTTCATTACTCACATGTTTAGGTAGGTTGGCCTTCACTCATTTACTCACACTATTATTCATGGTACGAGTTGAATCCGAACCTAACATCATTATCTCTGTTCAAAAAATGGTATAATCAACGTCGATAATAACAGCAAGACTGATCGCAAAGTAATAAGAAAAAAAAACACATATTTTATGTCTTATCGAGAAAAACCATGGGTAAATGGGGAGAAATTCATTATGCTGAAAAAAGACACAATACAAGAGGAGTTAGACTGCACCTATCTAAGGGTTAAACAACTCTGTTATAATCAATGACTAATAGAAGAAATATAGTCCTATATGGATTCAACTTGTGCGGCATGATCTGCACCGCGGGAGCTCCACTCTCGCATCCCCAATCGCAATTTCAATTCACTTTCGAACCTCAGTTCTTCATCTTCACGAATCTTCTTATTTTGTCTCTCCATTTTAAAGTGCCATACACATAAGGAAAGGGAGTGATAGGATTAGGGATATTGCATAAAAAAAGAAGTGCGTTATAACCTCCCACTTTTCGCCAATAAATTAGTGGAGGTTAACTATAAACCTTTTTTTTTTTTTGGTAAGTAAGGACAATTACTTGGGATCTTATATATAAACGCAACTGTCTTTACTTTTTTTTAGGAATTCCTCTTTACATTTTTTGTTTAATATCATTAAAAATATTTATTTATTATTATTTCGAATGAAACAAAACCTTAATCTGTTATATATATGACTATGCTGTTCCAATTATGTTTTGTACATTGTTAATGTAATTTTAAGCATATATTGGTTAGTATATGTGGGAAAACATTTATAAATTTATAAATTTTGATATAAATTTAAGATGTATTATTTTACTCATCAATTGACAGTGATTCATTGTAACAATAACCAAATAATTAATCGGAGTTCACTAATTAAATTAAAAATATCTAACTACTTAATAATTTAAATAAAAATTCTCGAATGATTCATCAGATTTCAAATATTTTTTAATTAGCATTTTATTACTTCTTAACTGAAACACAGGAATGAAGTTGATCCTAAATGGAAGAGGAAAGTAAGTTTAAGTGGGAAGTAGGGTTAGGGTGGCGTCGGATACACGAGGGTGAACGGTTGTCCCCATCGTAAAAGACAAAACTCAAACCCTGGCCCAGTTTCCCCGCTACAATGCCCAATCGTTGACACCAATCTCCTGCTGACATGGCCGAAACTTTTCATTGAAAAGTTTTAAGTTTTTCATAAACTATGTAAACTTTTTTTGCTATCTAAAGTACACGCTTCAATTTTACTTTTTAGGATGGGAGATGCAATGGAGAGAGAGAGCCTGACTCGGTGCTGACACGGCCGAATATAATATTGTTTGACTCGTAATGCAAAATGGGAAAACTGGGTTCCCTTTGTCTGCGCCCGAAAGGTTGTCTCTAAGCTTTAATGAAGAAAAGAGGGAATTTCAAGGGCAACATACGAGCTTTGGGAATTTTAAGGCTTCTTTTTCTTTGAAATGGGCATGCAATCCCTTTGTTTTTTTATGAAACTTTCGCCCCTCTTTATTTCGACATTATTGAACCAAAATATTTACCCTCTCACAACTGGCCATACATTTCGTGACAAATACTGTTTACATTCCTCCTGTATTTTTCATGTCCATCAAAATATTTTACCCCAATTTTCTACACTTCACATCACCACTCTTGTGTTTTTTTACAATAATATCGTGTACATAAAATGGGGCATAGCCAGATTTAGTTAGGGTAGATAGGAGCTCTCACTCCTTTTCATTAATCAAACTGTGTCACTCTCTATTACTAACAGTTTTATTTGGATTTTTTTTTAATTTCTTATTTCTAACTTTGTTTTTCGACCATGCTTTTCTTCTACCAACACCTTTAAATGTACATTTTAATCATAATGAAACCATGAACACTGTTAATTACTTTGTTATTTCATACAATTCGATTTGAATCAAAATAGTATTCAAGTAGAATCTTTCTAACAATGCTGACTCCACTTCTTTTAATTACTTGCTCACGGTCTCTCAATTCATAACGGAACCATGAACACAGTTAATTTATTATTTTATTTATATTTTCATAATTCATTGTTAATACCATTCATATAATTAATTTTTCATTTTTTATACATCTTATCTCACTACACTAATATAAATTTAACTTATCCAAATATATATATATATATATATATATAAACTTTAACTTTAAAAAAAAAAAAACATAAATAAACTTCTTTTAAGAAATAAGGATTACATTTAAATTAAATGTTCACAAACACCATCAATTACATCGAAACGTATGAATTCTATAATCTTTCTGGACATACACGCATAAAACCATAAACTTAGAATTCCAAATAAAAGTCTTAACTTTAAATTTTAAATAAAAAATTCTAAACCTTTAATAAAGGTTGAAACTCAAAATTCAAAACCATAACTATTAAAGTATAAGCCTTTAAACCTTTGAAAAAAATTCAAAAAGGTTAAGGTATGAGAGTTGGCTGTAATTTCATTTCTTTTTATCTTTTTATCACTTCTAAAAATTAGATAAATTGTTGATTAGACCTTAACTCGATAGACATGAACATTGTTATCAATGCAAATGGATTTGGGTTCGAATGCGCTAAAGTAAATTATTCGAAAAATATCAAATGAATTAATTTCCCTTTCTTTTATCACTTTAGTACATCCAATATATAACAAAAACGCTCGAAAAATTCAAATAAGATCAACAGCATTTCAACTTTTTTGACACAATAATCTTCACTTTGTTAAATCATGCAGACAGTATTTAAAAAAAAAAAAAAAATAGTAAATTTGTGGGTTTAAATCATGTCCCATTCGAACCATTTATTTTCCACGATATTCATTTTTGTCGGAATCGATACAATGGGAAAGTGATAATCAAGTTAATAAATGGTCAATAATTTTACAGTAACAAAGACATTTCAACAGCATCAACATGAAAAGAAAGGAAAAAGAAACCTAAAATCAAAGCGAGCCAGTATTCTTGAAAACGTTGCGACAGTAATGAAACAGTGAGTAGGATACGACCAAAAGCATGGGACATGGTGCGTCTCATGCAAAAGGTGGTCCATCAAAAGCTGGTTATTGTCCCAGACCAAACCCTTGGACACCATTGTCAAAAGAAAACAAAAGGACAAGGGGAAACAAAGGGTCCCCTTTCCATCAGTTACCACCTAAATGAATTATACGTATATATGCGGCATCCATACAGTTCGAAGTTGAACTCTAGAAGCCTTTTTCCCTAATTTTCTGTCTTTTCGATTTTTTCTTCACCATCAGTTTAATGCGGAGTTGCAGGAAAGACAACATAAGCAAACTGACAGCTACTTCCCAGCTTTGGAATCGAACAAATTTTCAGTCAATTAATGGAACACCACCTGTTGCTTTTAATTACAACTTTTCCTATGCGCTCTGACCTCTTTCGTTTTTTGTAATAGGAGATTCCAGAAAACTCTAAATTGGTAAATATGTCTCCCTTTTTTTTTTTTTTTTTTTTTTTTTATATATATATATATATTACATTTTGTTATTGTTAGTTGCAAGTCCCAAATGCATTATCATCGATTAACATTTTCTTTTACCGAAAAATCTGGGTTTGATTTTTACATCCCTTCAAGAATTCTGAGCAGATTTGGGTCGTGATCATGAGTATCAAGCAAGAAGATTATATGAAGACTTTATATCTGATTGTGTTTCAATAATTAAAGAGATCCGACTTTTACTAAAGCCTAATACTTGAAGATCTCCAATGATTTGATTCAATGTATAGACTTATTCAAGGAAATACACGTTTACGTTGATAGGTTAATTAATTGTTTAATCAGATTCCATTAACTGGCACATTTCATAAACTGTTACTCTGTCATTATTTGTGGTGACATCTTTCAATCTGGAAGATTGTTCAAACAGGCTATCCTAGAAATAAACTTATGGGGCCGTCGCTATCCAAAATAATTACTCATTGTATTACCCCCAGTTTTTAAACTCATCATGTGGAGCATATTATGTTAAAAAAAGTAGTCGGTGAGTCCTAATCTTTCCAGCACTAGGGGGTTTTTTCTTTTGTGATTGTTGGTTAATTCCCAAATCATGAAAAAAGTTGAGAAAACTATCTAGTCAACACTAAAAATACTAATACTTTTCCACCACCCAACTTTGCAATGTAATTATGTAATCAAGCGTGCGTGACTGAGAGTGGCAGAAAGTCAAGATCAAGACTTGGTTTGAAGGGATAAGTTAATGGAAGGGAAGACACGACACAGTTTCAGAACTTCCTCCGTCAAACATTTAATGACTGTGTCTTTTGTTTCGGGTGTGGTCACGTACAAGAAGGTGACCAACTGGGCCTAAAAGGATAACTTATTTAAAGGAAAACATTATCAGCCTTTTTCTGGACTGGTTTAGATTTATTGAGAATGATATTCTAACAATTCACCAAGTTAATTTTTAACATCAATAAATAGATAAATAAAAATTGTGTTCAGATCCAAGTTGAACCAACCTGTTGATGCTTTCACTGCACATTATTGAGATCATTATATGATTCATTCATTCAAATATATTCTAAGGTTTTAATGAGTTGGAACTCACTTTGCTGTCCTTTACCTACTCTCAAAGGCTATCCACCCCTCCACTTGCCATAATTAAAGACAATCCTTGAGATTCATGCGAAAGAGAAAGGAAGATGGTGACCTGTAATCGTTGGATTCTACAGTGAATTACATGCATATATAGGCAATGAATTAGTGGAAACTGGCATATTCGGATTTGAATATCTGTTCAATGTACTTTTAAAGTGATTGTTTTGGTTTTGGATAAAGATTAAGAAGAGAATATCAAGTGGAATTAATAAAACGGATCTGAACCTAATCCACTTCCGAGGAAAACTGATGTTGCTCAGTTACCCGAAAAACACAGTTCGATTAATTATTAAGCCAAGTGTGATTAGTATAATCTGTCTAGAAGTTTGTTTCCTTTCAGTTGGTGATCATTAAACAAATACCCAAAGTAGTAATAAATAAAAATTATGGTGAAGAGATACAACATATAATTGCACATGCACAGGCCACGTTTGAGGAAATAAACAAAAAGTGTTGTTGACGATGATGTTGGTCTGGTGCTCAACAAAGTTGATGTCCTGTATTTGTTGCAGACATTATAAATATATTACCTGAAAACCAGACTCGAATGTCGGGGTCAAGGCACCATTTAGATCCTTCTGATCCTCATTTTGATAATCCAACCAATAGCCATGGGCTGCTCAACATTGGTTCAAAGCTCTTGGAATTGATCAATGTTCGTTTCATATCACTGCACCAGTTTTCTTTGAAGATTTGTGGGCCAAAAGGTCCAAGAAGGATGCTGGAGCCCTGCAATCAAAGATAAGCTGGATAACATGTTAGAATGTGGAGTTTTTTTACATCATTTTAACGAGATTCTTTTTGATTATCGAGAATGTGAAAAGAGATCGATTGTTAGGTGCGATGATGACAACTATAACTATTTTATTGAAGAATAATGAAATTTATCCTTGTATCGATAATTAAACTCATGAATTAAAATTGAGATTTCACTATTTGACGAGATTTTCTTTCTTCATATTGGTTTTTCTTAATTTTAGGCTAAAGGGTCTTTAAAGCCCTTGAGCTTTTCCACCAAAAAAAAAATCAAATAAGCCCCTTATATATATTGCACTCAGTTGAGCTTTTGAACGTTAACATTACAATCAATTAAGCCTTTTTGAACGTTAAAGTTAATAGTCAAATTATTACAAGTAATGACAGTCGTTTTTTTTTTTTTTTTGTGTGTTTTCACCATGCGACACAATTAAATAGTAAAAATTGATGTTTTTGAGATAAGATATGGTGGAATCTTAAGGTGTTTGTTTCTATTAAAAGAATTTCTCCTTTTGAGCTATGGGCTAAAGTTGTAGTGATGACTACGAACTACATGCCTTTAAAATGGAGCTAATGAACTAATGTTAGCACTTCCATTACATGCTACTTTTTGTGAGTATGAGTACGAACTTGAAGGGTCAAGGATTTTAAACTGTTTTTTATCAATTAATAAAATCATAAAATTTGGGAAGCAATTAAAATGTATTGAGCTAATACATAGGTTTGTTTCAATTGTTGCCAATAATAAATTATTAAACATCACGTGTCTTTGGTATCTTAAGACAATAAAAATTGAGGTATTTTTGGTGTCTTCGACATTGAGAGTTTGACACCTATTTGGACTAATCCAAAATGGATAATAACACTACATTAATAAATATAGTTAATCCAAAATTAGAAAATATTAAAAAAATTTTAAAACTTACAACTGTTTTTTTGTGGTTCTGATACCTACGAAACCAAAAGATTTAATGATGGATGTAAATGGAAACATAAAATTTTAAATTTTTGTGAAAAATTTTGTTGGAAGGATATTTTGAGAAGATAGAAAAATTTTGCTTAAAAGAACTCTGAGAAAATTGAAATCTGCTTTTCATCGCCAAATTGAGAGCTTTTTATAGAGGACTCTTATCTCTTTTACGACGACATTATTGAGGAATCTATTTCCACACATCATTAAAAATTTTATAGTTTTGCATACGTTATTACAATTTTAGAAACTTTTGTAGGGAATCTACATTATTCATCTTATTTTATAATATATTCCCTGAATCATTTCAGAAACTTAACAAGGAATCTCACTATTCATCTGGTTTTGGAATATATTCCCTGAATTTGAAGACTTTGCGAGGACCCTCGCTGTTTATCTTTTTCTTTTGAAGACTTTTGCGTGTACATTTCATAAGTTTTGTAAGAAATCTTATTATTTATCACTTTTTCTTAATTTTAGTGATTGTCACGGTTGTAGTATCATTTGCAAGATTCACAGTTTTAGTTGAGGATTTGTCTTCTTTTGAATCCGAGTACATTGAGCTAAGCATTTCAGTCATAAGGTTTCGATATTCTTTTTTGGTCTTGGCCTAAACTAACAATGCAGTAACAGTACAGTGAATTTCGCAGCAATTTGGTTTGAGGCAATGGACTTGCACAATCTTGAATTTTTGTTGAAATTTTCTTCTAAATACTAAGAATTATATTGGGATCATCAATTTGTTCCACCACTTTATCCTAAAATTTCGAACTAACATTGAGATCTTCATATATTAATACTATTCATAACCATAGTTCCATGAAACAAATCAAAAAATACATAATTTTGAAAAGAAATGAATCATTTTGTATGTGTGTCTTGTGATTTGGCTTTGATTGGTTTCTAGTAGAATATTGAAGTAATATGTTTCATATTAGTTCCACTGTTCTTGAAATCAGCTGGGGAATTTATATTGTGTACCATATTTGAAGTAAATGAGCAAAGAGTAACTCACATGTTAGTTGTTGATGAGGAAGACATTGTACCGAGCTATTTGGTTGGTGAAGAGAAAGTCAGTGTACCAAGCTTACAACTTTTTTGTCAACGGGTTTGTCTTGACAACAAAGATTAATTGAATGAAAATGCAAATACTACCTTCGAATTACATTTTCTTGTAATTATAAAGAATCGTAATTCTCTGCATATGTTTGGTTGAAAGACTGTAATTACATCATAATTCCTTACGTTATTTTCTGTACTACAAATTGTAACCGAGTTACATAATTTATATTTTATTAAACTATTAATTACTATAAAAATTATTAGTATGATAAAAATAATTTCTAAGCAAGTAATAATAATTAAAGTGAAATCATCGTACTGTTATGTTAGTCTAAAAAAGTAGTAGATGGCATGATTACTAATAAAAATTGCAAGAAAAATAAAGACTTAATATAACATTTGGTACTTGAACTTGACATTTTTTACTAATTTGGTACGTAAACTTTTTTTTGTCTAATTTCGTACTCAAACTTGACATTTTTTCCTAATTTGGTACCTAAACTTGACGCTTTTTTTTTTAAGTTGGTACTTCAACTTTTTGGGGTCCAATTTGGTATATGAATTTTACTCTTTTTCTTAATTTGGTACATAATCTTTTTTTTTTTAATATTATTTCGTTAAGCATATCTCAATACATATTTTGACATAAATTTTCTCTAAAACTAATAATATTTTTGTAGCATAACAAAAATCATTTCAACACCGTTATTGTTTTGCGTAATTTTTATAATATTTAATAAATTTAGGTACCAAATTGAATTAAAAAAAAACTTAGGTACCAAATTAGAAAAAATGTCAAGTTCAGGTACCAAATTGGGTCCAAAACAAGTTCAGGTACCAAATTAGAAAAAAGTGTCGAGTTCAGATATCAAATGTTATACTAAGTCAAAAATAAACATCATATGCAAATTTATCTAAATGTTCTTATGCATATTTGTTGAGTTATACACTCTTTAATATTTAACAGATGCTTATTATCATCTGAATTTGAATATGCATCATTAAAATTATTAACATCTCATTCTTCTATGTATTTTACAAAGTATGGATCATTTCAATTTCACCCATGATTGAAGTTAGTACCAATCAACCTTATTTTTTATACTACACTAAGGTGATGTTAATATGATAAATATTTATAATGGTATCATACCTAATAATATGATACAAAAAAACTTTTTCTATTTGCATAATTACCATCGCCCTTATAATATTTGAGTTGATAATTCAAATAATCTTCGACTTTAATTATAAAAACTTATATAAACTTAATTTAGAAAAAAAAACTTAAGCTAGATTATATCCTTTTTATAATACGTAAATTAAATCAAAATAATATAAAATTTATAATATATAACTTTTATAAAAAAAATTATAAATAGTCTAAAACTTTCATAACAATTCTTAGAAATAATATAAATTTTTGTCGTGACTTTAAAAAATTATTTTTTATAAATAAGTTATTATAAAAGAAACTATAATATTTTTTTATTAATAAATATATTATTTTTATAATATATAATATGGACACATAAATAAGTTTTGCTTATACTTGACCATAACTTTTTATAAATAAATATATTGTAACAATTTTATAACATTTAAATTATTTTTCGTATAGTCAAAAAAATAGGTTTTATAATTAATTTTTTGGTCATAACTTTAAAAACTTTTACATCTTAAATAAATTTTTATTATAACTTTATAAAATAAACAATTTTTTTTTTAGCTATAACCATCCTAAATTCTAAACTATAAACTTTAAATCTGAAATATAATTTTTATAACTTGTATAAAATTAATTTTTTGAAATTGGATTAGGATGTAATTACATACGTAATTACTTCAATTCTCTTCCTTCCACCCAAGAATTGAAAAGTGTAATTTGAGTGCTTCAATTACATTCAATTTGATGAAATCCACCAATTATGATGACTACTCAAATATTTTAATTTTTAAATGCCTAAATGTGTATACAACCTCGATAAAATAAATAGCCATTAAATTTTTTATTTATTTTAAAATGATTTAAAACGACACGAATTTAAATAATAAAAATGAAAAATTAAATATACGAATAAATGAAGGTTTGGTCCGCGCCGACCTAATAGAACAGCTCTACATTATTATGGTGGCAAATATGATTGCAATGTAAGATCTTCTTTTTATCTTGACATAACAATTCAATACCCAAAGGACTAAATTCAAATAATGGCAAATGCAAAATAATTTAATTGTAAATACTCAGAGTTCACATGGCACTTCCCATTCCTTTTGCCCATCCAAAGTAAATCCGTTCCCCAATGCCATTTACTTTCAAGCTAACCCTTTTCTTTTAATTTTTTAATTCAATAATGGTAATTATTATTTATGTGTGGAAATTATAATCCTAATAATAAACGATCAATATCATCATCACCCAATATACAACAACAACCAATGGCGGTTTTTTTTTTTATAAAATTAATACAAAAAAATAATTAGAAATCAAAATAATACACTCTCCATTATTTACCAAAATGGTATACATAGGAAAATGACGTCTCCTAGATAGATGACACCACTTTAAAAATCTGACACAATTTTTTTTTTATATACTAAAAAAATATAAAATATAAAATATTTAGTGATGTCTCCTAGATAGACGGCACTCAATTTTTCGGATATAATATAAATCCGTATTTTAAATACGAGTATGACATAAAATAATAATAAATTAATGGGTGATGCCTACCTGACAGGCGGCATCGACTGTCTCATTTGTCTACTCAAATGTAGTTCATATCAATATATTCTTCAAAAATTATGAATGCACTCAATTTAGAGGTGTTTATGAATTAAGTTTGGGAAGCTTGAGTTTATATTTTTCAACTTTAAGGCTGTTTTATTATTTATAAATAATAAAATTGTAAAAAAATAAATATTTTTATGAGTACATTTTAATAAAAATAAATTTTATTATTTTTAAATAATTAAATGGATCTTTTGGATGAGTTGGGCTCAATTTGAATTTTTTTAAAACCGAAACTTGAACCAATCCATAAACACCGTTAAGTGAAGGGATATTTATTAAATTAATATAGATATAACACAACATAATTTTATATTGATACCGATACTTTGAGAACTTAATTCCACCAAGTCTCCTAAAGTGATATAATATTGATACTTTGAGAATTTAATTCAAATATTTAAAATTGAAGGACTAAGCATAATTTAAGTACGGATTGGTGCTGCCGACCCCATAAGCACCATTGGTGCTGCTTACCCCATAGGTACTACTCGAAATTTTTAAATTTTCTCATTTTTAATCTGTATAACCCATATTTTTCCTGTACAAAACATGAATGTCTCCTATTTAGGAGTCACCACTTAATATTTTATTATTATTTTTTTAATATAAAATAATAATAAAAAATATATGTTAAATTTTTAAAATGTGTCGTTTATTTAAGAGGTACTATTCTCTTATATATACTATTTTAATAAATAATGAAATAAATGTATTATTTTAATGTTTAAATAATTTTTTGTATTAATTTTGTAAAAAAACCCACCAATGGCTAACAGCTAAACATAATAAAAATTATAAAAAATATATACATAATCGGAATTAGATTTGCCTAAGCTCCACTGACACTTGTCTGTCGGAAAAAAAAGGTGTTGTATCATGTCATGAGTAGGGCATGACAGGACAGGCTTTGCATGATAGATTGTGTTTTGACTTTATACACCATGCAATCATGTATTACATATTAAATGTTAAAATGTTAATGTACTAATTTAACATTTAATATTTTATATTGTATGATTTTTAATTCTGTTGAATATTTGTTTGTGTCACATTATAAAATAAATATTTAAAAGTTAAAATATGATTTAAGTTTGTATACATTTCATGCTTTTGAAATTTAGTCTCGTATTTTATTTTTAGGAAATTTTTTTAAATTTAAAAATTAAAAATTAATTATTATTATGGTTAAAATTATTCTATTAAATCATTTAGTGTATCATTTTGAAATTAAAAAAAAATCACTTAATAGCTATGTAACAATAAAAATAATGCAAAAAATATTGATTATAGTTTAAAAAAACACTCATTCAAACTCGTCATAATATAATATTTTTTCACAATAATATTCTTAAGAAAAATTGACGTTAACATTTTGATTGTAATAATTAACAATATTAACTATTTAGATTAACTAATGACATTATAAAAATATATGGATTGAATTAAGTAAAAAATTAAATTATATAGATTGAATGTTAAGTATCAGCATAGATTATTGACCATCTTATAATATCAACAAAAGACCTAAAAGAAATGGAAAACTATGCATCGATCTCTAAATTACATCTCGTAATAGGATTATGGAAATGTAATATTATCTTGTTTGATTCATCTGGCTAGAATGTAAAATTTAGGTGCTTGGTTGATAGAAAGTAAGATTACATAAAATCGCATTTTCCTCAATTGTAATTTATATAGAATTAGTTCTTTTAAACAAGTTTAGTTCCTTTAATATTTTTTAATCTCAATTTTTATAAAATTATGATAAATTATTACAATTATTACTTATTTATTACAATTTATATATTAATAAGTAAATATATAATATTGAAATAAATTTATAACTCATCAAATGTGATTGCAACACCAATTATAATTATAATTATATTCGTAATTAATATATTAATAAATAACCTTTAAATATAATGCAATAATTATAATTGTGATGGATGACATTTACTGGTTGGTTGTTAAAAATATATTTTTTAATTAGTCTTAAACTTTATTTAATAAAACAACCTAAATTAATGACACAAATAAAAATGAAAAGTAAATTGGTCTAAAATTTAATATTACACCCGTAATCTAATATAATTTAAAAAATGGGTCATAATGACATTACACATTATATTACGATATTTTAACACTATTTCATAATGTGAGATTATAGGATGATCGGAATGTTACATTCGACGAACTAAACGCCTATTTTAGACATTTAAATTATATATAATCACAAAATATTTCAATTAAAAAATTAATAATATTAACTATTTGAAGTAATTAATAACATTATAAAAAAATTAGTGTTTAAAGACTTTATTTCAAATTTAATAAAAGTATAATATAACTACCTAACATGAGATTTTTTACAATAATAATATAAAAAAAATTAAATACCAAAATAATACACTCCCCATTATTTACCAAAATGGTACATTTGAGGTAGTGATCCCTCCTAGATAGGCGGCATCATTTTAAAATTTTGACAATTTCTTATTTTTATTTAATAAAATATTGAAGGACTTGAGATGAAATTTTTCATTTAATTAAAAAATTAATAGTATTAACTATTTGAAGTAATTAATATCACTTTAAAAAATTTATTGTTTAAAGACTCTATTTCAAATTTAATAAAAGCATAATATAACTACTTAACATGAGATTTTTTACAATAATAATATAAAAAAAAAATTTAAATACTAAAATAATACACTGTCCTCATTATTTACCAAAATGATACATTTGGGGTAGTGATGCTTCCTAGATAGACGACATTACTTTAAAATTCTAACAATTTTTTTTTATTTAATAAAATATTGAGGGATTTGAGATGTAATTTTTTATTTAATTAAAAAATTAATAATATTAACTATTTGAAATAATTAATACCACTTTAAAAATTTTATTGTTTAAAGACTCTATCTCAAATTTAATAAAAGTATAATATAACTACCTAATATGAGATTTTTTCAATAATAATATAAAAAAAAAATTTAAAAACCAAAATAATAAACTCCTTTTATTATTTATCAAAATGGTATATTCGGGATAGTGGTGTCTCGTAGATAGATTTAAAATTCTGATAATTTTTTTTATTTAATAAAATAAAAAAAGATAATTATTTGATACAAATACACTTTTAACACTTTTTCAACTGCTAATTAAAAATAAAAAAATTGCATCTCAAAGTCTTTCAATATTGAGTGAGGTTGAAAGATTTAAAAGAAAAGACATTAATGATACTTTTCTTCTTCACTCACTGTGCAACAATGGTCAACATTAGCCGAATTTGGTCTGTTTGGTAGCCACCAGAAATAACCACTGTTTGTATTATGTATTCCCATACCCTTCCCTTTCCATCTACCTCACTTCCCTCTTTGTGTCTCGTAAATAGGTGGTATCACTTTAAAATTTTGATAATTTTTTTTATTTAATAAAATAAAAAATAATAATTATTTGATACAAGTACCCTTTTAACATTTTTTTAACTGCTAATAAAAAATAAAAAAATTGCATCTCAAATCTTTCAATATTGAGTGAGGTTGAAAGATTTAAAAGAAAAGATATTAATGATACTTTTCTTCTTCACTCACTGTGCAACAATGGTCAACATTAGCCGAATTTGGTCTGTTTGGTAGCCACCAGAAATAACCACTGTTTGTATTATGTATTCCCATACCCTTCCCTTTCCATCTACCTCACTTCCCTCTTTTTCACCAAAATGAATGAATGAATTTTAATACTCAAACTCGCTACTTATCTTACCTCTTAATTATGAGTTCGAGATTATATTTCCGGGAATTAACTGGTAACACCCTAAGTTCAAAAATAAAAATAAAAATAATAACTCCTTGAACACGATAGGAGCAAAATCAATGCACAGTATGCATACATGTTGTATAGGGGGGGGGGGGAAGGGAGATGATAGGTTAAGGTCCAAAATCTGCTAAAAGATTTGCTTTTGACATTCAAAATCTGCATACCAGACACACTTACCACAACAACTAACTACTGGTATAGTGTAGCTAGCCCCTTCACATCCATGCCTTAAATGAGGCCCAGGCCCCATTTCGCTACAACACTGCAAACAGTCGCTGCTGTTGGCTGCCACTACTGCTGGCACTGCCACTGGAGACAGTGGCGCCGTCCCCTTTTTTTTCTTATCTTCCCCCACCACTAACCTCCACAAAGGCCTTCAACCCAACTCTTTGTCCTCTTTTTAGGTCTCTCTTTCAATGACACATTTCACTGATGGCTGATGACTTTTTTAACACCCCCCTCTCCTCCTCCCCCAATTATTCATTATAAAACTCCTGACATCCACTCCTGCTTCTTCTACAAACAGCAAAACAGAACATGGTGATATGTCTCTTTATTATTCCTTAATTTCTGGAACTTCAAATGTTTTTTCTTTTCAGTTCATGAAATCATTCGGTGTTGATTCAACTTTGTTGGGTTTTTTCTTTTTCCTTTTAATTTCTTACAGGTTGGTCCAGGATCAATTCCTCATTGGCTTGGGGTTCTTCTTGGACAAAAGTTCTTCGATCCTTGCATACTTCATGAATCTGCAAAGAAGAATGAGAAGAACATTTTCTGCTTGAATTGTTGCATTACAATTTGCCCTCACTGCTTGCCTCTCCACCGTCATCATCGTCGCTTACAGGTTCATTCATCTATAATTTCCCCAAGAATCGTATTAAAATTCACCGTTGCAGATCAAATTCACTCTGTTTTTCCTTGTACACAGATAAGAAGGTATGTTTATCGAGATGTTATACGATTGAGTGATGCTCAGAAACTGATCAATTGTTCCCTCGTTCAAGTATGAAAATAATCATTGAAATTTTTTTCTTTCTTTTGAATTCTATTATTTTGATCATTTTCATTACTCCACAGCCTTACACAACAAACAGTGCCAAAGTAATATTTTTGAATGAAAGGCCAATTTCACGCCCATTTAGAGGCTCTGGTAACTTGTGCGCCAAATGCGATCGCAGCCTTCAAGACCCCTTTCTCTTCTGCTCCCTCTCTTGCAAGGTTCATCATATATTCACACTCCCTGTTTTTGATTTTCTTACAATGTTACTGTTGCTGTTTCTCTCTTTGTTCTCAACCCTAAATTTGATGTCCTTTTTTCCCAACATGCATGCAGGTTAAGCACTTGTTGTACAACAGTAGAAATGATTTTTGGTTGGTAGAGCAGGAAGAGGATCGTCGATTAACTCCTGACTCAGTCCTGGACTCCCATAGATCAAGTTGGTCAGGAGGATCCGCAAACACAGCTGCCACTAGTAATGGTGACAGCGGAACCAACTGCAAGCCATCTTCACTACTTTGCACTGCTACAACCGAGTTTCTCAAGATAAACAAGAAGAAACGGAGCTGCGTACTAACCCCACGAGTTCCCCACCGCCACAGATGCTCACAGGCTGAGAGTATTAGCCGCCGGAAAGGTGTGCCTCATAGATCACCTTTGAATTAAAAGTGAGAAATAAAAAAATATGTTGTGTTTCCATAGAAATGGGGAAGTTTTGAGTGCATTGTGATATCAAGTAATTGCTTCCTCAAATTTTGTATAGTTAAACGTATTAGACATAAGAATACACTTGATCGCTGTTAAAACAATTCAGATGGGATTCTAAATCTTATCCATTTTTGTAGTCAAAGTAAGTCTAAAAAGTCATGCGTAGGAGAAGGAAGATATGAATGTGAATTATATGGTTGAAAAAGGTGCAGACAATTGACCATCTCAAAGGGTTGTTTGTTTAAATGCGACAAAAGGAAAAGTGGGTTTCTCTCGCATTGCAAAATAGTGTTTAAATCAACTATACTGTCCTGCTGCTGGGTGATTAAACAAGTCATTACAAGCTTATCCATATTATTACTGTTTTAATATATAAAAAAGTCGATAGAATATTAGTTCGATAAGATATATTTATCAATACAGGAGGATACGAATTCGTATTTTTTTTTAATTAAGGCTGTGAGATTGTTGGATTGGAAGAATGGACCCCTAAAATCAACAAAAGATCAGCAGAGACAGATAAGACCATGGAAAGATGGAATTGCTAAGCCCACATCAGCTAGATATATACACATATTTTTTTTTATTACATTTTGTTTCTTTCCTCTCTTTTTCCACTTCCTTCTTTTACTGTGCTTTAAACATGACAGTACAGGAGGAAAGTACTTAACTTTTTAGCTGTTTGTGCAAATTGCCGGGTAATTTACTCAAATGAAATTTTAAATTTATGTTTTTTTGGCGTTAATAATGCAATAATAGATACTTATGTATTTTTTTTAAATATGATATTTTATTGATATACGAAAATACGAGAATTTGAAAAAAAAATTTGGGGTGTTGGTCATGCAATGATTGACATCTCTTTTTTTTCTGATAAAAAACTTGCGAATTTTTTAATTTAAGACATTCAAGACTTCAAAATGTGGGTGAGAAAACATTTGTTGTTCTAATAAAACATTTCCATATTAACAACACCACTTTAGTATAGCATAAAAAAAACAAAGTTGGATTGTATTAGGTGGAATTAAGATGTTTCATACTTTGAAGAGTACGTAGAAGAAGAAGATCTTAATGATCTTAATGATGCATATTCGAATTCAAATGATGTACTCTTTTATGAACCAACAAATGATGAGAAAGAGCATATGTTAAATATTAAAAAAGGAATAACCCAATAAATATGTAATAGAACAATTAGATAAAATTGCATATGATGTGTAATTTTCTTGTTATTTTTATTAGTAATCGTGTTATCAACTATTTTTTTAGACTAACATAATATATATGATGATTTGATTTTAATTTTTCTTACTTGTTTAGAAATTGTTTTTATCATACTAATATTTTTTTATAGTAATTAATACTTTAAAATTATAAATTATATAACTGCGTAATTACAATTTTTATTACTAAACATGACATGATAAATTATATTCTGTCAACCAAACACGTCTAAAAAATTACAATTATTTATAATTATAAAAATGTAATTTCTACTCTATTAATTACATTTTTATTCAGTTATAGGGTAAGATATGCATATGCCTTTTTGAATTCTCATTACAAAATAGTGGGAACAGTGATACTATTAAATCATAAAGAAATGAGATTCTAGGAGACTGAAACTTAACTATTAAAAAAAATACATGTTTTCATTTATCAAACTACAAGCAAACAGCACCAGTGGTCTAGTGGTAGAATAGTACCCTGCCACGGTACAGACCCGGGTTCGATTCCCGGCTGGTGCATAAGAATGGTCCTTTTTTTGTCATTGACAGCTTCTTTGATTCTGTTTTGGTCTGGCGTTAACCAGCATATTTACTTCATCCTATCCTCTGCCAACTCTGTCCCCACTCCACTCATCGAAGTAGCCAACACCAGTAATTGATTTTTTTTTTGGGTACAAAATTAAGGTATTAATAGCTAGTAATGGTGATTAATCCTTTCATCGTAAATATTATTGAAAGAGATAAACGATTAATTATGAAATGTGTTTAAATATCATAAAATGATAATTGAATCTCAATCTCATGATTAAGGAATAAAGTAAAGTAATTAATATTTAATTATTAATATTAATAATTATCAAATCCAATGCCCAGAAGCAGCTGCATCTTCGAACTTAAAAGGTTAAAAATACACAATTATATATGAACTATTATGCAAAAGCTATTTAACCATACCCCAAATATTCTGTTAGGCATTGATCTGAAGTTAACCAAAAACTAAGAGCTAAACCATGATCATCATCATTCGCAAAAATAGAAGAAAGAAAACTGAAGTACAGGAATATTCCTACCCAAAGAATTTTGGGTTTTTAACCAAAGAAAAACGAAAATTACATTTTACACGGTTCAACATTTTCCCAATTAATTCCGGCAGTGCGCCGCAGGCTCGGTAGACACTGTAATGCCTACTCCAGACAAGGACAGCATCGTATTCGTAAAATCTTATCATCAAATTTTATTTATTTTCATAAACAAATAGGGTAAATTCCCAAAATAGTCATTTTTATTTGACTCATGTTACATTTTGATCATTTATATTTGAAATATTACGTTTTAATCACTTCGTTATCGTTTTGTTACGAAACTGTCATTCTGTCGTTAAGATCTGTTACCTCCCAAACAGTACTTCGATGTGACGATTAAAATGAATGTGACATCTATATTGGCATTTAAAACTCATTTTAACTGTCAAGTCGGACTGTCGTTTGGGATAATAGATCTTGATGACAGAATGACCATTGTATAAAAAATGATAACGTAAGTGACTAAAACGTAATATTTAAAATATAAATGACTAAAACTTAACTTGAGAAAATAAAAGTGACGATTGTGAGGATTTACCCTAAACAAATAATATAATAATAAATTATCATCGTTGCGAGTATCGTTATTTTCGTTATTGAAAAAGACTTGTCTTTTTGCATTTCCACTTTCTCCAAAAGACATTGCCTTAAACTCCCTCCTCAAATCCTTGAAACCCATCCACACCGCATTCTGACCCGGAAACGTCCTCGCTCCACTATTCTCCCCGGGTCGGGTCAAGAAGGGTAATCATACGCGCTGCTACTGCGTTTGGACTTACCATTTGAAGTAACTTGCTGCATGGATGTACGTGAGCTGTATTTGATCGTTGGTTTCTGTTTATCCTCATAATTTTAAAAAAAAAAAAAAAAAAAAAAAAACTCCTTCCACCCCGACCGTATTCGCATTTCTCAAAAAAAAACCACCACTCTAATGAAATTTATGATTAAATCGTATTCAGATAATAATATTGTAATGAACAATTCGAGTTTTAAAATAAGTTTTAGATTCAGATTTTACACCCTACCATCAACCGTGATCTGTTTCTGGAATATCTTATTCCTTTTTATATATCCCTAATTCTGATTAACTTTTCTAATAAACTTTTACATAAATACAAAAAAAAAAAAATATTTACGGTTTTAGATAACTATATCTAAATTGTACCCAAATAATAAATCTACTCATTTATGTGACCCAACCTGCACATAAATTTCAACATTTCTTTTATTTCATTAAAAAAATTGTGAAAAATATTATAATAGGTAGCCAAATTCAGCAATTATTTTGTTTTATATTTTTTTTATCGAAATTAAAGTATTCACCGTCAATAATAATAATTAATTTTATCGTTATGTTACGTGTGTTTTATCAAATGTTAATCTTATCTAAATTATTAAGTGATTTACATTTTCTAAAGATGAATTTAAAGTAGATGAAGAGCACATTTTAAATTAATAATAATTTAATAAAATAACATAATTTATGTTTTCAATCATTTTGAACGGATTGTGTTTAAAATTAAATAAAAAAAAAAAGAATTATTAAATTTTGTAATAAGATGGGATGGTCCCAGTGATAATATTATTATAATATAATGTCCCCTCTTAACCTCTCACATTTCAAGTACAAATCGTATGCATTCATGTGTAACCAACTTGTTGATATGCAAGGAAAAGGTAAATAAATAAATAAATAAATACAAGAACAGCCAGTCATTTACATTCTTTAATCACCACCTTTAATGAATGATTTAATTTTCAACTTCTATATTTCAACTCAAAATTATAAATCAGGCATCTTGGAATAAGGATATGGGCACTGGCAGTGGACCAACTGGGGTTACCAAATTAATGGTTTATACTTTGAAGCAAGCAAATATTAATGTAGGGACAAAAACGTAAAAAGAATAAATATCAAATTACTTATGATAGCATAAGTCGAAAAAAATATAATATATCATCGCGATTTATGGACTTTCATCCGATATATTTTGTACTAATGTCCTCGAAAGAATTTTTAGAATAATATTTTTTTTCATAAAATGAAATACTAACTTGTATTTAATATTAGAAAAATCGGTTTAATTAAAAGTTTGAACTAATCTTTCTAAAATAAACAAACATTGTGAAAACCCTAAAAAGAAAAGAAAGGCAGGGGAGTCCCTAAAGATAATCATATGGGTGAGAGAGAAAGAGACAGAAAGTGGATATAAATAGCAGCATAAAAAGGAACAATGATGTGCTGCAACAATCTCTCTACAAATATAAAAAGAAAATGAGAGTTCTTTTATCTTCCTCTTTCAATTTTCTTTTCCTTTCTTTCTCTTTTAGTTTCTTTCTATTTGGTCCCAAACCCGTGATCTGATTCCTTTTTTTTTTTTTTTTTTTTAACGTATCATCTCTTTCATCTAACTGCATTGAGTTTTTAGTAGTTGAGATTCTTGGGAATTGTTTTTTTTTCTTTTAACATCTTTATTGTGATCTGGTTAAGACAGTTGGATCATTTGTTTCTGGGAAGAACCAAAGTGGAAAGTAGAGGGTTTTCTTTATCTCATGGCGGAATGTTTTTTAATTTATTTTTGTGGGTTATTTGTCTCCTGGTGAGTTCTTTCTCCCTCTGGATTTCTGGGATTTCGCTGGTCATATTTTAAGCTGTTTTTTCTTTATTTTTTATGCGTTCATGTCTTGTTAGTTCCCTGTTTCTTTCTTTAATGCTTCATGCCTTTGCTTTTTATGAGGTTGGTTTTTTGTTTTAATAAATGTTGATGTAATTAACAATTATTAGGATTTAACATCAAGTTCTGTTCCTCTCGGTAGATTCTGTTTCTGGGTAATCATAATCAAGTTTCCTTTTTCTTTTTGAAGGCGTATAAATATAAGCAGAATGTGGCTTCAATGGCTTGTTTTATAGGTTAAAATTTTACCCAGATTCATCTGCATGTTTCAACAATGGACTAGTCACTAGATGAGGAAAGAACATTAGTTATGTCTAAAGGGAAGCAAAAAAAAATTGACCTTTTTATGGTAAATATCTACAGACCCGCATCTATTGTTAATCACATACTTGTTTCTTGAGAGTGTTGTATGTGATCGTAAGAAGTGACTTCAATGTTCTCCTGGTGCTGTCTGTGTGTTTCAGCCACCTAATTTTCTCCTCAGCTGGTAATTGTTGGATCATAGGGAAAAGTTTCTTATGGATGAAGCTTAGTTTAGCCTTTAAGTTATCTTTTAAAAATGCGCTATTTCAATGTTTATATATGAATTAAATCTGTAATTCTGAAGGATGCCATTGTGTCATAATATCCTACAAATAGCACTGTTTCAGTGGGAAACAGCTAAGAAAACGCATTGATATATGATGCTGATGTTAGTCAATAATTCTTCCATTTATAACATAGATATTTTCGCCATTTCTTCAGAGTCTTTGCTATTGGCTACTTTGGTTTTCTTCTTCAGTAATAATTCTAAATTTGCCAATTACACCTCATATTGAACAAACAAGTTTGTGTAGTTGGAAATATTATTAAGGTTAAACTTTTCTATAGCAAAGTATGGCCGTAGTTAGAATTATGGCTAAAATCTTGCAATGACTATGGTCAGTTTATGTTTTGGTTTAAATATGTTGTTTGAATGGACTAGGCCAGGTTAAATTCTATGTTTTTATAATGAATTTGATGGAACGTTTTCAAATTTCATCTGATAATTGTTAGACAGGATTTTTTCTAGAGACATGTTTCTCACACGGAAAGACCTTTGTCTTTCCAAGATTGCAGCTGCCTTATTGCCTATTATCACTTTCCCTGAATGGCAACCTTATTAATTACTAGTGGTAGTCGCTATCTTATAACCGTGGTTTCTATGTGAAAACTGTGTGCAGAGATGGAGAGCAAAGGAACATGTGAAGCGTCTTTTCAAGACTCATTTATTCGAGGATGCAAAATCTGATGTCAATTGATGTATTTGTTTCATTCTTCTGAGGAAAAGATGTTGATGCTGGGAGATTTTGATTTGAATTCAGTGCAACGATACACTGATTCACTTAAAGATATTTTCAAACTCCCGATGCTCGATCAGGAGATCATATTCAGAAATCAGGTACAGGGATACCTTCTCGGCTCATTACTTGTTAGTTTGCTAAAATTTTCTTTTCTGAATTTGCCATAAAGTCAGGCCAGGATTTGGTGCTTATAAATAATTTCCCTTAGTTGGGTACACTTTTGACGATCTTGGTGTGGAAACTTTTGGCTTAAAATTTGTGTTGTTAATTTTATAGCTCTTAAACTGGATGAATTTACATGATTTGGAGTTATACTTTAATATATTTCTTTTACTGAAAGGGTGGACCATGAGGCCATGCATGAAGAAACATGATTCTACCCTCACTTTAGATGCTTATATTCTTGCTGTTGGTTTTATCAGGTCCACGAGCTTCATCGTTTATATAGTGTTCAGAAGACTCTAATGAAGGATCTTCACCTGCAGGAGCATGAAAAATACAATTTATGGAAAGCAAATGACCAATCGTGGTCCCAAGAAACCGGACTCCCTGCAGATTCAATTCCCATGGTAATAGAGGCTTCTGTCTTTTCGACTGTTAGAAAGTTGACCTCCAAATATGCTAAAGTCATTTTCAATTTATTAGTTAGAGAACACGTTATAAAACAAAACAGCATGAATCAAGGCTTTTGAAGTTTGGAATATGATGCCATATAATCGAGATATGGTAGTTCTTTCTTTTTCTTTTTCTTTTTTTGGCATAGAAGAAATCTGGTTAAGAGTTTTCACTTTGCTGCATTATCATAACTTTTTATTGTTTGGAAGTGATCTAGTTGACAGGCTAACCGATCTATGACCTTTTCTCTTTGAAATGTTCAGTTGGGCTCAAGAGCATCATCAAGTCAGAAGTTGTTTGATGAGTGGAAGGGCAACAATTGCCATAAGTTTCAGCAAGGACCTTTTGATCTTCAACTTTTACCTGATCAATATACTAATCTTGGTGATGATAATCTTCCAAATAAAAGAAAGGTTGGGGATCACTTAAAAGAAACCATCTATGTAAATTCTCAACAATATGCTGATTTCTCAGATCCACTGGACTTGAGGCTTTCCCTAAGCCTTGGAGCGGCTACGGGAAAAAAGGAAGATACACGGAGAAGTTGGTATGGCAAGAATAGTAGTACTTGCCGCAGAATTGTCATTGATTTGGAAGACTCTAATGAGAGGACCTCAGATGAGGAGGCAAAACTTCTGCCTTCTGATCTTGTTGCTAAAGTTGCATATTCTGGAGGAAAGCATGATTCAGAAGTTACTGTTATCTCTAATCCAGTCACTTCAAGGAGCATGAAGAAAGATCTATGTTGTGGGATTGCTGAGAGTAGCTCCTTTGTCATGGATAGCAAATGCTACATAGACTGGAGCTGTTCTGATCAAGGTACTGATGCTTCCTTCATGCTGGAGCCAGGGGCGAAACCAGGGGAGGGCTGGCAGGGGCCCAGGCTCCCCCTAAAATGGAAAATTTTTCATTTAGGCCTTTAAAATTTTTTAAAATGTTAACTTAGTAAAGGTAAAATTTCACTTTGGCCGCCCCTGAAAATGATAAAATTTTAATTTAATCCTTTAAAAAATTGCACCTCTATCGTACAAATTACAATTTAACTTTGTCCCCCTAAAAAATTTTTTGGTTTCACCCCTGGTTGGAGCAGCATTTTTGTAGGAACATCTGTTCTTTGTCCACCTCAATCATATGTTTTAAATAATGTAAGGTACTTTTCTTTATTTGTCTCATCTACAGGATCAAAACGACTAGATAATATGGCACATGAAAACTTTTTGACTAGAAAGCGGCAGTTCAAATCCTATGGAGTGGGACATTTGGACCTTAATGAAGTTCAGCTTGGTGATTCCTCATGTCACTTAAATGATGCCATAGCTGCCCATCCATCGACAACTAGCTCATCAGGTGGTTTTAGAGAACTTGTTAGCAGGAGTCAGGAAACCTTGTGTCCTACTGCATTTGGGATAAAGGAAATAAAGGAGTTCTCCAATAACAATTTTGAGATGCTTCAACAAGATGGTGTAAAACTTGCTTTGATGAATTCCAATAGCAAAGATGGGAGAAAGGATGTTCAATTCAGAAATTCTGAACTCAATGGAAAGAATAAATGTGAAACAAGCTTTGTTGGTCTTGCATGCGTATCCAGTACCCAAACAAACCTTTCCCATGAACATGGCAGTCACCATTCAAACACCCAAGATGGAAGAGATGTTCTGATGCCAGAACTACAAACTGATCCTGCTCATGGTCTGAACACTGCACGTGCTGTTGCTATGCAGGTGAATTGCGAGAAGACTGAAAAAGGGGGCACACCGTTATGTTGTTATAAAACCCAAATTATAATTGACGATGAACATCCTGATCAGTCTCCTTCAGGGAAGTCTAGCTGCATTTCAGATAATGATTTGAGCCCTGTAAGGACTATGGAATCCAGAATTGAACCCTATGATTCAAACCTTCCTGCTTCTGATCAGTTTTCTGGAACCCATGGAAGATCTCAGGTTGTAGAAACTTTTTCAAGTGAGCTGGATCAAAGATCTTCTGATAGTAATGAAATGAAACATGAACGTAATAATAACAGGGAAGAATCAGCAGAAGTGGATGATTTGCTCCGAACAGCTGCTGAATCACTTATCCATTTATCCCTGGAGAGCCCAGCTTTCCATCATGAATCTTCAACCAAGATGGAGTCCAATGAGTTAGAGAATGAGGACAAGGGGTATCGACAGTGTACCTCTGATTATTTCGAGTTAATGACTCTGCAACTGACTGAAAGCAGTGTTGATGTCTATTCTGTAGCATCAAAGCCATTTGAAGTAGGTGAGCCGGAGGGAAAGGATTTTAGTATCAAACTGAGAAGAGGAAGAAGGCTGAAGGATTTTCAGAGGGACATACTTCCAGGTCTTGCATGTCTTTCTAGACATGAAATTCGTGAAGACGTAAACATTCTGGAGGGAGTTTTAAGATCAAGGGAGTACAAGAGAATGAGAGCTAAGATGGGTAATGGAGAGAGTTGGTGCACACCAATGAGAGGCAAACGGTCAAGACTCAATTATGTTGGAAGAAAAAGTTTTAGATAATACTATTCAAGTTAGTATAACCCCATATCTTTTTAACTGCAAATAATCTTTTAAGCTCATTCATGGATCTAGAGTTATTTGACTATGTTATGATATATGATATGACCTTCCTATTTTTTACCCTTTTGCTTTAAGAGTTATTTAGCTATGTTCTGAAATATGATTCAAGGAAGAAATTTTGTTTTGGGAAGGCACCGGGGTTTTCCATTTCAGCAGAGAGGGGCTCTTTGTTTCAGTTAGCCAGGGGGGAAAAGATGTCAGAAACTAAATCTGCTTGTTGTAGATTAGCATAAGAATTGATCTCATCATATGATTCCCTTTGATGAAATAATGGAAGGAGTGGAAGTAAAGCGACTAAAGAGCTCATCCGTTAGGAACAAGCATGCTTCAATCGTGGCCCCGCAAAGGAAAAATACCAATGGTCCAAAGAGAGAGTGTGCTTAAACATGTCTTTAGAGGATTAGATTCATGGAATAACGTGCCAGAATTATTAACCTAAATCTTTTGAATCTTTTATGTCATCTTCTGTAATTTTACATTCCCTACAAGTACCACCCTTAAATAGAATGCATTGGATTGGGGTCACTGTTTTATGAGAAAAAGCTGGAAACATCATACAAGGATAAAACATTGAAAGCACCTAAATTCTCCCCACATTTTCATCTAGAGTAGACAACATTGTTAGCAATAGTGGAAGGATAGTCGGTACAATCAGTGTAGTTTGCTCTCAATTAAGATATCCTTGCGGTTGAAGCTTCGAGACGACAGAAACACTCCTTTAGTAACAAACCTGAATCCAAGGCATCCACTCTATCAAGATGACAAGCTTGCCAAAGCCTTCAACTATCAATCTTCATTACAGTATTATCTAAGTGCAAAGACTTGAGCCTAGAAAAGGCCTCCCGCACCGCAAGGATTTCTGACCGAAAGGGATCTAGAGTGCTCTTCATGAAATCGGAAATACACCGCACAAAGTCATCTGAATCATTTTGCACAACTGCCGCCCATCCCATACGCCCACTATAAGCAAAAATGGCTCTGTCAACATTACATTTAAGCTTTCCAATATCCAGCCTCCGCCAACGAACATTCCCCGTCTCTACCGACCTACGTGTGACAACCTGAGAGTTGGCCTGCCATCCTAACTTTTTGTTTCCAAACCACCATATTCTTGCTGTGCCAAATACCCCCATAACATTCCCAAAACACGCCCCCTCCCGTCATATTTTTTATTAGCCAAAGCTCTATGAACAAGCTCATCAATCGACATAGCACCTGGTACAAAACCAAGTTTCTGCCACACAGCAAGTGCCAAAGGGTCAATATTCGCTCCAAGTGTCAAAAGCTTACTACTAATACAAGACACACAACCACGAAATCATCTCAAAAAAAAAAAAAAAATTCTTTAATCTTGGCGAAACCACCTCATTCGTTCCAAAGGGATTGCAACTGCATTTAAATTCATGATGGAATACATATCTAATAATAAATATGAAAAGTCAGGGATCACATCATCTGCACTAGTTTCCCCTAATATTATCCCAATCTGAGCTTCAATCCATAAAAACTCTGAACAGTTTTGCTTGTACTATATTTCAGCCAATCACCAGCTTAGTTGCATATATGATCCTTGCCATTAGAATGCAGGAGGAATTGATGGATGATCCCAATTTTGCATCTCAAAGTAGGGGTTGCAGATCAGGTCAACCAAGTGGTCTTCTCCACTGAGAAACCAAACAAATACTTGGCATTCATAATCGTAGCAAAAACATATAAAGGCCCAAAGTGGGCTCCAAAACTCGCAACTTCACTTTAAGAAGTATTAAGGCCCGGGGGAGGAACCAATGGCCGACCATTACCAAATACTAAACACAATTAATGTGCTAAAACGTGTGTGTCGTTTCCACATTTGCTTGCAAAGATACATTCATACGTGAAAAAGTAAGCACTAGTGTTTAAGAGATCTTGATCCCACATGTTTATTTTTCTCAGGTTAACCCTTGAAATTAAAGGGGAACTGCTTTCACCCTTTTCAGATATGGGGCTTCCATTCATTTGCTTTACAATTTCTAGATAAGATGAATTTGGGTTTTCTTCTTTCTCTACAGTTACAAAATTTCAATCGAAATACGAGTCAATATATTGTTAAAACAATAAGCCTCACATTGGATACTTTGATTTGTATGAATAAATTAAGATGTTGCGGTAATGAAATTGTAGATGGAATGATGAAGGTCCTTTTTAAGCAAAACTATGATTTGTGGGAGTGTGGATCCCTAATATTATTTAGGTATATGCATGAGTGGAACATTGGGTAGAAGAAGCAGGTGTGGGGCGGCACTACCCTGTGTTATTTCATCTCAGCCACTTGTGTTGCCTTTGCTTAGGCTTCCTTGGGTGGTGGTGGTAGGCCCCCATTCCATCCTCACCTTTCTTCTTCGTTTTCCTTATTTGAATTTATAAGAATAAATGAATGCCAAGCTATTAAATTAGAACATATTAACAGGCCAATAATAACTAATTAGAATCATGATTATCCTTTGAAACTAGTTATTCTCCTTGATCAATCATCATCAACCACATTATCGGGCTCTGTGGGGGACACCTTAATTTATGTTCAAAAAGCTAGAAAATGGAAACTAATTTTTATCAAGGTTGGCATTTGAACCTGCTGGATGCCATATTTGTCCACCAATTCAAATTAAATAATTCACCAATTGGTTTCTGGAAAAGAAGCAATAATCAACTACGAATGTATTTTCCTACTGACAATCATATGGTGGAGAAAATATATTACTCACATTCTTTGGCTGAAAGAAAAAGGAACATAATTTGAGTGGTTAAACATGCACCAAAAGGCTTACCAAATATATTAATGATCATTGCCGTCTGAATTTAAGTAAGATGTTTGAGGATTGGCAGTGCAGAGAGTGTGTGTTTATGTTTGGCTGAGGATGAAGGAAGGATCTTTTTCTTGCAACGAACATTAAAAGGAGTTAAATGTGATTCTGACCCAACCCATGCCCATAGCTCTGCACAAAATCTAGAACTGAATCTCCGGATGCTGTCTGTCATATTCCAAACCCCAAATCATAAAACGAGAGAGAGAGATGGATCCCAAACAATTTAAAATCTCTACTTAAAATGGGGTCCCCACTCGTGGGATGAGAGGTCCTTGTATGTTTCAATTCCTGTCCCCATTCTTTAAATAGCACTACGGACGTAATAAAAGTGACGATTATATGTGTCTGAAGAGTGTACTACCCTTCTTCTTTCTACATAAAACAAAATTCTATATAAGACAACCCTAGATTTGAGATCTTTTTGTCCCAATCAGCTATGGATTTTAAAGGGCTTTTTATAAAATTAACTTAAAAAAATTAATTAATTATGTAAATAATTTATTTTTTTATTAAATACTAAAATAACTTAAAATTTAGAGTCATATCATCATCTTAAATTAAAAAATCAATTTTTTGATTGAACCATGTTAAATTGTGTCAGCTGAATAAATACAATTAAATGGTATCACCTGTATAAATATCATAAAAATATTAAAAAATATGAAAAATAAAAAGACTTAAAAATAATTTTTACCTTTTTTTTTTTCAGACTTCTTTTTTCATTATTTAATTTTATTATTATGTTTTATAATAAAACATTATTATTTATTTTTGAAACTCAAAATTTTTTTTTTTTTATCAAAGAATTCTAAATGTTTTCGTTTTTTCTCAAAGTTTTAAACTCTAAGTTTGAGGAGAATTTCTTCTTGTGACGTTGCCGTCGCCGTCGTCGACAATGTCGAAACAGACTCCGACGATGATGCCGACGCTGTTATTGAGGTTAGTTTTTTCTTGTTTTTCGTTGAATCTGCTCGAATCTTGGGTTAAGTTATTTTCTTTGATGAAGTTATTTTCTTTGAAAAATTTTAGGTTGAGTTTAAGAGTTGAGTTATTTTTTTTGCTCGAATCTTAATTTAGGGAAAGTTTTTTTTTTTTTAGAAAATAGAGATTAAACTTAGACGATGCCCATGTCTTTTTACCCCTTTTAAGATATGTTTTCTAGTTTGTTAGTTTTGATTTTAGTTAATCAAAAAAATAAATATGTCCAGAAAAATAAAAAAAATTTAAGTTTGTTAGTTTTTATTTTTTAAGATATATTTTTACTCTTTCTTTTAAACTTTTTTCTGTCAGTTGATTTTATTACTTATTGTTTATATGTTGAATTATTTGTTTGTTTAAGTTAAGTTATTTGTAGGAAAAGTGGTGGCGCCATTTAATATGACATCACTAAAAAAAATTTAAAATTTTAAAAATACAAATAAACAAATAATAAATCATGAGAATAGAAGTCTCACATTTTTTGGGAAGTGGTGATATTATTTAATATGACACCACCAAAAAAAGATAAAATTGTTTTCAAGTCCTTTTATTTTTCAAATTTTTTAGTATTTTTATGCTATTTATTCAGGTGGTGTCATTTTACATGGTTTCATCAAAAAATTGAATTTTTAACATGAGATGATGACGTGACAGATTGATAATGTCATATTATATGATTCCACCAACTTTCACTATAGATTTTAAATTATTTTCGTATTTAATAAAAAAATAAATTATTTACGTAATTAATTAATTTTTTAAGTTAATTTTATAAAAAACCTGATTTTAAGCCAACACCACCTATTGAACGAATGCAACCCATCCTTTTCTATTTAAATTCTAATTAAATACTATTATTTCTCTACCATCTGAGTTGGTAAGTCTTTCACTTTTAAAAAACTTAACTATTTTTATATAATTGATATGTAATAAAAAATTGATGTTATAATGAATTTAAATTTAATAAATCTGAAAATTAAATAGACTGCCGAAAGCATAGAAACATGGAGCATATTTTAATCTATCGAGAAAACATTTTTTCTCCAAACCCATAGCTTGGGAGAAAAAATGCTTGCAAGAACATGAACATCACCGGCACAATCCACATCAACCACTAGATGTAATCTCCATGAGCCGGTACATAAGATCCGTCAACAACAACCATATTCTTCTCAATGGAACCATTAGAGCATCATAGATTGTTAAAAACTATGACAAAAGCGAGCCTCAATGCACAGGCGTAAAAATGAGCCATAACCCACTCGAGAAAGTTTTTCTCTTGTAAAAAAAAGGGCACCTCTTCATGTCAAATGTTGCATAAGGAGCGAGCAAAGGAAAGGTGTCTGAGATGGATGTGGAAGAAACATGGAAAGAGCGAGAAAAATGAAAAAGAGAGGCATGGATGGAGATGGGGAGGCGGGAGGCAAGATGAGGGAGTGTGACCATGGTGGGGTGGAGGCCTATTGCTAAAACGACAGGCGGTCAACCACCCATAGGATTTGGCATTGGAAAGGTTGAGGGATGATAGAAAGAATTTTAATTTGAGAGAAAAACTTCTTATTATCTTTTGATATTAACACTTGTACAAGATTGAATAAAGATGTCGAGTTTTAATCAGGCTTGCAATTTGACTTGTCGAATAGGTTTTGGTTAGATTATTAAAATATTTGAATTGTTTCAGTCTGGTTCAATTTTGAGATTTCAATCCTTTTGATTTTAGGTAATTTGAAGTTGGAGCTATTTTAATCTGAATTATTCAAGTTTCAAGCTCGAGTTTTTCTGGTCGAGTTAATACAAATTTAAATCATTTTAATTTTGAATTTGAGTCAATTTCAAATTGAAATTAATCCAAATATAAATTGAATGAATCCGGATTAAGAGTAATTATTTGCTATATCGCTAATGGAGTTTTTTAAACTCTACAAATAAATCTAAGGTGTTATAAATGTCACGTTTATTTATATAATTTTTTTATTTTTTATCACATTCTATAATAAATTTATCAAACTTTTAACTACTCAAAATTTCATTTAAAAATTTCACTGATAATATATCAAATAATTTTCGTTGAGATTAATTAAATCATATAAAAATTAACAATAAACCGCAAGGAAGGAAGCGGGGGCATAGGTTAGTTGAAGTGGCACAGATAACAGCGAATAACCCAATGCCACTGGAACATAGCCAAAGGTGGAGAGTTGGGTGCTGCTCATTAGATTTGGTATTTGATGGGACGGGGAAACGTGGGGACAACAGTATCTCTACCCTATCTTCCTAACAGATTTCCCCACAATTTTGGGTACCAACCCCCTCATTTTATATAGGGTCCTAGCTCAGGGTAGGGTACCCTATCCTTATACTCCTACTGTTTTACCTGCCCTACACCATTATCCTAACCACCGGGCCTCCCCCACCCCCCACCCCCCCCCCCCCCTTCCTTTCTGTAACTACACAATTAAAACGGTTGTAGTTGGGGTGTTAGTGTCTTGCCATTAAACACAAATGGAAGCTGACGTAACAACCAAATTTGGAAGTTTCAGCCAATTTATGCTTATTTTAATACAAAAGATGGGTGTTTCCAGTTTTATTTCCATCCCAAACTTTACCGCTTCAACTAACTCCATTGTTTATGATGGAACTACATGTTGTCGTAACATTGTCCAATATGGTTTGGTTGTGTTGCAAGAGAGAGGCACACGGGTAACGAAGCACAAAGTTGTTTTGTGAGAAACAAAGATAATAAAATAATGGTTCATATTGTAGGGAAGGCGAAGGCACCACACCAGCCCACCACCTCTGATTTCCAAACCCATGCCTAATAAACTAATAAAACCACAGCGACTTCTGCCGCCGCTTCAGACAAATTTTGCTTGTTTTTTATGATCCCAATGATTCTTTCTTATTTTATGCGCTTTTCTAAGGTTTTTACTTGACCCACTTCATTTCTCTTCATTGAGATTGTGTCCACACGTATTTCACTTTTGCTATTGGGAGATAAAATAAATGGTTTGGATATAGAAATTAAAATAATTTCAATTATATATTCAATTCAACCCATTAAATATTAATTTTAGTTTTATTGGGTTTTGAGATAAAAATTGAATTTCCAAGTCTTGGACCGCCCCCACGTACCATCATCATCATCATCATCATCATTCATATAAAATCGTAGTGTGGACTCTTTTTTACTTTGCAAATGATGAGGATCCACATTTTTCACACTTCCATCATTTATATTTCTTTTAGAAATAGAACCTCCCGTTTGGGTTCTCCATTTTTATATCCACTTATAAAGAATTCACGACACTTACTTTGTGGGCGACCAAAATCATATTTTTACATAAAGTAATCACTTTTGTAAGCCAATGGCACCATGTAATTATATGCATATACGATTTATAATTATAAGTGTCTTCGTTTGTTTTATCATTTAAGATTAATTTTATTTGGATTGTAGTGGCACTTCAATAATGACAATTTCATAATTTAAACTTGGTTTAAATGTATGGAAATGAAAGTCTGCTTCCCCCTTTCAATCCCTTTTTGCTAATTATATTTTTTTAACATGTGAGTAGTTATATTTAATATTAGAATTTTAAATACAGAAATCCCTCTTAATTAAATAATTTAAATGTAGAAAACTTTAAGATCCCACATTATAAATTATAAAGTGATTTTGAATATACAAAGTAGGAATGCAATGCAGTTGGGTGAGGATAAATATCGTTAAAATCATCGCCGTTTCGTAATTGGCGCGTTTTGCTTCATCACCCACTCCACTCTACTATAGATATATAACATTCAAGCAATTATCACTTCCATGGATGTTAAATATATCCATCCCTACCTTACTCCACTCCATCTTTGATTTGCTTTAATTTAAAATTTGCTATTTATTTTTAATATTTTTTAATCTTTTTAAAGTGAATACAAATATTTAAACATAAAATAGGTTGATTTTTATTTTATTTTGTGTTATTACATCTTTCACCTTTCAATAGTTTATTTATACAAGAATATAATGATAATTTCATATACTGGAACGGGATGGGATGGGGGCAATAAATTATCATAATCGCTCCTTATCAACTATCCAAAAAAAAAAATCCACATCATCCCGCTCCACATCCACTTGTCAAAAGAAAAAATATGTTTCGTTCTGATTGGATCGGTTCGAAATCCATGAGGTGATTTGAGTTTTGCCATCCCTAATATGAAAGCTTGGAAAATATTTTTCATGATTACATAACTAATTTAAAAAGACATAATAATTTATTTTACCATTCAACTTTACAAAAAAAAAAAAATCATTTTAACCTTCCATTTATGAAAATTTTATTTTCCATTACTTAAATCTTTGTTGATACATTGGGTAGGAGGCGAAAATGAGTGGATCATCTTGTTCAGAACAAGATGGAGAAAAATCTGATAAGGTGACCAGAATAGAAGAGGAGGAGAATGTGGAGTCTGGAGTTAGATGGTAAGTAGACTAGTCCATAGACGGGGTGATGCATGGATTAAAAAAAAAGGTTCGGGCCCACACTCAACCCAATTTGACCCACCCAAATTATTTTATATTAACATGTATACATCTTACAATTAAAATTCAAAAAATATTGAATAAAAAGTCGATTCAAGTCGATTAACTTGAGAGAAAAAAATATTTATTGAAGCTTGACCCAAATTGAATCGGGTAGCGACTCATAGGCTAAATGGTATGATGCCATAAACTTAGGCAGAATGATACTATGATATTTGTTGATTTTTTTAAATAAAACATGATAATTAGTTAACGAGTGGTTTTGCTTTACAAAAACATTACAAGACAAAAGATTCTTCCAAAAGATTTGTGCATATTGCATGTCAGCTTGGCTATCTAGCCCATTACATAGGGGTGTAACAATCTTGTATATTTTCATTAGGTTTTATTTTATAATTCCTATTTTATATTAAAATAGAATTATCAAAATCATATGATTAAAGTTAACAATTTTTATTGCTAAAAATATGTTTTAAAATTTGGTCATTATATTTTTATTTTTAGGGATTTATTTTTTTATTTTCTAAAATTTAAAATTTAAAATTAATTATTAACATTATTAAATTTAATAATTAAATTTGAGTTTTAAAATCTGAAAGATAAAAAAATTAAATTTTTATAAATAGAAATATGACGATTAAATTTCAAATTTGGAAGAAATAATGAAATTTTAATCAGTACAATTTTATCAATATTTGCAAATGCGACACGGGGGAGGGGGGTTATTTTGCTCAAGTTTAATAAACCCGGGTGATGGATATTGGTTGTAAGAGAAGCCCGGACATATGGAAAGAACGGACCATATGATTGTTACACGTCAGCAACCCATTTGACCCAGCCGGATTCGAGCGTGTGAACTGCACCTGCCTCTCATGCGTGATGCCCCACTTTCTCCCTCTTCCAATCAACTCATAAATTGCGGCTAATTGTTTAGAAACAAACAATGCGGTCCCCGTTTCGGGCCCAACTTCCCCCTTCTCTTTTTATTTTTATTTTCTATTTGGTTTCGGTGGAATTTTTTTTTTTTTTTTTATAATAATTTTATTCTATTTCATTCTTTACTTTTATACTCGTTTGTTTTAACAATTGTTTTAATAAAATGTATTTTGTTTTATTATTTTTAAAGATTATAGTGGATTAAATCTTAATTCGATCAATTTAGGTATTATTATTTATGTAGAAAGATGTGAGTTCAAGTCTATTAAAACGCGTTATTCTCCAGAATAGAATTAATCAATTAAGTAAAATAAACAATAATATAGAATTTAAAACCTAACGTCCTGGAGAAAGAAAAACCACAAGATTCTAGAATATATAGTTGAGTGAAAAGTTAATAGCCTGAAATTTTCTTCTTCCTTTTCGACTATATAAATCTTTTGTAGGGACCATCATAATATTTTCTACTAATACTTTCAACATATCACACCTCAATTCATCTTTGCTAACAACAAACATTTCTTTTAATTAACCAATCTTTGCACTACTGTGATTAACAATGGAAATTTATTTGATTATATTAGTGGAATTCCACAAGGTTTTTTTTTTTTTTTTTTTTTATCAAAATGGAATTCCACGAGTTGATTAAGTGGCACATATCACTTGTAATATGATTAAAAGATATTTATATAAAATTAGTATTATAATTCAATTCGATTAAATAAATTATTAAAAAATTGGTTTTTAATAAAATAGCAAATATTAATATACCGATGTTTTTGTCATTTATTAATTTTGTATAAAGTACTTAAACGAAACAACTAAAATGAGCCCAAGCGTAAAGAATTTATTTATGGTTTGCTTGATCACTCTACTCATAATTCAAATATTGAATATTTTTTATAAATTTAATGTTAATATTAGATTTCCCTTCTCTCACACCAAAATCTAGTATTAATAACAACATATCAAACTTTTAATTGCTATAAATATTCTAATCTAATTATAATGTGCTCAATTGAATTGATTTCCCACATTAACTAAGTCTCAACTTATTTATAAAATTACAAAAAAATTAATTCCTTATATATATAATGAAAATAATAAAATTTGAACATAAAACATTATAATTTTTACAATTTAAACATCATCGTTTTAATCAATATCGCATTTAATTTTTACATTTTGTATAAATTATTTTATTCAAAAAAAATTACTCTAGCATATCTCCATTTTTAAACTCAACAGTTATGACATTAAAAATTTCAATATTAGCTTACCAAATACGAATCTATTAACCCAATTAACACGAGTTAGGTTTTATTTTTTCAGCAAAGGCAAATAAGTGTGGGTCAGTAGGGTAGGGCTAGCTTTCTTTCCATCCCTAACTTCCGCATGAAAATCTAAATTCAAAAAAAAAAAAAAAAAAAAGGTCAAAATCGTATATAATGGACCTGACACGAAGTGAATTGAAATAGTTCGCCAAAAATGTTGACAAACCTAAGATGCCAATCCATTTATATAACAAAGTTTGGAGTACGTTAGGTTTAAATTTATTGCCATTGTCAAAAACCTTACCGTACAGAGCACACACGATCTTGCAAGATCTAACCTCCTGAATAAATAATTAATTCTGAAGATTTTGATCATCACAGGAATCTCAATTATGTAATCACCTAAATAGCTATTCTTTACACACATAATTGCTCCATTCACAAACTCCTCCTCACATGCACTTTTTTATACTTCTTTGCCTTCTATAGCTAATAGCTACAAAATACCCTCAACATTTGCTCACATTTTCCTAGAAATTTAACACACTAAAGAAGGAAAACATAATTGTTATGAATTATACGTCAAATTCATGAGCACTGCTAGTAGAGCATCGTGGAGGCGCGAGGATGAACCATCGGACAAGGATGACATGGTTATGGATGCGGACACTGACACTGACACTGACACATAGCCTCCTTTCAAGGACAAGTTTATGAATGGTAATGAGGATCGGGCGAATATTGAGGATCAAGATTTTGAACTCTCCGAAGGTGATGTTGTGACTAGAATGGTTGATGGGATTTCTTCGATTACCTTCTTCAAAATAGTTTGTTTGTCGATAGAGAAAAAGTATGGAGCATACGATTGTCCTCAAAATTTTGGGAAAAAAAAATCAATTGTATTCATTGTGGAAATCATTTCAATGAATCGAATTTATGGACATTGTGTTTCAAATCAGTGAATGGCAATTTTAACTGAAAATTTTTAAGTAATTTTTCATAAGTATCTAATAGTTCAACCATGGATTCTTTTGTTCTCCGCCATACAATTTATCCCTTGAATACGGTGGTAATTAGGCTTCCTGGTTTACTTGAAGAGATGTATAACAAAGACATGAATGTGTGTGCAATTGGTGTTATGGTTGAGAAGGTGATTCAAGTTGATTATAAAATTGATAATGGGTCGAGGGGTCGCTTTGCTCATATAATGATTAGTATTGATAAATTATGACATTTTTTTTCATTTTAACGCTTAATTTTTTTTTTTGTTACGAGTGGTATCTAATTTTTTTTTCTTTTTAAATTGGTACCTCTATTAGTTCAATCGTTAGTCAAACCATTAAATCTATTAAAAAAATACAACCAAATAAAAATTGGCATGTAGCAAGAAAAAAGACAAAGTAAATGTTTAAAAAATAGAGAAAACTGGTTCAAGTAATTTTTAGTTTGGTTCAACACCTATTTTTAGGTAAGTTTTTTGGATCAACCGTTTAGTTCGGTCTGATTCTAAAAACATTAGTTTTAATCGACGAAAGAATTTTTCAATCCCACTAAATCGAGTAAGTAAATGGTGAAGTTCGAAAACATAATTAATCACCAACATCTTAACATCAAGAGTGCCAATTTCAAGCATAGCTAGCATTGGCAAACATTATAAAGGAAGGACAAAAATAACAAATAGAAAAAAAAAAAAAAAAGAGAAATAATGTAAATAAATAAAAGAATTAAAAATTATTTTTTAAAGTTTATATGATGTGGTAGTCTATTATTGGCTAAAAAATTTTAACGGATATAACAATTTGGTGTAAAATAAATACGCGAAAAATAGTTTAGATACCACTTACGATTAAAAAAAAGTTTAGATAACAACTAATAGAAAAATATTGTTTAGACACTAATTTGAGTGTTAATTTTTTTTTTTTTCCAAAATAATTTAAGTATTATTCGTGACAAAAAAAAAAAATTAAGTATCAAAGTGAAAAAGAGAGAGCATAATTTAAGTATGATTAAGCTAAAATAAAATAAAAAAACAAAAGAATCACAAATGTCAGCTTTGCTTGTGAATTTTTTTTTTTTGGCTAATATACTAAAAGCACCCTTAAACTATTATAACTTAATTATGCAAGCCTTTATACTTTTTTTTTTTTAAAACAAGCCCTCGATTTTAATATTAACGTAAAAATACTTTGAAATTTTAAATTAATTTGCATTTAATATTGATGCGAATTTGATGATAATGGTTTATCAAATAAAAATAAAATAATAATTTTTAAAGTAAAATTAAATAATATTTTAAATATTTTTAAAGTGTTTATATACATAACAAATTTAATATGTTTTGAAAATTTCTGATTAGTCATTTAAAATTTATGTTGATAAAAGGTGTGTAAAATTCCTATTGCACCAATAAAGATGTAAAAATGAAAATCATAGGCTATGAGTTTATTTATCTACAAAAATAATTCAAGAGGGTTGTTTAAATAAAGTGTAATAATCTAAGGAATTTTTAGAATATTAGCCAACTTTTTTTATTTATTCAATCCTTGAATTGAGTGTGTTACCCATATTTAAGAAAATAGAAATAGTAATAACTTTAAAATTTAATTAAAAAGCTAATAACTTGGTTATTGAGTCCTTTCACCAATTTAATTTGCAAATGAATACAGATGTGTAAAGCTTTCAGAAATAAAAGGAGAGAGGAAAACAAGAAGAAGTCAAGAACTGTAGGTGATAGACAAAACGAAAAGACTTCTGTCCCAAACACAACACAAATCAACTGCCAATTTTGTAAGCTGATGTTAAAAAATTTTCGTTATTGGCATCAAACAAAATTATCATCACCTAATGTCTCTGGGTCAATTAATTCTATGCATCTTCAAGATTTATAGGTAGTTATCAGTCTTTATCTCACTTTGTCCTTGAATTTCATCGATGGATGGGTAGCTTTCTGGAATTTGAATTTCCAAGGTTGGAATGTGGAAAGTGAGCCAGAGCCAGTCTTGGCTTAATTTCTGCTCCCAAAATTTATCAAACTTTTACTATATCAAATTTATTAACGTAATAAACTCCGTGTGTTGACACTGATTGTCAGGATGTTCAATGTCATGTCTCAAGTGTGATTTTGTTCGAGTTGTTCTAATCGCATTCTTTTATCATTAAAGTGGTGTGAATTGCGATTACAAAATAATATCTGTTCATATTTTCTTAACTCGTTAACAACGCGCACATACCGATGCTCGAACTCGAGTCTACTAGGATGAACATCATCATCTTTTCCACTAGACCCACTTGTTAAGTTTCATTCTAATTGCGTTATTGCTAAAACTTTACCTTCCTCTTATAATTCACCAAAAAAGTATTAATATATTCGATCCACGTAAAACAATTAATGATTGGATTGTAACTTTATAGAATAGGGGTTTTTTTTTTCTCTTATATAAAAAAAATATAATTTTTTAAAATAACGTGGTCAGGTTTCATTTTTGTTCATGTAAATTGAATATGTTTTACGGTCAATTATTTATTTTTTGATGCATTTATGACGGAAAAATTCATCACTACTATTAATAATGAATATCCTGATTTCAAAAAAGAAAATATGATAACTCTTAAATTAATAAACGTGATATCGTGAGAGTTGGAAATTTATTTTGATATTGTGTTACTCCTATGTTTGGATTAACAACAGTGAAAGAAAAGAAAGGTAAATGAAAGTTAAAAAGAAAAGATTAATAAAGGAATGGAAAGGAAAGGGGAATAAATTTGACAAAATTTGTTGAGAAAATTATCTTTTTAAAAATTATCATGTGGGCTTTGGCATTCTTGGACTTTGATGAATGTTGATTTAACAATATTTTTAAGTTTTATATAAAAAGTTATCTTTAAAATTTTAAAACATAAATTTTCATATTCTTTTTATTTTTCGTAATTAAATTATTTTATCAATTTTTTTATTATATATTTTTTAAATTATTGCAAAGCTTATATATATATTTGACAAAAATCTAAATTTTATTATATTTTTATTTTATAAGGAAATGAGAAACAAGCAGGGGAGGCCTCGTGATACAACTTTTTGTTTTTAACCCTTTTTTACACACACCCTCTCTCTCTCTCTGACAACCAGCAAAGATTTCTTCCCTCTGCCTCTATATATTTCTTGTGCAGAGTGCTCTCTCTCTCCGTTTCTTTCCCTAACAGACAATTTAAATCTCATCTTCGTATAAATACCCACTTTTTTTTTTTTTTTATCTTGCTTCATTTAAAGGGTGTGATTAGTATCAGAGGAAGAACATTGGGAGAGAGGGGGGACAAGAGGAAAGGAAGTGTTGGCCGTTTTGGTTGTCTTCCTTGTTGAGTGTTGTTGTTTCTTTCTTCTTTGCTTACATGGTGCGAGTCACAGAGAGACATAAGATTAAAAAGACAGGGAAGTAGATAATATTTATAGACGGATAGATTGCAAAAAAAAACAATAGACAATGTCGGCTTACAGAGACAAAGATCCCCGTATTCATGGCATCCAATCCAAGATTCGTGTTGTCCCCAATTTCCCCAAACCAGGTTCCTCTGTTCCTTCTTTCCTCTTTTTTATTTTTTTATTTTGCAAGATTAAAATAGAAAAGAAAAAGGTTTCTTAGTCTCCTTGTTCTGTCATCTACTCCGGTTTTCGTTTTTGCTGCCTTGAAAGTTTTGTAAAATGGATTATGATTTAAAACCCAGATTTTTACAGCCTTTGGAATAATATAAACTACCATAAAGACTGAAGTTTTATTGATTGATACGGCTTTTCTACCCAATTCAAGTTGGGACCTTGTCATTTTGAAAGAAAATTGCATGATTTATCTAAACCGGTTCCATGTTGTTTGCTGACGTTAGATTGTGAATTTGATGTCATGTATGGTGGAAATGGCAGGTATTATGTTTCAAGACGTATCTACTCTTTTACTGGATCCTAAAGCGTTCAAGGACACAGTGGATTTGTTCGTCGAGAGATACAAAGGCAAGAACATTTCAGTTGTTGCAGGTAAAAACCAAAGTGAAGATAAGGGGAGAAAACCTTTTTATAAAAATGGAAGGTCCTTTTTTTTTTTTCCCCCTAAAACTATTATGGTTTTTGATGTGCCAAAGATTTGATCCATAGCTTTTCAAGAACTGTTTTTAATGGCTGTTTGATTAGCATCAAAGAGGGTGGGGTCCATGGTTATGAGAAAGTAAGCTTCTGTAGAAACAGGGGTAAAAGGGATATGCCCCCTTCAAATTGCATAAGTTTCTGGTCATCTTTTTTAATGCCGTTTCGCGGATTTTGGAATGGAAGTCACTGTTTTTTTTTTTTGTTCTTTTTTCCTTTTCATTTCATTTCTCGTTTGACTACCACCCCTTGTTAGTGGGAGGAGCCATTGATTGCTCCTCTCACTCTCTTTTGCCCACACACATTCTTGTTGTGGCCATGTGCTTGGATCCTACTTGGCTTGATGGTGGTTGGTGATGGATGCCCACCTTTCTTGAGGTGGACAGGATGATGTAAATTCCCAGCCGCCTTTTTCTTATGATTTTTAGCCTTAATTATACAACCATAATGTGATTATCTCCTCTCTTTTTGTCACCGCTGAATGATTGATGCATTTGTTGCTTAAGTTAAATATGAAGTTATTGAAACACCAGTTATTTTCCTCCATTTTTCCCTTCCATTGCTGGATGAAACGATCATTTGCTGTTTCTTTTTTTCCTCATGCCTTGTCACTTTGACACACTGGTAGGGAAGTTAAGAAGGTTTTGATAATCCTATCACTGATAGTGGTTGTTTATTTTTAATAGGAAAAGAATCATTTAAGCATTTATTATTTATGTGTGCTTTGTCTTATTGCATGTACATTATAAATTGTCTGTGTGTGTGGGAACGTAGGCATGGGTTGTCTTCTTGTGTTAACGGAACCTCTATGGAAAATGGCGGCGTTTCCCTCACAATATAAGGATAACACGTTTTCACCATTCTGGTTCATGTTGTCCAATAGGGTTGGTCAGTTCCTAGGGTTCTGATTTTGTCATACTAGAACGAGGGTGTCTCTTGTATTTGACTGCCTTTGGAAGTTCAGACTGAAATCTTATCTGCTTATGCAATAAACTTCCAATTTGTTTGCCAATGGCGGCGCATTGATCATGTTTATGCCTCATGTGGGTTTCTACATGTCACGTTTAAATAAGTAATTCATGCTAGCCTTTGACAGAAATGGCCTGCTCTACTTGTTTAGTTGGCTTTTCATTTGGTTAGAGGTTGAGGAGGAGAACCTAACTTTTACTTAGAATACCCAAGTTCGTGAAGCGGTGAAGGAATGGGGGATGAATTTGGAGTAATACTTGTGTTTCAATTGCAATTTAATTCCACTCTAAAATATTTTACAAGGTTTTTGGAGAGGTGGCAGGGGGGTTATATACTAGTTGTAATAGGCTTAATATATAGATTGGCCCTTGAACTTAGTAATTTTTCTCACATTGGCCCTTAAACTTGTTTTTAGATCATATTGGTCCCTAAGATTGGCATTTGTTACACAGATAGTTTTCTTAAGAATTTGTTGATGTGGACAAGCATGGGGCTGACATGTGGATTCATCTTTAACCATGGTTAATTTTTTATTATTAAAATTTAAAATTTTGAAAAAAATTGAATATATAGAAAATGAAAAGTTAATATTTAACATTTAAAAGCTTACTCTTTAAATATTAAACTTTAAAAATATATAAAGATAATTTTTAAAATCTAAAAATATTTGACAAATAAAATTAAAAAATATAAAAAAAAAAAATCAATTTTTAAAGAAATTTACAAAAATGAATAAAAATAATAATGAAAAATTGATAGGGTGTTGACTGAAGTTAACTGGGCTTGACTGGAATTGATCGACAATGACAGGGAGTTGACCAATGTCAACTGGTCAAATTTTGTTTCTTTAATGTTTAAAATATTTTTAAATTTTATATCCTTACAGTTTCTTCTAATCTACTACAAATTTAACCAAATTTATTTATTTATTATTTTTTAACTTCTTTTTGAATTTTTTGAAATGTTAACAAAATTTTTTATTTTTATTTTCAATTTATATATATTATTTTTTAAAGTTTTATGATTTATATATTTCTTATATTTTTTAAAGAAAATTTTGATACCTTTTTTCAAAATTTTAAGGTTTTTTTTTTAATTTTTTTTAAGAATGATTAAAGATGAATGCACTTGTCATCCCCTTATTTCTCCATGTCTCGCCCCCCATACTTGTACACATCAGCAAAGGAAAATGATTGAATGAAACAGTGACACCACGTCATTTGTGTACCTTTTCCAATAGTTTTATGCCACATCAGTATTTTCATTCTTAATTTCAACATTTTCATCTTGAAAAAAATCAAATTAAAATTAAAATCCTGAAATTTAGGATGAAATTGTTGACGTGGCAAAAGACTATTGGGAAGGGATAATATTTCATACAATCCTTTCTCCATCAGCAAATTCTTAAAAAACAACCTGTGTTAGTGTAGGGGCTAATTTGTGTAACGGATGCCAACCATATGGACCAATATGATCCAAAAAAATGTTTGGGGGCCAATGTGAGAAAAGCTGTCAAGTTCAAGGGCCAATCTATATATTAAACCTTAAAAACGAATGGTGTTAACCATAGGGACCGATTTGTGTACCGGATGCCAACCTTAGGGATTAATGTGATCCGAAAAAAAGTTTCGGGGCCAATTTTTGAGAAAATTTGCCAAGTTTAGGGGCCAATCTATATACTAAGCCTTTGATATCAATCATTAATCTTCTATCACTGCATTTGTTGATTCACTTTTGTTTTCCCTCTAGCATATGTTGGAGTTATAGATTATAATAAGAAAGCTTGAATCTCAGGAATAGAAGCTCGGGGTTTTATCTTCGGTACTCCCATTGCATTGGAAATTGGAGCAAAGTTTGTTCCTTTAAGAAAACCGAACAAGTTGCCTGGTAATATTTCCTACTCTGCAGATATGCACATGAATCTTTTATACTTTATATATGTGTATATATGTCATGGTTGTGCATGTTTGTCAGAGCTGTCTCTAATGTGATAACTATATTTTCTGTTGATTTCCTGTGTTATTCGTACATATTCATAATTTTCTGAGTACATTATTTATAATGCCTTATCACTTGATATTCTCAAAGATTGAGTATTATATTTATTTGTCTTCATACCATTCGGATTTATTAAATTCTCGAGGTTAACTCGTCTGTTTTTTTCCCCTTTTAGGTAAAGTTATTTCCGAAGAGTATGAACTGGAATATGGAAGGGATTGTCTGGAGATGCATCTTGGAGCTGTTAAACCCGGTGAACGGGCTTTGGTTGTTGATGACTTGATAGCAACTGGAGGCACTCTTTGTGCTGCTATGAAGTTACTGGGTAATCTTACAAACTCTTTTAACACATACAGCATATTGTTATTCCAAGAAAAGCTGCCTGAAGATGTTTCTTACTGCATTTCACATTTGTATTTGCGCCTGTTAATAAGATGCGCATAACATAACAGTCAGTTCGGTAGGTCAGTGAGTTAAGAGAGGTGTCTCGGCCAAATGGAAGTAGCAGCAGACTATGTGACATTTAGTTTGGGTTGTGTTATACTGTGATTATATTTTGCTGGGAAACAAAAATGAATTCTTGTATGATCTTCATTGACATTGATTATCATATTCTCAAAGATGGCATTTGTCTTCTCCTGATTTTACTGAATCTTTTCACTATAAACGTGGTGATCTTCAGAGCGCGCTGGAGCAGAGGTAGTTGAATGCGCCTGTGTTATCGAGTTGCCAGATTTGAAGGTGTGTATTTAACTTCCAATCTTGTATATTGTGCTCATAAATAGCATGCACTTTGTGAAGGCAGAGGGATTTTCATTTTCTATATACTCATGGATGTTTGTGGATATTTGGTTTAGGCCTTGATTAGCAAAATACTGTGATTAACCTATTTGTAGGGTCGAGAACGCTTGAATGGCAAGCCATTGTATGTACTTCTGGAGTCCTATTGAGCCTATCGGACGAAACGGTGCGCTAGCATAACAAGATGTACATTAGAGCTCCATGGATATCTACTTTCACCTGGAATCTTTATTTTATTATTACTATCATTTATTCTGAACTCTCATTAGTGAAGCTTGATGAAACCTTGGTGATGGAGAAAGGGGTTTTGATTCATGCAAAAACCATACCAACTAGCAGCACATAATCATTGGAATTCATGGAAAGGGCTTTTGATTAAACAAAATGCTATTTAGGATTATATTCTTGTTTAAAATTTAAGAAATGAATTATATAAACCCTGAATATATTGTTGTCTTGATAAGACGTGTGTGGATGGACCCCCTCTAGTTTCTACAAACAGGGCTTCCCGGGGTAGTTTATCTCAGTAACCCAAAAATTTTGATTATTTATGAAAATGATCCAAGTTAAAAAATATACATCGAATGACTAGAAATAAACAGTGAAAATTAATATTTGTCATTTAATGACCGACACTAATTGCTCAATGATTGGTGTTAGATAAAAAACACAAATTTTTATGTCTGACATTAATCATTGGGCAGGTGGTGTCGATCATTAGATAGTCGATATCAATTTTTACTGTTTATTTCAAGTCATTCTGGTGTATATTTTCGAACTTGGATTATTTTCGTAAATAATCAAAATTTTTAAGTCATTTGGGTAAATTACCCAGCTTCCCCCCATTGTAGTCACTGGAATCGTGTCTCATAACAACAGTACTGAAACAAACAATGCGGGATCTGTCCAATCTTCAGGGCGGGAGATGCTTTTAGATTGCGTGTCCACAAAGAGAACAAACATTTAGAAATGGTTGTCGCTGTCGAGGAAGAGTTCAATATCACTGTCATTGGAGGGGAAGTCTTTTTGTCACGTGTTTTACAGCTCAGCCATGGATGTAACTTGAGCAGAAAACAATGGCCTAAAAAAACCTTATGTTTATTCCAAAAATGCAAATGTTGGTTGCATCTTTCCTTAATCTAAGATACAGATAGCAAATGTTAAGACAAAAGAGAACAGGGAGGTTCTCAAGTGCTCCTATCAATTGTGGAGATTGGTGCCCTTACGTTTTCACTTTCCATTACGATGTCACTGTCGGCTGCCCATTTTCTTCCATGAAATCTGAAGATTGTTAAAAAGAAGAATCAAAACCCATTGTTATTTCTACCTAAACATCCATAGATGTCGCCATTTTGTGTCTTCAATTCTCCAGATAATTTGGATTCCACCATCAAGAGAATTTCACCAACCCCAAGTCGTACTGTCACTTCTTATACCCCTTTTGAAGTGTCAATCATCGTAATCTAAAGTTAAAATAAAATAAAAAAAGAAGAAAATTTTAGCTTTTCTGTTGTGAAAGTTGCTAAAGAATGGGAACGAATGTTGGGGAAGTGGGTATTCGGAAAAAGAGAAAATTTAGGAAGCATTGAGGAAAAAGAATGTTTTGAAGTAATAATATTTTATCTGATTGAAGAGTTAAGAGACAGAGAAGAGAGGAGAAAAAAAGGTGAAAAGAAAGGATAATGCAAAATGCAAAAAATTTACCCCTTGTAAAAATAATTTTAACTGTAGAGGAAAATAAACGAAAACTTTTATTTTATTTCATATTTTCCATGTCAGCCCACATGGTTTATTAACTTGGAAGAAACCACAACACTTGGCACTTTATAATAGGTTATTAATGCTAAGACGTAGAGTATTTTAATTAATGAAATGTAATTTAAGTACGTAAGTAGGAAAAAAAATTTAGTATAAATATGGGGAAATGTAATATTGGTTGAAGATGAAGTTTAGCATTAAGTCTTTATTTAATATAAATAATTATTGATGAAATAAGTAAAAAGATGTTCCACTTCTTGATTAAAACAAATGGAAATATAATTTTTAGAATAGAATCAATTAATCGAATCGAGAATTAGTGATTCAATTAATTGAATTATATTTTAGAAGGATTGCATCGATGCAAAATTAGGTAAAAGTCGATTAAAAAACTGTTTTTGAATTGAATTTACATGTTTATGTTTGTATTATTGCTTATTTGTGTTAATAATAATTTTTTTTTCTATTTTCAGTTGTCGAAATTATTTAAAAAAAAATAAAAATAAGTCTCGATTTATATTTTGGAAAATGAAAATGGAGTCGCCACCAATAATTTTTAAAGCAGGTGTGATTGGGTCACCTTTTGAGATTTAAAAAAAATCATTAAAATAATTTTGATCTTTGAAACTATAAAATGAGTTCGGGAGTCGGTTACACATAAGGAATATTAGCACCCTTACACGCCTAAAATTGGTACCTAATCGATTATTCAAAATCTTATTTGTTGAAAATTAAAAGTTCGAGAAAATTTTAAATTGTAATCCTTCAATGCATGAATGTCATATTTATTTTATTTTGAAAAAAATTGTTTTCGAAGAAAGCTCGTTATTTCGAATAAATCGAGAAAAGTTACATCCAGTAAGTTAGGATATAACAATTCGAATATTCAAAAATAATGAACTTTTCAAAAAAATCTCATATTTAAATTTTTAAAAGGATATTTAATTATCCCGGTTCAAAAAAAATCGACACCCAATGAGTTAGGGCATGATTTTTCAAATTTTCGAGATAAAGGACATTGCCTTGATTTTAAAAACAATTTATGTAATTTAAAAAAAAAGAATTATCATGTTATGCAAACATAAATATGCACATAACTTACAAATATAAATAAAAGAATAAAAATGTAATAAATACAATTAATAGTACAATTCTCAAGAATTGATGTCACGTTCTTCGTCTTTCTTGCTCGATTCTTCCCAGATCAAGGTCTCTGATGAACACCCAATGAAACTATTTCCAAGGCTGAAGATCACTCTTTCCCAAGAGAGGAAAATCGACAAAGGAATAGAAGGGAAAAGCTAGAGAGAAAATAAGATAAAGAAGAGAATGTGTTGGTGAATTCCTCATTAGAATGGGTAGCTTAGGGAGGTATTTATAGATTGGAGTTAGAGGCTATTTTTAGAAAATGAATTTCAGCCACTCAATCCCATGGCCGACCACCTTTTGAGCACTTTGACTAGATCAAAGTTTGCTTGAAACTAACTTAGGGAAAATCCATAAAGGCACCAAAAGTGTAGGGGTTTGAATGGGATTTGAGAGGACTTTGAGGACTAATTTTCAAGGATTTGATGACTTTGACTTTAGGTTTATTATTTTGGTTTATTATTTATTTATTTATTTATATTCATAAAATAATAAATAAATAATAAAACAAAATTAATATTATTTTACATTTATTTATTTATATTCATACAATAATAAATAAATAAATAATAAAATAAAATTAATATTATTTTATATTTATTTATATTTATAAAAATAATAATAAATAATAAGAAAAATGGAATGAGGTTTCGAAGCCCGAACAAAATTGAGCTTGTACAACTGCCTCTCTTTGCTCGTTATCATGTAACGGGAATAAAGCAAAGAAAAAGAAGATCAATTTCGTCTGATCCTATTGAATTTCAACATTTGATGTTTTTTATTTTCAACCATCTGTCCTTTCACTTTATTAGCTGCTCTATTCCACGGTATTTGCTTCACTGCAACCTCAAGAAGATATAATTTAATGTTGTAGTTTTATCCTGCTTCATTCCATCTTTAGGGAGATAGATTTTGCTAATGACTTTAATTCGACCCACTTTAACTTTAAGGGTATAGGATTTGTTCTTGTAGCTTCATCCTGCTATACTGCAACTTCAAAGAGATAAGGATTCGCCTTCGTAGCTTCACTCTATTTCTCTGCAACTTCAGTGAAGATCGAGGTCTATTATTGTTAGTTTTAATCCGCCCCTTTATAATTTTAAGGGTATAAGATTTTCTTCTGTAGCTTTAATTTGCCTCACTATAGTTTCAAGGGTAAAATATTAGATTATTTCAATCTGCCCCATGGTCGGGGTAAGAGATTTGATGGTCTTTAATCTGCCCTCTGGTTAGGATAAAAGATTGGATTTCTTCAATCTACCCCATAGTCGAGGTAAAAGATTGAATTTCTTCAATCTGTCTCATGATCGTGGTAAAAGATCGGATGGTCTTTAATCTTGCCCTTTAGTTAGGGTAGAAGATTAGATTTCTTCAATATGCCTCATGATCGGGGTAAAAGATCGGATTGTCTTCAATCTTGCCCTCTGGTTAGGGTAAAAGATTGGATTTCTTTAATCTGCCCCATGATCGGGGTAAAAGATCGAATGGTATTCAATCTTGCCCTCTGGTTAGGGTAAAAGATTGGATTTCTTCAATTTGCCCCATGATCGGGGTAAAAGATCAGATGATCTTCAATCTTGCCCTCTAGTTAGGGTAACAGATTGGATTTCTTCAATCTGCCCCATGATCGGGATAAAAGATCGAATGATCTTCAATCATGCCCTCTGGTTAGGATAAAAGATTGGATTTCTTCAATCTGCCCCATGACCGGGGCAAAAGATCGGATGGTCTTCAATCTTGCCCTCTGGTTAGGATAAAAGATTAGATTTTTTTAATCTGCCCCATGATCGGGGTAAAAGATCGGATGATTTTCAATCTTGCCCTTTGGTTAGGGTAAAAGATTGGAGGTTGTAACTTCGCTTCATTTCAGCTTCAAGAGTATAAGATTCATCCTTGTGACTTCAATCTTCTCCTCTGCAGCTTTAAGTGAATGAGATTTGTCATTACAGCTTCATTCTGCCCCACTAAAGCTTTAGGTGTATGATATTTGCCGTTGCGGTTTCAATCTGCACCTCCACAGCTTCAGGTGTATGAGATTTGCCATTGCAGTTTCAATTTGCACCTCCACAGCTTTAGGGGTAAAAAATTTGTTGTTTTATCGCCACTCTCTGAGGATATAACCTGTAGAACTTGTTTTATGGGCCTCTATCTAGGCCATGTAACTAGGATGTCATGATTTGAATGAATCAAATGCTCTTATCTAAATGCGCATGAATGATGAATGCAAAATTGTCATCTTTGAGAACGATTTTATTTTTAGTCCTTAGGTCGACATTTTTTGTCGTTTGTCTAAGTCCTATAGCAAATGTGTTATGATGTTCTTCTTTTGGTATGATATTTTTGACATGAAACCTAAAGAAGTAGTCATAATTTGAACTATTTGTTTCAAGATCCTTCTAACCCTCAGGTTTGGTTATTTCCAACTAGTGGTACAGTTTCAGGTCTCTGTACTATTTAAGAATTTTCCAGAGCAATATGCAGAAATCATTTTATTCCTTATATCGTTAAACCACTAATCGTTATTTCAAATGCAAAAAACGCATGAATCAAGTTGTAAGGTGGATGAAATTGAATTTGATTGGAGGCAAAGCTCGCATGAATGAAAAGATTAAAAATCATTAGTCTACTAACTGTTATTTTAATGCAAAAATGCTTGAACATGATTGTGAGGTGAACAAATTAACAATGGCAAACATTGATCAAAAGTTGCCAAAAAAAAGTAAGCAAAGAATAAAGCTAGGTGCCCAAAGTATGAGCTTCGCTGAGCAAACTTGATGAGAACCATTCTGAGCTTGACATGTGTCCATGAAACTTAGAGTACTTTGTCGGTGCCTCAAGGTGTAAAGTTTCTCCACCTTATTTCTTTTGAGAGAGAAGACCGTTTCATACATCTCTCTTTTATTCAAATTTAAGCCGCCTTTCAGGTTTTCAACTCAAATCTCCTTAGGGTTCGAGATGCCTTTTACGGTTTTTCACCTCAACCTCCCATTTTTCTTTTTCCTTTTCTTTTTCTCTTTTTTCCTTTTTTTAATTTTGTCTTTTTTTTTTAAATTTCTTCCTCAATGAATTCGAGTTTACAGGGTTGAGCAGGTCTTTGCCTCTATCTCGAACAAAATCAAAACTCCTCCAAAAAAGGTTTTCTTCACCTCATGGGGCCTTTCCCAATTCGACATCCATTTTCTTTGGATGTCTTTTATAAGAAAGATCCTTTTCAAAACCAAAGCTCTCTCGTGAAATTCTCTAGAGCGGATCCTTCTTTGTCATAAGCCCTTGTCACCTACTCATGACGGATGACTTTTAGTATTTTTTTCTTCAATCAACTTTAGTTGACTACATCTAGATTAGATCCATTTTGTTTCATCAATTCTAACAAATCTGGAGGGAAGGAAACTCGACTCCAATGAGTAAGACGACTTTCATTTTAGTGAGAAAGGTGTTGCCCCGATGGATGTTCTGACAGAAGTCTGATAAGCATTGAGGACAAATTGTGATTTCTCATGTCGAGCCTTTGTAGGTCTTTGCTATTTTCCAATCAATCCTTTGGTGTCTTTATTTGTTGCCTCTACTGCCCTATCTGTCTTTTGGCGACGTGGTGCTAAACCGTGATACTTTATCTTGAATTAGCTGCAGACTTTTGCTATCGTGCTATTGTTCAAATTCAAATCGTTGTTGGATATGATTATTTTTGGCCTTCCATATCGACATATAATATCTCTTTTTCAAGAATTTGCTTAACCGTCGATTAGCATAGGAATCAGCTTCTACTCACTCGATGAAGTAATGAATTAAAACTCATTGGAAACTTTTAGCAAAATTTGCTCGGTGATATCCATGCCCCACATAGAAAAGGCTCTGACGTGAAGAAGTGAAGGAGATATATAGATTTTCAAAATACCCTTTGGGGGATTTCATCTTGACTTTTTCTTTCTTTTTTTTTTCTTAGGTTTCAAGATGTCTTTTGCGGGTTTTAGATCTTGACCCTTTTTTTTACCTCATTTTGATAACAAGTCAAGTCTTATTCTTCGAACTTTCTATTGAATTGGATTGAATTCTTCCTTTATGGGAGTCTGTGTGTCATGACACCAATTTCTTAAACTCGACATGATTTGATAGGACCATACAAAGACCTTTGGATTCTCGAAGCATCTTGCCTTGCTTCTGCAAAGACACATGTCTCAATTCTCACTTAAAATCACAACTGTTCAAGGCGATATTCGTTTTCTGTTTTGCTTAACCATCCATAGCAGATCGGGAGACAAGTTACATTATTGATCATTTTCAAAGTCCTGAAGTTTTTCTAAACACATGTCCTTCTCACAATGAGGCTCCAAGTTAACAGTAACGTAGCTCATATGCACAACATAGAGATAAATTGGGATCTAAAGAATAATTAAATTAAAGAATGGTTAATTATGGTATGATCGAATGAGAAGAATTGTAAGATGTTTGCCAAACAGAACAAAATAATGCATCGATTTTGGAACAACAGATAGTGATCATGTGCCATTTACAAAAGGATTCCTATTACTCTCGAACTTAAAGCAATAAGTGTCTTCTGAATATTACTCTGGAAAAATCCTAAAAAACTACAGGAAGCTCCTTTACAGTCTAGTTGTCCAAAACACTTCCAAAGGCGTAGGGATGTACTCTCGATGGGTTCCACTCTTCACATGACTTTTGCTCAAATTCTCTCATTATCTTGATTTATCCTGTTTCCTCTTAGTTTTCGTTTGGGGTTGATGACTCTCACACACACAAATGTTTCAAATGTGGGGGATTTTATTGAAATTTAATGCATGAAGTGTAATGCAAATGAATGGTAAAATGAATGCAAAAAGACGTTGATTCTAGTTCAATTCCATTAGAACAACTTTACTAGAAAACAAATTTCTTTACATAAGGCAGATACATACATGGTCGTGCCTTAATGCTCAAAGTCTTAATCTTCCAAGATAATTTTTTCTCTGGTTTAACTCTGATTTCAAGCTCAAAACGTCGGTCTTGAATGGCTAAAGTCTATAAGTGATTAGTTACTTCTCGCATTTGGAAGAAAGCTTCGTTCGTAATATAATCTTTATCTTCGACTTGCCTGTGAAAGCATTGAAGTTGTTTTCCAACATTCACCGTTTGGTTCTATAGTTTCTTTAAAAAGCTCAGCTCGTAGTTCACAATAAGACCTCAAGTTCTTCTACCTTTAAATTCTTCATTTTTGGCTTGGCTTGCCTTTTAGCTTAGTCACTAATTCGAGACCACATGCTCTATATGCATTGATGCCTTGGGGAAGATGACTGCTCCATAAACTCTTAAGGTGAATATGTCGACCTTTTCTTTGCGACAAGGTGCACCAAATTTAAGTTTCACGAACTCTTTCAGGCGATGTACTTTTTATCCCTTTTTCTTAATCTCGATCGTAACTTAATGCTCGCTTTTCGGTTATGCTCATCAGTTTCTTAATCTCGAGTAAGTAAAACAAATCACTATATTCGATAGAATGTCTACCTTGTTTCATTATCCCATTCATCTTATATTTCTTTCGGCTTCTGAATCATGCTTATCAGGTGAAATTTCAAGACTTTGATATATGCACCTCTAGCAGGATGTCATCATTCTCTAGTTGTCTTCTCTTTGACCATATACACACGACCACATTGTCTTCCACTTTATCAAAAAACCCGTTTTCCATGTTAAGTTCTCTATTTGGTAATTGGGCTTAAATCAACACCTTTTCTTTGATGAAAATGCAATGCAAACAGGTTCAGAAATAAAACTTGAAAATAACTTGCAATTAAAAGCAAAGAAGCAAGAATATAATTGTATTTCTTAACTTGGTAACCACTAAGGTCTGGCACAGTTCCACTTAAGGTAAGCTCTTATGGAATTAAATACAAGTTAAAAAAATGTGATGCTTATGAGTGCATGTATGCATAAGAAATGTATTGACTCATAGCTCGATTCTATTAGAATAACTTTACTAGAAAACAAATTTCTTTACATAAGGCAGATACATATATGGTCGTGCCTTAGTGTTCAAAAGTCTTAATCTTCATAGGAAATCATCCAATTTCACCCTGGTTCGTCTTTGATTTTTAGTCCAAAATGTCAACTTGAATGGTTAAGTGATCAGTCACTTCTCGCACTTAGGTCAAAGTGGCTTGTTGTGCGATCTTTGTTTTCGTCTTACTCATCTGTCCTTCTTTTGACCATAGATGCACGACTATATTGTATTCTACTTTATCAAGAAATCCATTTTCTTATGACCAATTTTTTATTTAGTAATCGAACTCAAGTCAATACATTTCCTAATACGAGGATGCAAATGCAAAATAAGACAAAAAACCAAGTTAGTACCAACAACTATAAAATGTATTAACAAATATACCACAGAGAACCTATGCATCTATTAAGTGGTTTCTAAAGGTTCGGTATAGTTCTACCTAGGGTAGGCACTTAGGCCTCATTATATACAGTTTTCGGTTCTAAAGTAATAGTACACAAACCAGCAGATTCTTCAATCCTTACTCATTATAAGCTCATACAGACGAGTTCGGTTCAGGGGGACACATTTCCCGTATGTTTGTACGGAAGTGAAAACTTCACGAAAACATAGGTACGGATGTATCTCGAAAGCGATTCACTATCCTGCACGGAGGTGAAAACCTCACGAAGGAATAGCTTCTCACTTCCACTTAAGCGGTACAGTAACAAATGCATGTATGCAAAAATATATACATATAATATCCACATGCTATTATTACAACAAACATATAAAACACAAAAAAATGTATAGGATCGCAAATTAAATTAAATCGACTTTGAAACTTTCAACAAAAAAGACAAAGAATAATCGACTTGCGGCTTGACTCTCTTATTTGTCCCCAGTGGAGTCGCCAAGCTGTCGAAACTATTTTTTGAAAAAAACAAAAATAAGTCTCGATTTATATTTGGAAAATGAAAATGGAGTTCCCACCAATAATTTTTAATGCAGGTGCGATTGGGTCACCTTTTGAGATTTTAAAAAAAATCATTAAAATTATTTTGGTCTTTGAAACCATAAAACGAGTTCGGGAGTCGGTTACGCATAAGGAATGATTAGCACCCTTACAAGCCCAAAATTGGTACCTAATCGATTATTCAAAATCTTATTTGTTGGAAATTAAAAGTTCGAGAAAAATTTAAATTGTGATCCTTAAATGCATAAATGTCATATTTATTTTATTTTGAAAAAAATTGTTTCGAAGAAAGCTCGTTATTTCGAATAAATCGAGAAAAGATTACATCCAGTAAGTTAGGATATAACAATTCGAATATTCAAAAATAACGAATTTTTCAAAAAAATCTCATATTTAAATTTTTAAAAGGATATTTAATTATTCCAGTTCAAAAAAAAATCGACACCCAGTGAGTTAGGGCATGATTTTTCAAATTTTCGAAACAAAGGACATTACCTTGATTTTTAAAAACAATTTTATGTAATTTAAAAAAAAATGAATAATCATATTATGCAAACATAAATATGCACATAACTTACAAATATAAATAAAAGAATAAAAATGTAATAAATACAATTAATAGTACAATTCTCAAGGATTGATGTCACGTTCTTCGTCTTTCTTACTCGATTCTTTCCAGATCGAGGTCTCTGATGAACACCCAATGAAACTATTTCCAAGGCTGAAGATCACTCTTTCCCAAGAGAAGAAAATCGACAAAGGAATGGAAGGGAAAAGCTAGAGAGAAAATGAGATAAAGAAGAAAATGTGTTGGTGAATTCCTCATTGGGTAGCTTAGGGAGGTATTTATAGGTTGGAGTTAGAGGTTATTTTTAGAAAATGAATTTCAGCCACTCAATCCTATGGCCGGCCACCTTTTGAGCACTTTGATTAGTTCAAAGTTTGCTTGAAATTAGCTTGGGGTAAATCCATAAAGGCACCAAAAGTGTAGGGGTTTGAATAGGATTTGAGAGGACTTTGAGGACTAATTTTCATGGATTTGATGACTTTGATTTTAGGTTTATTATTTTGGTTTGTTATTTATTTATTTATTTATATTTATAAAATAATAAATAAATAATAAAACAAAATTAATATTATTTTACATTTATTTATTTATATTCATACAATAATAAATAAATAAATAATAAAATAAAATTAATATTATTTTATATTCGTTTATATTTATAAAAATAATAATAAATAAATAATAATAATAATAATAAGAAAAATGAAATGGGGTTTCGAAGCCCGGACGAAATTGGGCTTGTACATCAAATTTTTTTGAAAATTTTTATTTTGTAATTGTTGAACTAACAATTCAATGTTGGGTTAAGAAGAGATGATCTGATCAATTTGACCATAATACGAGTTTTACAACATTGATGTAAAAAAGTATAATAGTAGATTTCGATATAATCACTATTCGGGGTTCTATTCAATTTTTCGATGCTAAACTTTAAGGTTTTTTAGATGGTTTGATCCTCATCCAAAGAAGAGGATATCAAAAAATTGTGATCCACACAGACAATTTAGGGGTCGTCGAAATTATTCAAGATATTCACTTGGTAGAGTCATTCTCAGCTTTGGTATGAAGGATCCACATTATCTTACAAATTATAGAACATTGGAAGATAAAATATATTCTAAGAGAAAGAAATCAAGTCACTGATCTCTTTGCTAAGATGACTACAAAAAATAGTAGAGATGTGCAGGTGTTTGAAGACACTCGTGAAGAGCTAATGCATGTTATTGAGATTGATAGAATAGCAAACTTTCAATTATGTTAGTTTAATGTAAACAGTTTCTTCATAAAAAAAAAAAAGAGAGAGTAAAAAATGAAGTGTGATAATCGAATGTGAGAAGTCAAATAATTGAAGTTTAAAGTTTTAAAGATATATTTTTTAAGTGTTTTATTAAATTAATGTCACGGACTAATCAGACATCAATTTATCGATTATAAAATTATTAAAATATTTTTTTATTTATAAAATAAATTATACTTTTATGATTATAATAAAATTTGAACTTAAAACACCATGAATGACAAATAATTAACTTTAATATTATAACTGAAGTATCAATTAGTTTTTATGTACAAACCTTCACTTTTTTTTTTTTTTTATATTGTATAATAGTTTAATCTTATTTATTATTGCTGTCAATTCAAAGATTAAGGTGATATCAGTTTGATAATTAACATTTCTTTAAATATAGATACTAAACCAAACCCCAAAAAAAAAAAAACCCACGTAAATACACTAATTATCATCTCTGCAGATTACTGACCATGAACCACAGCTACAAATCGAAACTTTACATTCATCTTTGGATGCATTCTCAATTTTAATGATGATAGCAATCCAATGCTGATTTCACACTGTAACGCAGGAGTTGAATGTTTCCAGGGTTTTTGAATTTTTGGTACAATATTATATCAGCTGCCTGCCAAACAGGGAGATGAATCCACCTCTGACCCTGGATTTCTCATATCTATGGCTTGACTTCTTGTTAATCAGTCTCAGTTACGCCATCATTGCTTGCGTTCAGATATTATCATCATGCTTCTGCCCTCTGGGTTTTAGAATCAGACCAACATAGCGCCAAATAAATCTATTTTTTTATTAATGATTTTGTTTTTTATTCAATTAAAATCTTGGCTAAATTCTTGTTTGTTTTGAATGCATTTTAAAAAAAATTAACTGAAACATGAAGATATCCCGACTATGATAATTTAAATTCAGAAATTTAGAGTAATATATACGAGGGATTTTGATTAAAAATGAAATAAGTAAATCCAAAATATTTTATACAATCAACAATATAACATAAATTGTTAAGTATTTTTCTGTGTTTCTTCAGATGGGTTAATATGATATGATTCTGTTCATAAATATGATATGGATTGATTGCCAATAAATCGATAATTGTGAATATCATAATATATTTAAAATTATTTTAGTGATAAAAATGATATTAATATTGGTAAGCACCTGCAGGCCCTTGAAACTGGCTTGAATCGAACTCCAAAATTATATTCCAAACATCATAATTATGAATTATCACCTAAACTGACATCAAATACAATCCATTCATGATAGTGTTTTCTTCATCATAAACATAATGCAAACGCCAGACGTTAAATTGGGTTAATTAATGAGTTAACAACGCTTTAAATACAAAAGAAAAAGCAAAAGGTTAGGTGCCTGAATTAATTAGCATTTATCAACCCAATTTTTTTCCTTTTCGGGAATAATAATCGTAGGGATAGTGTGGAAAAGAAACACAGAACAAGAAAAGTTGAACCCAAAAAGAAGAAAAAAATTGTGTTGATAAATGCAATAAAGACGATGCACCCTCCCCCACAAAAATAAAAATAATTTTAAGAAACATTTAAATGTTCTTTTTTTAAAGTATTTTTACAATTTGTAGATAATAAGAAAGCAAGGCAACACTGCACGTGGATCAAACACGAGCAACTCGCCGTTCTCTCCACTCACTGAGTCATACCCGACTCGCCCGTCCAGCAACGTCTCGTACCGGAACCCCACCCGCTTCGAGACTCGACCAGCAATAACCCGGCAAACCAACATCGCCTTCCTCCCCATCCCACCTCCCGCGCTCTCGTGAGCCCCGCCGCTACCGGAGTACGTGCAAATCGCAGCACCTTTCCCGCCAGAAAACAGCCACTTCTCGTTCATTCCGCAGTTCCCTGTAGTGGGACCCAAGCTATGGAACCGCATTACCTCGTTACCGTCGGCTACGCACCTCGCATTTTCCTCGTCGGCGGAAGCCGGGCCACCCGAGCCCGAGCTGGACCGAGTTTTGACAGTCTCTCGGTACTCATCGAACCTGGTCACTGTCCTCGGTCCATTTTGAACTTTAAATATCATCTCGATCCGACCCGTGAAAGCCTTGGGGCTCCAACTCGTATGGAAAATAATCTCCACGACATTCCTCGAAGGGTGACCCTCAGGCAGTTCGGTCAGCGCAGGCAGGACAGGGTCAGGGTTCCTAACGGGACGGGAAGGCATTGAACTACTCCGGCGAGGTCGAGGCGGAGGCGGAGCATTATTCAAATCGGACTCGGGTTTACTGGTGGACCTCGAAAGCAGTTTGGGGTTGGGTTTGGGGTCCGATTTCTTGGGTTTTTTCTTGGCCGTTTGGATGACATCCTTGATGCTCTGAGAACTTCGTGTACAACTGGTACTAGGGATCAAAAACTTAGGGCTGGGGTGATAAACATCTTCATATGCTCTCGATTTGCATTGCAAAGATTTGACCCACCCGCTCGCCATTCTCGGATCCTCTTTTCTTAGCCAAAGAACAAATATCGCCCTCCTTTTCTCTGTCGTTCTCTCTCTATCGCTTTGCTCCCATTTTTGTTTGCTTTTTTCTTTTCTGTTTGGGGTTTGAGAGTGAGGGGAAAAGAGTGGAAAGGAAAGGAGATGGCGGGATATTAATGGAGGAGCCGTGGTCTTGAAGGGGTAGAAAGTGGAAATGACGAAAATATCCTTATGGAACTTCATTACCCACGTGGATTCTGTCTTACAAATTGTTTGCTTTGGTTCCATGGACAAAATATTCATTAATGAAAGAAAGCAATGCAACAATAGAAAGTTATTATTTTCCTTCCTCTTTTCCTTTTTTCCAGGAAAGTTTGTTACCTACATTTTTATGGTAAAAATGTTTAAGAGATGCTTTAACAATATTCCCAAGTTTTTTTTTTTTTTACCATTAAGGAATGAAATCATCTCTAGATAAACTTAAAAAGGGTTGATTTTCGGGGTCAAAGATATTGAGTGCCGGTAGCTAGCATTAGCAAATGGTCTACCACTACTGCCTGTTAAAGTTTGCTAAGCTATCTCTATCTCTATTCTTTATATCCATCGTGAAAAGGTACATAGTGAATAATATGCTGTCTAACCCTTAAGTTTGTCAATGAACAATGAACAGAGTGAAAGTTCCTTTCTTTCTTTTTTTTCTAAATGTTAAGCTTTATTACATAAAATGATTAAATATTAGGTCTTTTTTTTTGTTCTTTTATAGAAAGCTTTTTTTTTTTTTTTTTTTTTGGTTGAGAGAAATGAAAATGCTCCTTCAAATCAAAGAAACATTCATCAAAGAAAGATTCTTGGTGAGCTTGCTGTTTCAATGAAACAGAAAACCAGTAGACCTTGGCTTTCACTTGTATTGTGATACAGATACTGATGAGTCAGCCAATAAAAAACAGAGGCTGAGACACCCTCTTGTCCCCAGTCTTACATGACTTCTAACCTACTGGATTTCTTAGCCATGATCCAACTGTATATATAGATTACATACAAAACCCAGAATTATTTTCTTAAGATTCCATTAAGTAGAGTGTTACTTTAAAAAGGAAATACGTGAGAGAGGGACCAAATTCAAAGGGTTTGGAATCTTTTTATAGAAGTTTGAACATTGGAGAGTGAGAAAAGAACAGATGGAATGAACAGAAAAAAGCAAACTAGGAAAGAATAGAAAGAGAATGGAAACTGGCAGAGATTAAAAAAAAATAAAAGCAGCTTGGAAAAGCACTGAAATTCAAACTTATAAGACGACAACCCCTTTTTTCTTCTTTTACCACATTGTTTTTTTTAATTCTTCTCTTGGTACACACAATTTGGTGCTTGCCCCGTTGGGATAATAGACTCTTAGTTATGAAGGGAGGGGACAACATTGAGATTTGCATATATTTTAATCCTCTTGACTATTAAATGGAGAGAAATCATGATTGAATACGGATGTGGATGAAATGGCAAGACAAATTTGAATGCATACATGGATTAAGGAGTGATTAGGTTGATAGGAACAGAGTGAATATTAATTAGAGGGAGGTTAATAAAAAGGAGTGCATGCATGGTAAATAGAAGGTCGGGGGGGGGGGGGGGGGAGAGTTGGGGTTAGAGGGTTTGGAGGGTGTGGGTGGAGTTTTGCCAGCCTTTGCCTCCACGCCTACAGAATCTTACCTATTTTTCAAGCTCCGGGAACCGCGTTAGATACTGGCGTGCTTCCTTTCAAACACCCTTCTTCTATGTGTGTTTTTGAATTCTTTTTAGGGTATACCAAAACTGATTAGTTTTCTTTTTGTCTTTTATTTTCGGTATTTGGAAGCTATAAATATATCAATTAAATTCAAAATTGAATCGAATCAAATCTCATTTCGAGAGACAAGTTTTTCTAATCTAATCATCTTTCTTATATTCTCAAATCTTAAAGCTCCTGACATTACTCACAATAAAACCTAATAGAATAAAAATCGAATAGATTAACTTGGGTTTCTACATCCTTCCCTTGTCATTTTCGACCAACTTCATAAAGTAAAATATTTTTTTGCATTTTGTAAGTCCGTTAAGGGGTGAATGCTAACCATGAGTTTTAAAGCTGTTTCATACTCATAGCGAGGATCGAACCCTCAATCACTGATTAAGGTAGGAGAGACCTTTATCATCTCACTTAACTCCCATGGTTCAAAAAAATTATATATATATATATATATATATATATATATATATAATTGGAAGGAAAATAGAATTTGTTAGGATAATTATCATTATCGATCCAAAAATCGAATGAGTTTAGGGCAGATTCTAATAAGCTTGTAGGATGAGATCGCAGGTCGAGCTTACTCTCCTGCGAAGTTACACGTGCATAAAACTGTATAAACATGTAGTGAGTCTAGAGTAGAATATATGTCTATATGCATCAAGCCTACATAGAATGTCGTATAAATAAACAGTACCCGTATCATATAAATATACAAACATTACCATCTAGAGAAGAGAGAAAAAACACTCAACATAAGTATTTGATATCGAATTGAACTCTTACACCTACAACATAATACTTTTGTGTTTATTCTTTAATTCATATTTTATATGTAAAAACTGAAAGATGATAAAGAAACCAATACAATAACGACGCATTTATGTGGGAAGAACTGATAAATAAATGAAGGGAAATGGTAGGGTGAGAGCAGAAGTGGAAATATAAGGTGATTTGTTATGAATGATAATCAGAGTAGATGCGTTGGTCGGAAAGATAGATGGAGATGGGAGTGAGACCAGAAGCCTGAAATTAAGTGTGTGGGGGGGATATGAATATGAATTTTGACGTAATTTGACCAACTTGGCCTTGAAGGAATTCAAGCGCCAACCTTTACACAATTAATGCTCTTTACTTTTCTTAAGGCTTACTGTTACATCGTTTCACACGCCATCATTATGTCAACCCCACCTTCCGCTCATTCAATTTTACCACCTTTGGAGCAGCAGATTAACTCCTTGACTAACTCACGACTTTTTGCCTTAAATGGTCATCTACCATAACGATTCGGTTTTAGTTGGGATCGGAAAATATAGTCACAGAATTTAATTTAATAAAATGAGTTCGTGATGTTATAATAGGAAGATTTTCAAAATTAATATGAAAATATATTAATTTAATTTAGAAAATCATTAATTTAAAATTCTGGGATTATATTATAAAAATTCAATCGGTATTAAACAAAATATGTTCAAGCCAACCCTTACTGATCAAAAAGAAAAACAGGGCATGCAAAGGATGTTGTACGTCACTAAGAGGCAAAATACTGTAGGGTTGATTATTGAGCACATGCTTTAAAACTTTCTTAGCAACCTCGATGGGTGAATGTGCTTCCATCTCATTAGATTCTTGGTAGAGTCATTTTGCGAGACTGTTTAGACTCTCGATAGAATCAAGAGATAAAGCTCAGGAATCAAAATGAACACAAACACCTCAAAATCAATATTAGACCTGTTGAGTGTATCTATTAAATCTCGACTGACAACATTTTACAAACATCTCCCTGAGTGATCAAAATCAACTCAACAAACAAAAATTTACTTATCCCCCTCTACACAAAGAGAAAAAAGAAATTAAATAAATTTATCCTCTAATTGTACCCTTTCTTGTGTGGATGGAAATGAGATTATTACTAGAATAACATCCAATCAAGAGGTAATCGTATGAAACAAAGCCCATAACGAGACTGAAAATTAGCCCAAAAGGCCCATATTACAAACGGCAGCGTTCGCCCACTCAGCCTTATCATCCAATCAGACCCAAACAGGTAATCGTATGAAACAATTCACGTTTTAACTAAACTGTATTCTGTGAGAGTTGACCCTCCACTCACTCAACTACCTACCCACGCCGCCGCCGCCGCCGCCACCAATGGGGTCGCCGGAAACAACCACTCCATCATCCTCATATTTCCTGAAGCCCCTAATAACCATAGACGCCACGGTTTCACTCTTCCTCCACGCACTCTTCAAGCCTATCCTCCCAATTTTCCTTCTCCTCCTCCTCGAATACTCCGCCGATTTCCGGTTTTCCTTCCCTGTTTCCCTCTCTCTGTTCCTCGCTTCCCCTTCCTTTTCCTCTCTATCCATCCCTTTCATCCTCGGCCACCTCCTTGACCTCGCTTTGATCGGCCTCATCAAACTAACCTTCCGCCGTACCCGTCCTCATTACAACCCAAACATGTCCCCTGCTGTTCACGCTGATAACTTCTCTTTCCCCAGTGGCCACGCTTCAAGGGTTATGTTTTTAGCTACTCTCTTCCACCTTATTTATCAAAACCACGAGGGACTCATTTCGGATTTTATTCTACAGTGGGTTGAATTTGAACCCGGTTTGTTTCTAGTTGGCGTATGGGTTTGGGCTATAATGACTGCTACTTCAAGGGTTTTGCTTGGAAGGCATTTCCTTTCCGACGTTTTGGCCGGGGCGTTTGTTGGGGTGCTTGAAGGGATTGTTGCGTTTCGGTTTTTGAGATTTTAGAGAGCGTTCTCAAAGGTATGGGGTTTGATTTTTGTTACTAAAATTTGTACTTTTTACATGGGGGAATTATTTTGCTTTGTAATAATTGATTTCCAAGTTTTTGATAATTGAAATTTATACTATGTATTTTAAGCTAATTACTTACCACTTTTTTTATTGCTTTCAAAATTTTGTTTTCTATGTACAATTTATAAGCTTGAGAACTGTTTGCTACAATGTTTCTTTTGCTTTCATGAAGCTTAAGGTTGCATATAGTTTCATTTGTCAGACAGCTTTCTGCATGAGTTTTAGCAGATCATATTGGCATCTTTCTTACCATTGTCACGTTTTGAAGGTATTTTAGTCCTTGGTTGGCTGAGGGAGATCATTCTTTTTATGAACATAACATGGTTTATTACTAACTGGATGAAGCTAGTAGCACAATTCCTCATGTAAATCAACCTAGTCATGATCCAGATGGAGTTTGATTAATTCTATTAAAATCAGTGTCCCCCTTTTGAATTGATAAAGATGCTTTCCTATAAACCATTGAAATCATGATTCAAGTTACAAATGTGTATGCTACCACTATTATTTAACACGTGAAGGGTTTGATTGTAAGGATGTTTAATCGATTTATATGTATTTCTTACTGCAATACTTTGGTTAGCAAGGCAGATATATTTTTATATGGTAACTATTTTATGCACTTGGTAACTTAGGATTTAGCTAAACATGATTAGCTTGCCCTCTAAGGTCATTTCATAATCGTAAAGGATATATACAGGTGGGAAGGTATTGTTCAATGTTTCAGTTGCTTCATTGCTATGGCTTGCTGTCGGTGCATTTTTAATAAAACAGATTACCATTGTTACTGCGTTTAATTGGAAGTTTTCCTCTTCATTGTTGAATTGTTGACAATTATGCAAAAAGATTACTTGGATTTCCTCGTTTCTTTCATTAACAATGTCATGAATGCCAATTTTAAGTTATTTTCTTTTATCTGTTTATGGGGTTGAGTTTTGTTGCTAAATTTTGTACTTACTGTTTACTTGGGGGAATTCTTTTGCTTTATAATAATTGATGCACAAGTTGTTAATTTCTGAAATTCAAACTGTATTTAAAGCTAATCAATTATCACTTTTTCAAAATTTTGTTTTCATGTACAATTTATAAACTTGAGAAATGTTTGCTATCATGAAGCGTAAGGTTGCATATAGTTTCATTTGCCAGTCGGCTTTCTAAGTGAGTTTAAGCAGGTCATATTGGCTTCTTTTCTTAGTAATGTCACATTTTGAAGGTCTTTTAGTTTATGGTTGGATGAGGGAGCTAGTTCTTTGTATGAACACAACATGGTTTGTTGTGAATTGAATGAAGTTAGTAGCATAATTCCTCATGTAAATCAACCTAGTCATGATCCAGCGTTTTATTGATGTTGAAGAGCTGGAATTTGATTATTCGTATAAACTCTGACCTTTTCATAGAGAAGCTCTTGTATCAACCATTAGAATGACTATTCAATTTACAAATGTGTATGCTATCACTTTTATTTCATACATGAAGGGTTTGATAGTAAGGATGTTTAGTCAGTTTTTGTATATTTTTGCTTACTCCAATACTAGCTCTGCTTCCAAGGTCATTTCATAATTGTAAAGGATGTGTACTTCCAGGAAGGTATTGTTCGATATGTCAGTTGCTTCATTGCTATGGTTTACTGTAGGTGTATTTTTTACATAATGTAGATGATCATCATTACAGCAATTAAACGGAAGTTCTCTTCTTCATTTTAAATCGTTGACAATTATGCAAACAGATACTTGAATTTCCTAGTTTCTTTCATTAAGTGATGAAAGGTGCTAGTTCTAAGTTGTTTTCTTTTCTTTTATCTATTAACGGTACCCCGCTTTTAAAATCATAAAAAAATCTTCAATAAAAAGATTTATCTCTGGAGTGTTTAGTGATGGATATATCTGGATGGTAGTGTTAAATGAAATTACTGTTCTCTTTTCCTAGTCCAGCCTTACTAGTGCCTGTTGTTACAATAATTTTAATCCCCTTTGATTGATCCAAGGTGATTTGTTTTTACCAGATATTATTAACATATATAACAATAGTCTCTGGTTATTTTCTGATGAATATTTGATAAACATTTTCTTTGAGGTCTAACTAGACTAACAGGTAATGAAAATCATCCATCCTAGATTGAGAACAAGTTTTTGTATTTTTCTTAAAACATTTTTTGGTTATTCAATTTCAGTTTCTTTGTGCAAATAGACATGTAAAAGCTAGTTATTGGCCTTTATAAACTTAGTACATTTTCCTTTCCAAGAAAATTTTGTGTCATTGCCTTGTATAGAATTTATTAGGTTGCTATTGGACCAACGTTAATGCTGGCAGCAGTGAACTTCACGGCAAATATTAAAGGTTCTATAGCAAGTTGGACTAAGCCGAATGTTTCAATCTAACTGTTGCTTATAGTCCATCTTTTTCAAGCGCTTGCCTTCTTCTTCTTGGCCCTTACTTGGTATTTAAGAATTGAGGATAGTGGATGCTAAGTCCAAATGGAAACAGTTTTTTGCAGAGGTTCCAATCAAACATTGGATGGTTTCTAGTTAAAACAGCGGTGCTCTTTGAAAATACATATTTCTCTCTGCTGTTTTGGTGTGAAGGTGATGCAGCTCATTTGTCATAGCTCCGACTGGTTCGTCCCTTTCTTAGTAAATGGGGTTGATCAGCCTTTTAGTCTTGCTGCAATTGCAGTATATATTTGAGAAGAGATATTCGGTGTGTCCAAAGATAAGTATACAACTGTCACTTGCAGATACTGAGAAGACTACTGGAGCAGAACATGTTAGCAGGTGCACAACATCAAGGTTGCATGCATTAGCTATATATCATATTAAGGCAGGAGTGAAGATGTCTGGAAAGACACTTCAACTGGTGTTGTAAAAGGCTTTAATAAAAGGTATATTTCTTTGGTTGCTTACATTTTATATCAACCACTTGTAGCTATATAATTCAAGCCACTGAATGCTATTATTGAATTCGACTGTGACATCAAACCGATGATTTTTTCTATTTACATCTCTGATACGAACGATTATGGAAGTGAATTTTTATAGCTAAGAACATTGCGGGAAAATTGCATCTCAGTCAATAACTTGTCCATTTCTCCATGATATGGATGTCTGTCGAAACAGACGTGCTACCCTGCAACAAGGCACATGTCATGTTTATCCTTCAAGTTTCATGGTTATCCACTTCACAATAAAAAAGGATTCGCTTTATTTATCAAAATGAATATATGTGGAACCCTTCATTGCTTAATCTCGTCGATGTTGCAGGAATCTGGTACACATTCAACAAAGTATGGCATGAACAAAAACACGCGATGCAGAAGCTATAATATGAATTAGTAACTTATCGGAATTCATTAAATACCTTAAATATAATAATTATTATTATGATGATGATGATGATGATGATGTAATTATCCAAAATACAAACAATACTGCAGCTCTCAAATTATTATGGGTTCCACAAGAGAGAAAGGTTCTGGGCTTGTCTTATCTGTAATATGATATGTTCAAGCATCTGGGGTCTTCTGATTAATCAAAAAATGTTTTTAATTGCGCCCCAAGCTAGGGAGCGGTATCGATGGGATCCCATGTTTGTCCAACTGGCCGACAAGGGAACAAATTGGCTTACAAATCGTAGAGCGAAGGATAATCTTCACGTGACTGCTCGAAATGCAAGCAGCATCCATTGTTATTGTGCTATATTTTTTTATATGATATGCATTTTTTTCCCCGAGTTTGGATCCTAATTTAAGAGACGAACAGGAAGAGACCCTGTCATGGATTTTTGTGCTGTTATACTCTGCCCATTGACATAGAATCCCGCAAGGTGCATGGATGCATATAGATAAAACAAAAATTGGAAGTTTGAACCTGGAACAAAAGAATATTCATTTTTCTTCACTTCTCGGATGAACGAAGGGTCATTCTTGGCATGCTACCCATATATTACAGAAACATGTTTCCAACCTCGTTGCAAGCAAAACTTCTTTGATTCTATACATATAATAAACATATTCACAATTTTAAAGAAGCTTGTGTGGTCCTATTTATTTACTTTCTATGTTTCAGAAAGATATTTAACATCACACCAAGGATTGATTCATTCTTAGGGGGATCACGTGTCAAAGATGGATTTCAAGCATTGGGTATCAAATATTAGTTCCCCAAATCCATCAAACAACGTGCTACTCACAGATTCCTTCAAGAAAGAAAAAGCGCTAGTCACACTACTAAATCATTTTGAAGCAAAAGCAAAGAACTCAACTTCCTTTGCTTGAAATTCTTCTTGTTTCATTACCATATTCAATTTGTACATGTAAAGAGGGCTTCAACCTTATTTTGAAAGTCAACCGAGGGACTTATATATATTATACAAAGTTACAAACACAAAATCTTAATGAAAGTGACCTGTTCACTCCAACTCCATATAAACATTATTATCAATATCCATGTTAATGGAAGGTAGGTTCTGCTTCTTCTAATTCAATCCCTTCATCCGCAAGTCTCTTGTCCTTGTACACATACCACCTAGCAAACACCAAGTAAATTACCAAGTTCAAACAACTCAGGATTGCCAAAAGCCAGTAGAAATCATAGAGCCTCCCTTGGTTCAGATTGTCTGGCAGCCATGGATGCTTGGTTGTCACCTTGTGAACTATAGTAACCAGCACAGAACTAACGAAAAACCCTAATGAAAGGGTACTCAAAAACAAGCCCGTGCTCATTGTTTTCATCCCTTTCGGACATTCCCTCAAGAAAAAATCGAGCTGCCCTATGTATGTAAAGGCCTCCCCAGCCCCCACCAGCAAAAACTGGGGGACCAGCCAGAACACGCTCATTGGGAGTTGAGCTGCTGGGTTATTTGTAAGTCCAAGTGATCTTGCGCACCTCAACCGCTTGATTTCCGTCAGTGCAGCGGCTATCATTGCTATAATGGATAATACTAAACCCACCCCGATCCTTTGCAAAGGGGTTAACCCTTGTGGGTTTTTAAGCACTTTCCTTGCAATCGGAGCAATGATTCTGTCGTAAATTGGGACAGTCAAAAGAATGCTGCCGACGAAGAAAACCGTGAGTGACGCTGGTGGGATCTGGAATTTGCCAATGTGACGGTCCATGGTCGTAGCTTGAGACACGGAAAAGGTTGTCATTTGGGCATAGACGGTCCAAAATATGACAGTGGTTGCCCAAATGGGTAACATCCTTACCACCAATTTCACTTCTTCAACATCTGTTAAGGTAGCTAAGTTCCACTTGTTTGCCTCAGGCACAGATGGGTCCCTGATCGCTGCCCTGTCCAAAAAACTGTACACAACACCAAGCAACGAAACAAAAATTAGCCAATAATACATAAAAGGTTATCCTAAATTATGACCTATATATCAAACGCAATTAAAGAATGTCCACAAGTAAGTGTCGAAAAAGATATGGTTACTATTAATGGAGCGTGATGCAAGGGAAGTGAACAGGCTTAACTGGCGATGGTGAAGGTGTAAAGTGATGGTTTGAAGACAAGATTTCGTGAGGATCCATCGGGAGACAGTCTGGTTTGGTGGCTCGTGATCTCTTTTTTTATTCCTCACTTACTCAATAATATTACCTCTAATTCACACACTAAAGTCTCAATCCCCAAGTTTTTTTTTAATCATTTCATCTTTAAACACCATGTTTCACGGTCAAGATTAAACCAAATATCTTATACAATGAAAAACAAAGAGCGGAAATTCAATCATTTGCACTTTGATTGTCTTGAACACCCGCGAATGGTTGATGATTATCTATCAAATATTGGTGCCGCACCTAACCTTATATTGCCGACATTTAAGATTGCATGTGTGAATCTCCATCCTATTCCATTATTTAGATTAGTGGGAATCAGCATAAACATTTTGTGGTCCAATCTCTTGTACCGTTAATTTTAGAAGGTAATGAAAATTTACGTAAATTTTGAAGTTATTTTTTAAGATAAGAAAATGTTGACTTTTATGAAAATAATTGTATGAAGCAACGAAAATAACATGTTTAGCATGTCTTAATTATTTTTCCTCATGTTTAGGAATGAAATAAAAGTAAATGAAGTAAAGATTGGTTTTCAAAAAGAATACTAACCGGAACTGCTTGCTGTGAGGCAACTTTTGCTTCTTCTTCTTGTTACTCAATCCCTCAGCTGTATCATCAATTTCGAAAAGCAGCGATGAATCAGATGGCAACTCCAAATGCCTCTTCTTCCACGCAGCTACAAACACTGCGGCAATTTGGGTCAATGGGCTCCCCACCAGTTTCTTGAAACGGTAGCGCTTGGTACCCGATAGAAACACCAGCAACCCTATCACGATTGCACAAGCACAGATACCGTAGCCCCATTCACGTCCTAGATTGTCTTGGATGTACACCAGCACGGTGACTGAACCAAGTGAGCCTATGTTTATGAAGAAAAAGAACCAGTTGAAGAAGTTTGTCATCTGGGATTTCTCCTCAGGGTCCGACTCGTCGAACTGGTCTGACCCGAACCCCGAGACGCTCGATTTGAGTCCCCCGGTTCCAAGGGCGGTCAGGTAGAGAGCTAGGTAGAGAATAATGAGTTGTATGCCGCTTGCTGGGATGCAAGTTGCGCTGTCCCTGGCACATTTAGGAGGCCTTAGGCTTGGGATTATGGTTGAGATGGTCAATATGGTGACGCCCTGTTCGATGAAGTAATTAAAGATATAATGAACTTTTAGCTTTTCATTTAGGGTGGGAAGTTAAACACGCAAGTAGCAGGTTAAAGAAAATGAGAAAATAATTAATCTTCAGGTCAGAGGAAATGAATCTTACAGTTGCCTGAACGGTGGCGAAGATTCCGATGGTGAGATATCTGTGAATAGGAGAGAATTCATGGTTAAGTGAGAGTGGTGCATGCGAAAGTAGAAAAGGTGGTGGTGAGAGTTGGAGTTGGAGAAGAGACCAAACCTGCCAAGAAAAGTGTCCGCGATGAAGCCACCCAGCAGACACAGCATGAAAGAGGTGCCGAGGAAATTGGTCACTGTGTTGGCTGCAGTAGCATTCCCCAAATGCATGGTCTCAGTCAAATACGTCACCAGATTAACAGCTATACCTAACGTTGTTAGCCTCTCACATGCCTCGCCACCTGACAGAGATATACACAAGGAAAAGAAAACCCCATCTGCTTAGCTAACTCAAAACCAAACGCCTACTAGAATTTAAAAGGTAAAAACAAAAACTAAAACATCCAAATGGAGGAGGTGCGGGATGAAAGACCTAGAGTCATAGCTGCACTGGTCCAGCCACCGGACTTGGACCGCTCAGCCGGCTTGCCCCTGTAGTCCCAGGCATCAGGGAGAGTTTTCCCTTGTGTTACAGGGAGGGACATTGTTCGATACAAGGTGAGACAAGGGCTGCGGAAAGCTAACTTTGAATCTGATAGCAATGCTAAGAAAGGAGTAGTGATGGGAGCAATGGCTGGTGTGGGGGTTATTTATAGAGAGGGGAGTGAAGGATGCTTGGGTGGTGGCACAGTCATGTTGCGGCCAACGTGTGAGATAAAAGGTCCAATTTGAAGGAAATGACACTTTCGGCCTAGATTGATTGGCTTTGCTATTATTTAACTAATTGTTGGACACAAATGATTGATACATGTACTCCTCCCTTTTGGGAAGTTGAAATTTTTGAAACCGTGGTTAGGAATGAAAGGTCGGCTCACCCCTCAAAAAAAAAAAAAAAAAATCCTTAATCTTATACCCTACATATTAATATTTCATAATTTTTTTAAATATGGATTGGATTTGGCTAAAAATTGGACCAGCCTGAAAATAATTTAAAATGGGGTCTAATTTATAAACCCTTTTATTTTCCTTTAAAGTGACGTTAATTTTACACAAATTTATCTATTTAATAAGTAATATTGTCTATTTCATTGATAAAATATATTATTGGTACATTAGGTTATACAAATTTATTATTACGACTTGGAGGCATCTGTCTCTGTTTTTGTATTTAAGAGGTCTCCATCCATTGTTTGTGTCCACGTGTCAAATGAAATTTAATTTTTTATGTAAGATTTAAAGAAAATAGAAATATAATTATTTAACATATTATTAAAAAATGATAAACCCATGCGGTATTTATGTGAATAAATTAATTCCGTAGTTTGCCCGATTAATTGTAAAAATATATTAAATTGATTGGAACAACAATATTTATAATTTCAATTTCTCATTATTTTCTACAATCAAATATTTTGCTCCTTCATGATTTCAATCATTTGCCTTTTTTTCTTTCTTATCACATGTAGGGAAAAGATGGTTTAAGTTTAACCCATAAAAGATATCTATCATGTATGTTTTACTATTATTAACCTTTTTAGGGTTTATAAATGCTCTTTTAAACAATATTATCTGAATTTGAATTTTTTTTCTTAAAAATATAATGTATCTTACCACTACATTTAGAATTTACTACACGAACAATTGAAGGATAAATCTTTCCATTTTTTATATATCTACTTTTTTTTTTTATACAAAATATAGCTTTCAATTCATAGAAAATCAAAATTCCATATATATATATATATAATCCAGAAACATCAAAATGTTTATAAAGGGAAACAACCTTAACCCATAAAAACCAATCCATTGGGTTCACAATCACCAAAAAAAAAAACATGATAATTTACTCAAACTATTTTGGCAGGTTATAACGATAGATATTTGGATTTTGTATACGCAATGTACATGAAAAGTGAGTGCACCAAAGACGATATTGTGTTAGGATTGGCAACTTCATGTCCATTAACCCAAGTTTTCAACCTTTATTTGGTATTTTATTTAATAAACTCTTGGTTTCAGCTGCAATTTAGTTTTTTTATGATCCCCAATACCATTAAAAAACAATATTTTTATTTAAGTCTGCATTAACCTAGCAATCAGAATTTTTTTAATAGTGTTGAAAGATTTTCTGTACAATAATCAACTTTTTACCTAAAAGGACCTGATATGTATTGAATGCAAGTTGCTTTCAGATTTCACATTAATTAATAATGACAAGTAGTCACGCAAAAAGCAACATTAAATTTGGTCCATCTCAAAGTGTGGGAAATCATGTTACAAAAGATCCATTCCACAAAATCTTTTGGTTAGCGGTTCAAATTTCATTTGCTATGAACACCGTCCAATTCCCATGGCCATACCAGCTCCTGGGAAATTTTTAATAAATAAAAAGAAAAAGAAAGCTCCCTTCCTTTATACGAATTGAAGGTCAAAATCTAATTTCTTCTTTTTCCCAAGCCACCTAGCTGCTGCCCATGGGTTCACCGTATTTCATACATGCATGACAAGGACTCATCTCTGCTTTTATACCAAAAGAGCGGCTATCGAAGTCTTTATCCCAACCTCCCGGTATCCTGGAGTTTCTCACCAATGCATCATTACACCTTTTCTTTTGAAAGCATAGCCAGACATGTATTGCTCTATGTTTGGAAATCTATAAAACACTGAAATGATCAAGAAATATGTGATTCATATGCGGTTCACGTTACTGGGTACTTTTCCAAGCCTTTTCAGATATGCAAATATTCAATATTTAGGTAAAACGAAGATATATAACCTATTGTTGGCCAGGAGATGCCTGATAACATGGTTAACCCTTTTTTATTTCCTCAACTTTATTTTACATATGCAAATACTCATTATTTAGCGACACATCGCTATACTTCCAAACTATGAATTCCTCAACTCATGCAACATAGAAATAATAGCAACGTATGAAATGCACTAACAGTGTGCCAGTATTGATGCGAAAATAGCACAAGTTCAAAATGGTAGGTTTACGTTCCCTTGGAAAGGAAACTGACGACCCAGGCGGATATCAGAAAAAGTTCAAGGGATATGGGAGCATCCGTACGTTCACATGAAGCTCTCCGGGGGCTCCTCCTCCGGATTTCTCTTTTGCATCCACTTTATACAAATATGTATGTATGGTATTGTTGATCGCTGATCATTAAAACAAAGAGTTTAAGCACGCGATCAACTTCATGTACAGTTTTTTTCTTTTTCATTTTTAATTGCTTAGTGGCTAGTGTTATCCTTAACCTAATGCTGACTAAGGTGACATCTATAAACATATACATATCATTAGTATATTATAATTATTCAACTACAAATAGTTGATTAAATAAAAATAAATTTCTTCAATTGATGATTATATAATCTGTTAAAGTGTTGCTTGTGAAGACCCTTAAATCAGACTTTTATTTTGTTTTATGGAAATTAATCGCACATTTGGTTTAATTGAAAGTTGGACGGCTTATAATTATTTGCCACGAAGAGTTACGGACAAGGAACGGTCCATCTGAGAAGTACAGTTGGAACGTAACGGATAGAGCCGTACCATTCCATTAATTCAAAATAGAAACCAATACAAAAACAATATTTAAAATTTAGGAAAAGTTTCAAATGATTCAATAAAACACAAACAAAACTTAAGCATCATTTTGTGACCACTAATTTAAAAACCGAAATTCTTATAATATATGACGCTAAAGCCAAAACCTAAAAATTCCTAAACTTTACTGTAAAAAAAAAAAAAAAAAAGACAAAACTTTGAATTTAATGCTTTGGAGCAGGGCGTGCTTGTAAATAAATGGGTTTTTTTTTTTAAAATGAGATGGGTGGTTGAATCGATTAGGTCATCGGTTAGTTGGATTAATTGATTGAATTAATTTAATTAAAAAAAAAAGAAATAATGTAATTTTTTATTTCTGAATTTGACAATTAGATTCACTTTGATACATGTGTTTTTTTTTTGTTCACTTTAGCACCTGAATTTGACAATTAGATCCATCTTGATCTCTGAACTTGGAAATTCTAACACTTTAATTATATGGCACTTCGAGCTTAAAAATTACAAAATTGATGATATTGTACAATTTCAGAGTGTCATATCTAGTACAATATATATATTTTTTAATTTTCAAACTCAGAGTACCATATTATTAAAGTTTTTGATTTTTCAAGTTTAGGAGTCAAAATAGGGTTAGTTGTCAAGTTCAAGTGCCATAATGAACCAGAAAAAGTGTATGCATCAAAATGAACCTAGCTGGTTGTCAAATTCAAGGGCCAACGTGGACGTACTTGCTAAGTTTAGGGGCCAAAAGTTACATTATCCTTATTTTTTCACGGTCATTAACGCAATAGGCTTAAATGAATAACAATTTTCAAGTTCAGGTTTCAAAGTGATAAAAAAAAAGTTCAAAGGCCACTATGGATCTACTTGCCAAGTTCAACGGTCAAATGTTACATTATCCCAATAAAAATTTATTAAAATTTAAATAATAATAAACAAAAAAATCCAACTCAATCGCCTGATTCAACTTTTTTTCCGATTCGACCGCTATTTACCGATTCTCAAATCAATCTGTTCAAAACTCCTTTTCAAGTCGACACCTTTACTTTTCCAATTTTAGGTCCAATTGATTTGACCGATCGACCTAATTTGATTCAAACAACGTTGCAAAATAATTTTTAAAAAAATCAGTTAATGCGTTTTTTTATTTATATCGAATATTTTACAAGTTGAAAACAATTATTGATAAATTTATTATATTAAAGTGATTGAACAATGGAATTAGTTGCTTTCAATTCCGCTGTTGGGATTTTAATAATATTGAAAAAAATGATGCTGGTAAGAAGAGTTTAATGTTAAACAACAAGACTATTGCTTATAGGTTGTTACTAGAAGGACCTCGTTATGATTTCATTTATTGAATTCATATTACTCTCACATTAAAATAAATGAAATAATATTTTTATTAAGCTGTCTGTATTTTTTAATATTTAAGAGTGTTTTTTGGAATCTGGAAAGGACATATTTGCAGTTGTTGGTAATGAAAGAACCTACCCGTCCCTACCATTGGAACACGTGACACGTATGATTCCAAAGATTCTACGTGGGCTCTTTTGGGGTGGATTCTCCACCACTGGTCGAGCCCTAGGGTTGACTATCCATATGTTTTAAACCCTAATCGACAAAAAAAAAATAAAAAAAATTTAGTCAATATTAAAGACTTTATCCGTCAATTTCATGGTGGCGGCCTTCGCCAAATAGGTTCTTTTGTTTTACTTATCACCCTTATATATATATATATATATATATATTTTACTTCGATGGTAAATGGTAAAATGTGTATTTACTGGACGAGGAGGCCTAAACATGATATGACAAAACCTTCTCTTCATGGATTATAAACCATTTTTATTGAGAAAAGTCAACCCAAATAGGATCACGAACCATTAAGGTGATTAATGCAATCATATAAAATGTTGCATTATCATTTATACCTTATAATTAATTTCATTTGTTAATAGAGATAGATATTAATTCCTGTAAGCAAAAGAATACCCTCTGATCTTGTCAACCCAAGAATGGAAATAAAAGGTCATAACAATGATGCTATCATATGTATTAAATGTCTGTATTATGCAGGATGGTGTGGTGTGTAGAATAAAGCATACATTTCGAGTATTCCTTGGGGCTCTCCAAGAGCCAATGCATATACTATAGGTGGCAAGATATGAACAAGTGGCTAAGTCGTAGGCTGTTTATCTACTTCAAAAATGGAAAATTCTGATTTCTCATTAGAACAGTCCCAATAATAGAAGAGAGTGAATGAATCAATTCATCCAGTTGTGACATCATGACTGGATGCTACACCACTTTTTTAATTGGCATTGAATAAAAATATATATAGGGACCCGTTTCCCATTGAAAATATGCTTGTGGTTTTACCCTGAAAAAAACATGCTGCTGGTTTTGAATCATAATTTATATCCCAATCCATGAATGGACGGCACAGACTCTTGTAAGTCTAACAAACGGATTATCATTTGGTAATATATATAAAAGGCTAAATTCTCTTCTTCTTCTCTCTACTATGTGTTAGTTATGGGTTAGTATAATTTGTTTTTTTTAAGCTTTATATTTATTTATTTTTTTAAATTTGAAACTTTAGTTCCCACAAAAGATAATTATTAAATTGATCAAGTTTTACTATTTTAAAAATTTGATACGATTAACATATTATCATATATTATTTATAAAAATTTAGTTTATAAATTTAACAACTATCGTTTGTGTCAACACTATAGGAACTAAATATATATAAACTAAATTCACAACTTACACAAAATACAGTAACTAACCATACAATTTGACCTACATATAAAGAATTAATTGGAGACTATAAATTAAAAGGGAAAAAAAATCATTATCAAGAGACCCTTAAAAAAACAATATTGAGACTTAATTAGGGTAACCAAAGATTTCATCATCCACCACGCGTTAAAATTTTTGGAACCGACACGATGTCATATCTGATGTGGCAATTAACAGACATGTTTATCGTGTCCTTTGGTACAGTGTTTGATTTGATTATGAGATGACACACTAACTCGGATACGCGGTCAAGACCAGCATTGTAGCTTGATATATAGTTAAGTTAGTTATTAGGGATCCAACTATTTTTAATTCCTCATTAATGATATAGGTTTTGGAATATATTGAGATAATCAACATTAAATTTCTACATTTCCCCTTTCTACTTTCCTAATCAAACCTAATTTACTCGGTCAAATGAACCGGAATATGATTGATAGTGTTATTTAGGCTTAGTTTGTTTTATTAAAAATGGTTTTCGAAAAATGTTTTTGATATTTTTATGTGTTTATTTAATGGAAATAACTTGGTCAACGGAAATTGATTAATAAATCAGTGGGAAATAAGTAATTTCTTCTATAAAATGATTTATCCTTTTGAAAAGCGTAAGTCATGCCCTTTGATATGTGATTTTATTTTTGTATAAAAATTAACTTAAGTCAAGCTTAATATTATTATATTACTAATAAATTTTTATTTTTAAAAATATTTAAAATTAGTAAAATATTATAATTTTCAATATTATTAAACATACATATTTAATTATTTATATTTAATCATAATATAATTTATTAAAATAATAAATTATTTAATATTTCAATTTTATTTTCATAATAAATTTTTAAAATATATATTTTTAATATATTTTGGAAAATATTGAATATTGATATTTTAATAATAAGTATTTATTACAATTATAAATATATTAATAATAAATTTGTGTACTATTAAGGTTAAAATATGTCATAAAGAATTTAGTCCCTCTACTTTTCAGATTTGAAAATCAAGTCCAATTGTTAACATTGTTATTTTTTTTTTGTCAATTTTGTTGATGTCACATTTTTAAATAAAAAAATACTCGGTATTCATGTAACTAAAAAATGACATTATAACGAACATTAATTTAACAAAATATTTTTAATAATGCTAACAACTAGACTTGAATTTTGATATCTAAAAAGTAGGACTAATTCAAAAATAAAATTACATGAACTAAATTTCAAATTTACGAAGAGTACAATGACCTATGACATATTTTAACCTAGTATAAAAATATGAATATTTTAATTATATAAATATGAGTATTTGTTTAAATAATGCTTAGCTTTATTTATCCCTTACAACTCTAATGTGTCAATATGTACTCTCTTCTCATATATGTAATATATGTAATTTAAATTAAGTATTATTTATTATTAAGTTTATATATGACATTGAAGATTACAAAATAGTTTCTTATTATAAAATAAAATTTGATTGTTAAAAGGAAATTGCACTATAATATTGTATAACAAATATATTTATGTCGTGTTTGTTTTACAAAGAACAATGTAAAATATAAATTTATAGATATAAAATAAACTCAAATAAAAAATAAAAAGAGAAGAGAATCTCAAACATATGTTTGTTTCATTGAAAACAAATTTTATGAAATATTTTTAGGAAATCTGTCAGAACAGAAAATATTTTCATCCAAACACCAGAAAATATTAGCTTTTCCAGAAGAGTAAGTAATTTTTCGGAAGCCATTTTTAGTGAAATATTGAAATCATAAATGGACAAAACTTTTTCTTAAGAGGTCAAAATTAAATTATATTTTTTTGAGAATTAAAATGTAATTTTGTGATTGTGTTATATATTTATAATTTTTCAAAGCATTAAATAAATTCTTTTATCAATTTTTTGGAAGGTCCAAATGCTATCTTAGCAGGTATAACATATGATTTTATAAATTATGAAAGGTAGAAAACCTATTTTTTTTTTTCATTTTAAAGTGGTGAAAGCTATTATGTAACCCATTTTCTAGAAAGAAAACAGTATAACTACAATTATTGAGAATTACAAGTGTTAAAAGAAAATATATAAGGAAAAAAGAGGAAGATGTAGGTTCCGGGAAACTGAGTTGAGAGATGCAAGGAAGGAGTTTGATTATGTAATAATTAGAGGAATGGAAGATGGTAATGAAGCTAATACCTAAGGAAGTCCACAACTGGGGGAAGTCGCAATAATTGGGTGGACGCCATTCGCCAACAGCATCATTATTTTTCTTCATAATCAAAGCATGATCCCATGTGTTGGGAATGTACTCGTCTAAAGCTTTCCGGATTCAGATCCATTTTCGATTTCTTTAATTTATATTATCAAAGATTCAAAAAGTTGATCCCACTGTGTTGAAAACCCTAAACCAAGCTACTATAATTCAAGATTAAGGGATGGAAACAAGGGAAAGTGGAATGCATGATTCCTTTTCCCACCCTCCCCCACTATCAAAGGTGGCCATTTATGTAGTTTTAGCTTAAAATCAAATGGAAAAACAAACCCAAAAAAATAAAATAAACCAATTAGGAAAAATGTGATAAACGTGATAAGAGTATATCAAGCTTGACCATTTTTTTTAAATGGTATTTACAATTGTTTAATATATTCACAGAGTTTAATGTAAATATGAAAAACAAAAAACACCCCGTAATGGAAATTCCCCACATTGATTGATAATCAAGAAAAAGATACTGTAAGTGGTCAACTTTCTTTTTTTGGTTTTCAATGAAATGTTTTCGAGTTTTCTCTTCACAGACATTGTGGGAGAGAGAAGAAAAAGATTAAAGTAATTACAAGTCTCGAGTTTTCGCATCTCGGGCATGAATGGGATGTTAATCAAAGAGTAAAAAAAGGAGAGAAAAGCATTCAAGTTTTGGCTTCACAATGCAAGTTAAAGGCACTGATGAAATGATCATGAAAGAGGTTCCAAGTCAGTCGAGTTTTCGCTTCACAGATATGGCCAACACCTCATCTGCCCTTCATGTATGGATGTCATACTTATCCAACAGGGAGAATGAAAAACTCTCGTGTTTTCGCTTCACAGTCATGGCATCAAATATTAAACATAGACTATTTATGACGTGGAAAATGAAAATGAGTCTTATCAAGAGGTTGATGGGCCTAAAACGTGGACCGAGAGATGTTTTGGGTTTCATCTCTACATCTTTGACCCATAAAACTTATCATTTGTGTCATATTTTATGTTGTTTTTATTTGAATGGAGTGACAATTAAAATTTTTGTCAGTTTTATATGAGTTCGAATTTTATTATTTCCATCCCGTATATGCATTCATGTTGTTTCTATAATGTTCAAAAGTAGGATTCTACGGTGGTGATGAAATCTCTCGCTTGGGCAAATTATGGGGGTCTTATAAGATGGTTTTGCCTTCGTTAGTTCATTGATTAGGGCTTTGATCCGATTAACATAGAGGAGCCAATGCAAAGATAGGTGGGGTTGTATTTGGGCTTTCATCTGAGATTGGGTTTGGGAGACCTCGAATAATGGGCCTTTTTCAGCAGAGATGATTATGCCAATTTCACACTGACATAGATCCACACTCCGATTGAATGATTGACGTAACACGGCAATTTGCTCCCCCACCTCACAATCACAAACATCCAAACTTACACCAAAATTCTTATTCTTGTGCCAGCCAAAATCATAATTTTATGTCGGCCGTTGTTTGTTAATACAGTAAAATCCCATTCATTCACATTTTACTGTGTATATTAATTAGCTATCGTCAAAATCAACCGACTTACCCTCTTCCGGCACTATAAACACCCCCCCCCCCACCCTTCACTCTAGATTCTCCATCCTAAGCTACACTCTCTCTCCTATACTAAACTACTGCCAGTTAAAAGCAAGAAGCTACTTAGCTAGCTAGGGTTTTGTGAGCCAGAGAGATGGGTTCAAAAAGAACAGCATCACTAGCCCTCTTCTTTGCACTCAACATCCTCTTCTTTTCCCTGGTGAGTGCTTGTGGTTCCTGCCCTTCCCCCAACCCCAAACCAAAACCTAAGCCAAACCCCACTCCCTCCCCGTCTTCTTCTGGCAAGTGCCCCAGAGATGCTCTTAAACTCGGTGTATGTGCTGATTTGCTCGGTGGCTTGCTCAACGTCACCATTGGTACCCCTCCTGTTCAACCCTGCTGCTCTCTCATCCAAGGTCTTGCTGATCTTGAAGCTGCCGTTTGCCTTTGCACGGCAATCAAAGCTAATATTTTGGGCATCAACCTTAATGTTCCTCTTTCCCTCAGCTTGCTTCTTAATGTCTGCTCAAAGAAAGTACCCTCTGGCTTCCAATGTCGCTAAATCAGTTCTCTAAATTCTTTCTCTTCTTAGTGCTGCGTGGTTTTGATGTTCTTAAGGTCCAGTTTGCAGTGATCAATGTCTTCTCGGTAACTGGTTGTTTAAGTTACGTTGTTGTAGTGTTGTTTCCTTTTGGATTGACACTGAATAAATGTAACACTATATATATATATATATATATATATAAAAGATGTTTAATTTCTTTGGATTTATGTATCTTCATGGGGAATGAAATATTAGTATAATTCAGCCCTTTTCTCTAAAAAAATTAGAATACGGCGATAATCTTTCATCACAGTGTAGAAGCATGTCTGATTTCTCAATGCTCTAATGCTACAGTATCAGGTCCCGTGGCCGTGACATTAATGGCAAGAACATTTTGTATATAGGACGCATTCACTTCTTTTGTTTATTTTATACTCTACGGGTTTTGTCTCCTATTTTGTTACTTGTCAGTATCTTAGTGCAAGCCCCATGTAACCAGCTTATTCTTATTTCAATTAAATAACATGATACCTAAAACCTTAAACCTCCTGTGGCCATGAAGAATGATTAAACCTCGTGAAGGTTAAGGCAACAGTGTGGAATATGTCGTGTTGTAAAAGAAGCAAAAGAGAGGGGGAAGGTGCTCGCGTATCAATGCCGATTCAGATTTTGTGATGGTCTGAGAAATAATAGCTGGGACATGTTTCACTAACAGGGCCCGACAAGTGTATACAATTAGGACGAGATGTCTCCATCGTTCTTACGGTTCTCATCTCGTTTACTGCTTGGGGTTGTAGAGATAATTAAAACTACCACTCAGCCATTGTGTTCACAAAAAATTGAGTAAATCAATTAATGAATGTTAAATTAAAGGATAAATTTATCCTTCTGTTATTTGTTTTTTTTATTTTTATTATTAAAAACTGATATATGTACATCAATACGAGGTATAAGTGGCATATATTATGTGTTACTGATTGATTATTCCATTAACAACGCCAATACAATCTAACTTCTCTTTGATATAACCATAAACATTTTTAATATTCTGTTTATGTTTCATGTTTTTTCTACCCTTGAAGATATAATATGTCTTGTGATGGGTACATAACATAGGAATAAACATTTGTAGCAAGTACTAAGTGGTTTCAAGAAAGTAATTAAATGAGAGTGGTATGGCCCATGGCTCATGGTTTTGAGAGGCACCCACTGAAGCACAGTTTGGAGCCCGTGACTAAAAGGAACGCGTTCTGGAATGATGGAAAAGAAGGTTCATGTCACCTCACTGCACCAAAGGAAAGGCAAAAGATTCCTTTGCCTTCCCCTTCTATTTCCACTAACTGCAATATCCAGAGATTTCAACACAAGTAATGATGCTCATCCGTTAAACGTGTCGATTACTTAGGGTGTGATTACATTATAAAAAGTGATAACTACACGCAATAATAGCGAATAACCCTCCCAATCCCATTCTTACACCTATCAAATCTTAGTGATAAAAAACGAGATTCCATCTGCTTAACACCTATCACATAATTGGCAAAGATTTAAAATAAAATTTAACCTAAAAGAGAATTAGAAAGAAAGACCCGTGAACTGATTTTTGTCGCCTAATATAACCTAATACCACAACCATCATAATCCAATAATTAAGTAATTTCCATAATCTCCTCCATACATGCATGGAACATGTATTATTATGACACCTTTGTCATGTCATAGATATTGATTTTTGAGAGCTGAGATGGATATCCGACTCAACCTGATTAATTATGATTGTACTTGAGATTTAGATTGAACTTTGATGCATTGGAAAGTTGATTAGTTAATGCTAAAAACGCGACTATTTTCGTCTTCGTTCCAAGGAAAATGACGTCCACAAGCAACGTAGTTCTATTTAGATAATGTCGATGAATTGCTATTAAGATGATAATGTTGTCTGTAAGTGCAATTATTACAAGAGATTCTTCCATAGATAGTTTGCCTGTCCATAAGTTGTTGAAGAATATATATATTATCTACCATGATGTCTATTATCACTATATATTAACCCAAGGGGAAAAAATATGTATAAACTTTCTCTAATATCTAACATAACACTGTAAAAGTGTTGAAAATTTAGCTGTAAATCATAATATAAACGAAGCGAGTGAATGTATTGCATTTAGGTCTCTTCTAAGTTAAGTACCACTCCCACCCAAGATTATTAATTCGTTTTAGTTGAGTTAAATCATGATAGTTTCAAAGGCAAGTTCTATAGGTTCCAGCCCTGAAGATTGAAGAGAAAAAAAACACTAAATCAATTGAAAATACAACAATGGTGAAACCATAAAACGACCCTAATTCAAACCTAATGATGGAAAGGTACAGATTTTTTTTCACAATTTCAACGGTTTTTTTTTGTAGTTAATGAAACAGTTAAAAATAGGTGACCAAGGTGGCAACCCTGCCTAAAAGCTGAACTGACTGTCTTTTTACTTGTGCGTCGGGAGAGAAAGTGTGATGGATCGTCTGGTAAGTAATGAATGTGGCGCTTAAAGAGGAGGACAAATGAAACCAGGTGGAGGGTTTTTCCCACAAGTTATTAAAGCTTGAAGAGCAAGGGGAATGAAGATGTTAAGGTTTAGGAGCTTAAGCCTTATGGCTGTGCAAAGACAAACGGCTGCTTCGAGCTCTAGTAGACCTCCCAGCACTGGGCAGCAAGCATTCTCAACTGGGTCTCCTAGCCCAATATGCACCAATCCTCCAAGCACATCCACGCACAGTCCCAGCTTAAGTGCATTAACCGGGCATGTTGGTTGGGTAGTCGGTGGAGCAGGAGTGCTACCCCCACCACCACCTCCACCACCGCCACCTCCTCCACCGCCGCCTCCGCCTCCACCAGAAGGTGGGTAAGGAGAATAAGGTGGTGGGTTTGTAACAGGAGGGTTGAAAACGGGAGGGTTTGGTATTGGTGGGACAATAACTGGTGGCCTTGGCGGCTTTTTGGATGGTGGTTCTACCTTTGGGGCGCCTCCATGTTTTGGTGGGTGCTGAGGTTTAGGGTGACCCGGGTGTTTTGGGCGGTGGTATGAGGGGGGGTGTGGACTTGTACAAGGAGCACAAGCATAAATGGGTGGCAACGATACAAACATGAAAATCAACACGATGAAAAACATGGCCGTAAGCTTCCAACCCATGACTTAGGGTTCCGAGATATTCCCCCCGTTTGAGTTTTGATAGGATTGGATCAAATTCAGAGGAAACTATATATAGCTCAACTTTAACGTGTCAGTGTAACCCGTGACTATGGCTAAGAGTTTCAAAACAACGAGACCCCTAAGAAGGTACCTGAAAGAAAAAACATGGAGGATACGGTTCCCAAGAGACGAAATTGAAATACAAATTGAAGAGTTTGGAAGGTTGTAAGTTGTTTGCAAACTCAATGTCCTGTCCGTGACTGTTGAACAGCTGAGTTTGAATCCGTGAACAAGTGATTGATTTCTGAGCCGGAACAGTAGAGGTTCAGTTTCGCAGATTTCCATGACCTACGTATTTGTTTGTTTCTTTAACATATTACTTCATTTCCTTTAACATCGTTTTGAGAACCTTTGCCATTCCTTTAGTATTATCAGCCTTTGCTTGGGTTACTTCTGCAATTTCTTTTTTCATCACATTCTGCAATTTCGTCGTGATATCTTATTAAGAAATGTTTTTGTTTTAAGTACATTCCCTACTCATATCTAAAACCGATTAACAACATTCTTACATCATCTAAATTTATTTCCAATTACAATATCCACCAGCTTTTGCATCTTTCGGAAAGGAAAATATAAATGTTTTTGCAATATATAAATTTTCGAACTGAATAGTTATGCCCATGCATCCTCTATTTTTTATGCTCTGCTTACTTATAAGATCTGTAAATGGTACAGCCTAAGTCATGTATTAGAGCAGATGTCATTCGTGAGCTAGGGTTTGCACTTTACAGTCATTGTGTTTTCAATAATTGAACATGTGAAATCTTGTCTTTTGCTTTCAATTTTTTTTAATTAGATTCTGTAGATGGTACTCGGGTCCTAATTGTTATAACATAACTAAATTAAGGTTCAATATATTTAATATTGTTTAAATAAGTTGCATAGTAATATTATCTAAAACTCGAATTAACCTTTTGTACGTGTCGATTTCGATGCTGGTTTTTATATAGAGGTTGGTGCGGTGAGTCTCGAGATAACTGTGGGTTGTTTGGGGGCGGCCTGTTTCTCGAAACCACATGTCCCGACTCTATTTGTGGTTGAGACTTGGGCTTGTCTTGAAGCGATTTGGTTTGCGAAGGAGATGGATTTTCGAAAGGTTGAATTCAAAGGTGATTCTCTGCTTGCAATTACAAAGATGAAATCCACCGTCACTGATATACCTGACATTCGCATGTTAATTTGGGAAGTCAAATTGTTAGTCACTGAGTTTACATCGTATAATTTCCAACATATTCATCGCTTTGAGAACAGAGCGGCTCACCTTATGGAAAATGAAGGCTTTCACAGAGAATGTCATTCTTGGTGGGTCAAGGATGGTCCCGTAAACATCCATAATGTGGTGCATGCGAAATCGTTACTTGCTGGTTGAGCGATTTCTCCACAACCATGATGGTGGAGGGGACTGGTACCTCATATATAGGCGATTGGAGATGGTGTGATCGGGAGTCGAGGTTGATGCTTCAGTAGATGCGTTGCTCAGTCTGGGCAAGACGTCAGGAGTCATGGACCTCTATCTAGTCCGCTGTCGGGTGGGACGACAAGATTTTTCTTCCTTTGAAATTGATCATTTCAACAATTTTTTTGATTTTCGAAATTGAAGCTCCATAGAGGTGATTGAATTTTCCTTTTATTTTTCTTCATTTCATCGAGGAAAGACTCCAATATTTTGATAGGCTACAACCAAACTATCAAACTAACAATTTTATCCCATTTTGATTACCTTAAACCGAAATATCTCAATATTCAATACTAACCCTAACACCAATTTCTCTAGTTTTTAGGGTTTTGAATAGAGTAATATTTACAATCGGTTTAGATTTTAGAGTTAAAAAACCGAAAACCATGTTTTAATTTTGTTTCAACCCATTTTTTTATTGTGTGAAATTATTGTTTATATGGAAATGACATGAAATGCCACATCAGGCTCCAATAGTGAGTAAACGGTTGAGCGATTAAAATGTTTAATTATTGTAATGGGAGTGAGTTAATTACAAGTATTTTTATTTGGGTGATCAAAATGAAAATGTTTAAAAAGTTGAATAATCAATTAGGCAGTTTACCCTATTATTTAATATAATTAGTTATAATTTAACCACATTTAATGTTTTATTCCTATTAGAATTATCAATAACGTTGTAATCTAAGAAAGCAATTAAAACGATGTTTATAGAAAATTTAAGCAATTAGCTATAATTGGAGGGTTTGGGGACAATACTCAAACATAGATGATGGGCATGTTTCGGAAATAATAGGATTAAAAAACATCATCCATAAATGGTAATGATGTTGTTGTTATTATGAATAATTTTGTTTTGAAATTAATTCTTGAAGATGTTCGAATTTGTATGGTTATGCAATCATTTCTTCTAAATTTATTTTAAATTATATAAAAATAAAATTTTGAATGAAATGTTATAAAGTTAAGATTATTACTTTTAAACATTAAAATATATAATAATTTCTTTCAAATACAAGTCTTCGATTGGTTCAAAAAATAATATAAAATGTAAAACACAAATTCCAAATGATATATTAAGTTTTTATTGAAATTAATAAACTACAATTTTTTATAATACTTTCTGCCAAGTGTTTTTATTATTATTATAATCTATCCTAAAAACACAATACATTTTTATTTTATTTTACTATATACTAATGATCCTAACCCAACTTCATATTTGATTTCCAGTTTCTGGTTACAGAGCATGGCCCCCAGATTTGGATTTGGATCCGTAGATTCTGTAAAACCCCACTGGGTTTTCAAGTTGGCTGGCTTAACAAAAATAGAACAATAATTGAATAGTGTGGACCAGCATCCGCATAGAAATATAATTATGATATTCCCATCAAAAGTAATTTTGGTACAATAATATTTTAGTTCGTAAGAAACTGAACAGTAAACCTATCGGTTGAAGTAATTTCATCTATGCCGAGATTAAAATTAGATCTGTAGTTTTTTTTTTTTTTTTTTAATAGTAAAAAGGGGCAATATATTGCCCTATTCTTGCAATTTATTCAGTAGGATAATTGGATCTGTAGTTTTATTTGTATGGTAATATGATATATGCATCTTTAGATGTAAGAGTTTAAACTTTCATTGTGTTTATAGACAGTATCAATGAATGTGATGATGGACGGGAGAAAATTTTGATGAAGAAGTAAAGAAAAAAATAGTAAAAAACTCCTTAATTGTTTTCCATCTTTATGATCAAGTCCCTAGCGTGGTACAGCGGCTACAGCCAAAGGTACACCAGATAGTATCGCAACTTTGAATTTGCAAGTTCGTAGCTAATACAGAAATGGTGCAATGCTATTTATAACTTAGTTTAATGCCTGCTATATATATTTAGTTAATTCAAACAATGATTCCATTTAATCGACACGGTAAGTAATATGAAATGGTTCAGAATTGAGACGTGGGAATGGACAAGTCAGATTATAGATCTATAATATGTGGGAAAACAGATTTCATTGTTAAAAGGAAAGCAGAGAAAGCAATTTCACCCTTTGTTTACCATTCATTGATGAACATAAAAATGGCTTAGCACCAATAATCACACACACCATATTCTGAGTCTCTCATGATTTAGCACCAATCCTAAAATCACAAGGAGGCAATGCATATTTGTTCAAAATGTTTGCTTCAGCAACAAAACCCCAGTCCATTATTCAACTGTTTCAGAGTTCCAGAAGTAAAATGAAACACATGGAGAGACAAGTGACAACAAGAACCGTACAATTGCTCATACAGATCTACCTATGGTTCTCCACCAAGCTCCACTCGCAGGTTGTCATACGGATATACTTTAGGTGCCTGGTTAACAGTTGGAAAAAAAATAACAATCAGTATAAGTATCAAAATATGTTCCCAACAAGTAACACAACTTTAAGGGCGTGCTTTGCTGCAGAGAAAAGTCAAACAATGGATGGAAAAAGGAAGTGAAAAAGTTAAAAACAAAAAATTTTGAATGTACTTGATACGAAAGAAAAGTGAGAGGAAAGAAAATGAAAAACATTTACTATTTTCAATCCAAATCCACAAGGATAAATAATTCCAAACTGGGATGAAAGAGGGGGAAAATGAGAGAAATCTAAGTTAAGTATGCATATTTACCAGATTATACGTTTTTTTTTTTAAATTGCCTCTAATTTTTCGATTCTACCGAGGAATGAATGGAAGAAAATTAATTTTCCTTTCCATTTCTCCATATTTCTTGCCAAGCACACTAATGGAAAGAAAAATATATATTTTCTATATTTCTACTTTCTCCTTCAATTTTCATCTTTCCTTTCCTTTCCACCTTACCAAGCAAAGCCAAAGATCATAACAAACTAACTAGTCCTTGCAAGCAAACACAATATTAAACCAAATTTAACAAATGCATATCAAACATACTGCTTTCCAGATCAATGTCATACGAGTACCTCTCCAGAGAGCTTATGTTCTGCTATTTATCAAACAAACCACTTGAGATATCCATGGAGGTGAGATGGTAGTAACTTTCGCATCCCTCATGTATAGGAATAAAAGGAAACTATTCCTACAAGGGTTTTTTTGCAAACCCCAAAATACATTGTCTACTTTGCTAACTCAACATTCGATGAAGGCAGACAGCCAAAAGCTGTCTCCATTCCAAAGGCAAGGGTTCATTAGAAAAAGAAGCTAGGAGAACCAAAGACATGGATCTTAAATCATAAACTTGAGCAAAGTTCCTAGAGTTATAAGAGATTGTTGAAAACAGGCTAGAGTCCTGAATTGTCTACAAAGAAAGATCTTTTGTTCTAACGTGTGTAGTTAGTATAACTCAGATAATCGATCCCCAATCCTATGATCGCCACTGACTTGAGCATGAGATTCAATTTTTCTAAGCAATCAGAGCGACACTATGGTACCATGGCATTTGATTCAATCATATCCTCTATTTCTACTTTTTTGCAATTTGGGGTATACCAAAAATCGTCACCAAAGCTACAAAATGATATCACTCGCATAAAGAAATTCAAGAGCTATAAGGAAAATTAAACTGAACCAAGGCAAAATCAAACAACCAAGCCATTGTTTTTTTTACTTACAAATGGAATCTTAGAGGCTTTATCATTCCACCAAGCTAAGAATCCCAACGATGCAAAGAAGCTCAAACCACCACACAACCAAGCCAATGCCTCATACTATTCTCAGAAAAAAGACATAAAAAAAAAAAAAAAAACAAACATAAGAATAAACAAGGAGGGAAAAGCAGAATCTAAAATTCTTTAATTAATCCAAAATCCCAAAACGATAATCACAAAATGGACCTTAAAAATTCGAAAAATTTATTACCTTTCCGACAGTATCAGCGATTCGATCTATGCAAGGTTCTGGGAAGGCAGTTCCATTGTCCCACATTAGCTCGTCATTTACAGGAAGCTGAAGCATAAAAAACAATGTGAAACTATTTTAGGGTTTTGGGTGAATTGTATTAATATAGTCAAGGAATAAATCAGGAAAACAATAGATTGATTAAGCTTACAGGCTTGTCGGGCACAATATGTTTGCCAACAGGGAGACCCATGCCGGAACGGAGACGGAGAGAGGAGGCAGCGGAGCGCGAAACGATGCCGTTTCCGCCCATGATCTTTGATGCTACATTGCTCAATCTTCCTGCCATTTTTTTTCTTCGCTTTCTCTAGAACCAAACAGTAGTTTCCTATTGGGTAAGTTAATGTATGGTAGTGTTGGGTTGATATCACCCAACCCGATAGGCCCATCAGTGGTATTAGGGAATAAACAAAATGGAACGGGCTCGTCGTCCTTCAATATGGACCAGTTTATTTATATTTGTTTATTTATTTCTTATTTTTATGATTTTCTAAATATTTACGATATTTTAAAATTTTTAATTTTATAATTGTTGAATCACGAATTTATAACCTGATTATAATGACATGTGACATTCAACATGTTATCCATGAAAGCAAATAAAATTTAGAGAGATATACATGTGACATCCATTTTTTTTTTGTTGTTGCCAAGTACTAAAAAAATAAAGTTAATAGTATTGTTTAGGGTACATTAATACACGACCTAATAACATAGGCATCAAATTGAACATTTTTTTTTATATAGATACCACAATATAGATTAGGTAAAAATTCAAGATCGAATATGAAATTATAACCCACTTTTTTTTTTTTTTTTTGTGTGTGTGAAAAACATAGAAATAGAACTACATCAAGATAAATTGAACAAAAGCATCATTATTATCTTGTCGAATGAGCGCTAAAACTTCCTTCAGGCACTATCATAAACTTGAAGACTTGAGCTCTCCGCTAGATTCAGTTTCGCCAAATAATTAGCAATTTTATTAAAATCTTTAGGGACATATCTGATGGACTATTGTCCATAAGTTCTCATAATTCTTCGAACTCTTTTGACCATAGTGATACTAGAATCTGTCATCATATTTTCTTGTAAAGCCTTGGCAACTTCCAAATTATCCATTTGAATTGTGATCCTTTTAAATCCTCTGTTGAGCATATCCAATAAATCACTTAAGATTTCCCAAAGTTCCATTTCGAAGATCGAATGATGTCCCAAATAATGATTAAACCCCAAAATTCAATTCCATGTTAATCACGTAAAACACCCCTGTAGAAGCACTTCCATCACCTTCTTTTAATGCTTGTTAAAATGACAAGCTTTATATCATTATCTAATTTCCAAGATTAATAGAATAAAAAAAATTAAAAATTAAATATTAGCAATAAAATAAAAAATCATTTTACAATCTAGTTAATTAAGTGATCGCATCTTTTTTTTTTTCTTAATTTTCAGATAATTTAATTGGCACATTAATTAGTCCATCATCCGATCTTACAATGAAAAAACAATTTAGTGAAATAATATTCCAAGAATAGTCTCTCAAATCATATTAATTAGAAATTAGGAATTGCAAATCATCTTAGCCATTTATGTACATGATTAAGGATAGGCAAAAATCTAATGAAGATGATGACATACAAAGTCGTATGCAAAGGTATCGTGAAATGCACGGATTGAATAATTATATCCTTAACATTTTATTTCATGGTCATAAATGAAAAAAAATATCTGATTACATAAATAACCAGAATCGCAACATTGGAAAGGAAGGTGATAACCATTAGCCATCTCGTCCGTAGAAACATTATTCGCACAAACGATGATTCATGCATGACAAGAAAGACCTAGACTAGACCATTTGCCCAAGCAGATAAAAGAGGAGATAATATGAGCAGTCGCTTTTCAATAGTGAGAGCGGTTTCGTCAGCAGTAGTAGTTTCTGGTTGGCCGGCGTCCACAGCCATTGAGCAGTAGCTCCAGTTGAACGGTAGGGTCGGCTTCAATGAGACCCAAGTTATTGGCCTTGACGATAGAGCAAAGGCAAAGCTCCGCATTAAGAGCTACCAAATTTTGAATGTGGGTGCAGCATGGGCCATCTTTAGCAAGAATTCCCCCGGGCCTCAACACGTTGAAGCAAACATTCACGTTATACTTTGGGCATTCGGTATGTTTAACAGTGTTAGCGTTGGCCACAGAGAAAAAGAGCAGGTTGAGGGAGAGAAGTAGGGTTGCTGCTGAAACCTTGGAAGCCATTTTTCAAAGGAAACACAACTTGAACTTAATTAGTGCAAAGGCTGGTCGAGTTGAAGAAAAACGTTGAGTTCAGAGAGGCTTTTTATAGATGGGAGGTAGGGAACAGTTTGGGTTTTAAAAAAACAAATACAAAATCGTGTCCCACTATGGCCAATTTCGAATCACGATCTTCGATAGGCTTTAGATGCTTTGATTTTCCTTTTTTACAATTTCCCTAGATTTTGTTTTAGGTTAAGCTAAGATCATGCATTAATTTAGGATGAAAGCATCTGCATTGCTAAACTTACGGCTAATATCAGTTAAAACACATTTTTAAATAAAAGATGTCGAGCAATGAAAGAGAACAATGGCAGCAGAGTACCTGACCCTAAACCCTAAACCTTAAACACCATCAAGCATCTGCAGAAGAATATGTCTTGCGGCAACACGTCGGTAGACCCTCTGTCGGCTCAGATTCGATGTTATTAAAAGCAACGTGATGGTAAGCATAGGTGTAGCCGTAAAATTTGTAATGCAAATGCTTTCGTCTTACTCCTAGACTGTGCTTTGTCGTTAGCGAAATCTAACATTGTCTGTCACCATGCTTAAAAAAACTTGAATATCGTGATCCGAGACAGCAACCCGTTTGACTTTGGTACATAAAAATCTCCATCAGCACTCGAGATTGGCCATTCCGGCCAGATTTTGGTATTTTAATACCCAAACTGTTCCTTACCTCCCATCTATAAAAGCCAGTTTGAAGTCAACGGTTTTCCATATGTTTTGACTCGAGTCTCCACACAAATTAAAGTCCAAATTAACATTGTAATTACTGTTTGCACACATTTTATTGAAATTGGTATCTCTCGAGTTTATTTTATCATATAAAGAATTAGCTATAAACATTAATATTAATTTCATCAGTATTGTTAATTATATTTATCAGTCTTTAAAAAAAAAAAAAAAAATTTTACAGAGTATAGAGGAAGTTAAGAGACATTATAATATTTTATTGAATGGAGTGGTGTAGAGATGGAAAGAGAAATCCAAACAGACTCTAAAACATGTGCGAAGTTAGAAATTTTTTAAAGGTTGAAATTAAATTATAATTTTTACGATAGTAAAAATATAATTTTATTATTTTAATAGTTTATATATTTATAATTTTTAAAGAATTAAATCAAATTTTTATTATTTCAAGGGTCAAAATACACATTTATCTCTACCAATTTAAAATTTTAAAATTAAAATTTTTATTTTAAGAGACAGAAGCGCTGCCAGCATCCTAGACACGCCACTGCTTAACAAATAAATATAATTTGGTTTGTTTGTAATAAGCTGTTAATGTAATTTGATGTAATTTTGTGGCAAATCATTGTTTCTTTAAGTAATACAATCGAACAACTATTTAAGAAAAAACTTATACAAATATCATCAATAAAAGAAGATGTATTATCAGTAGTGGAAGTAAAAAACTCAACAAACATAGTAATAAACAGAGTTAAAATTTATTATATCATTAATAGCGAGATATTTAGGTAGTTTATGAAATACAAATTGCTGGGGTTTCTAATTTGCTGTTCGAACAAGAACAAATTTTTTATTTGAGCGACAGGGAGCATTGGATCTCTTTGATGTTAGCTATTTACGATCTATAAGATTGTGACATATTTAACAAAATAATAATTGATAAAAAATCAAATCCGTTGCCTAATGTTGGAGTTAAAAGAAAAAACAATGTTGGAGATTAGATATAACTATACGAAATTACAATAGCAGTAGGATTCTTTCACTTTAGCCACATCAATTTCAGCCAATCTCAAGCAGGCCTAAACGTGGGAAGAAGAAACACATGAGCTTCAGCCAACAAGCTCAAGGAGGCTTGAATGTGGGAAGAAAAAGATTCCTCATCTCTGGTAGGTCGTGATGCCTTCCTCTTATTCTCCCTACCATTGAACTGGCACTCGTTCTTGCTTTTCATCTCTTTCAACCACTTCTTAACTCTCTTCACCGCATTCCCTATTTTCTCATCTTTACCCTCCTTCCTCACTAATGGATAGCTTCTCAAGTATTTTTGCCTCATCATATACCTCTCTGTACTGCATCCACTACTTAGTTTGATGGGATTTCGCACATCTTTGCAACTTGATGAATACTTTAAACTCTCCATGACTTTCATACATTATTCTTCCACGAATACAAGGTGTTGTATTTATATTAATAGGAAATTAATCCTAATCTTGTTAGGGGTCTATTTCCTACATGCATGTTGCATTTATATTAGTAGGAAATTAATCCTAATCCTTTTAGAGGTCTAAAACAAAGTATTTTATATGCCTACGTTAAGATGAGGCAAAGTTTTAATTTCATCTACTTTTAACTTGTGATACAACAAGTATTATTAATTACCGAAATATTATTAAATTGAATATTTTGATTATCCTAATTATTAGGACCACTTTTTCATAAAGTTTACGTCTAAATTGGGGAATTTAATCAATTGGATTAAATAGGATTTATTATAGCCACAAGCAAATAATTGAGAAAAGTTACTTCAATAGAAAGCAGAGTAGCAAATTATACGTAAGCTTAATAGCAACCGAGCCCAAAGATTATGAAAGCATAGTAGTAACACATGACATTACTCGAGAACGGCAACACACATTCAGTTCTTAGTATTCATCTCCCTCATCACCATCTTCACCTTCGCCAGACTCAGCACCAACCTCTTCATAATCCTTCTCCAATGCAACTAGGTCCTCATGGGCTTCGGAGAACTCTCCTTCCTCCGTACCCTCACCAACATACCAGTGCACAAATGCTCTCTATGCATACATGAGGTCGAACTTGTGATCGATACGAGAAAACACTTCCGCAACACTAGTTGAGTTGCAGATCTTGCACACAGCTCTCTGCACCTTAGCAAGATCACCACCCGGAACTACGGTCGGAGGCTGATAGTTAAGGCCACACTTGAATCCAGTTGGGCACCAGTCAACAAATTGGATGGTGCGCTTGGTTTTGATGGTGGCCACTGCAGCATTGACATCCTTAGGCACCACGTCACCTCTGTACATCAAGCAGCAAAGCCAAAGATTATAACAAACTAATCAATCCTTGCAAGCAAACACAATCCTAAACCAAAATTAACAAATGCATATCAAATATACTGCTGTCCAGAGCAATGTCATACTGAGTACCTCTCCAGAGAGCTTATGTTCTGCTATTTATCAAACAAACCACTTAAGATATCCATGGAGGTGAGATGGTCAGCACGTCCGCATCCCTCGTGTATAGGAATAAAAGGAAACTATCCTACAAGGGATTTTTCTGCAAACCCCAAAATACATTGTCAAACTCAACATTTGATGAAGGCAGACAGCCAAAAGCGGTCTCCATTCCAAAGGCAAGGGTTCATTAGAAAAAGAAGCTAGGAGAACCAAAGACATGGATCTTAAATCATAAACTTGAGCAAAGTTCTTAGAGCTACATAAAAGATTGTTGAAAACAGGCTAGAGTCCTGAATCGTCTACAAAGAAAGATCTTCTGTTCTAACGTCTGTAGTTAGTATAATTCAGATAATCGATCCCCAATCCTATGATCGCCACTGACTTGAGCATGAGATTCAATATGGTACCATGGCATTTTATTCAATCATATCCTCTGTTTCTACTTTTTTGCAATTTGAGGTATATCAAAAAGCGTCACTAAAGCTACAAAATGATATCACTCACATAAAGAAATTCAAGAGCTATAAGGAAAATTAAACTGAACCAAGGCAAAATCAAACAACCAAGCCATTGTTTTTTTTACTTACAAATGGAATCTTAGAGGCTTTATCATTCCACCAAGCTAAGAATCCCAACGATGCAAAGAAGCTCAAACCACCACACATCCAAGCCAATGCCTCATACTATTCTCAGAAAAAAGACGTACAATAAAAAATCAAACATAAGAATAAACAAGGGAGGGGAAAACAGAATCTCAGTTTCTTACTTTTCTCTATACGTTAGTTTGCGTTTAACCTTTTTGTTCGAAACTGTTTTTCAAGTGCAAACCAATGACTTTTATAAGTTAAAATATCACGATTACTCAAGTTGTATTAAAATCTATTTTTTAATTTTTTCGGTGAATTACAATAACATGATAAAACTATAACAATAAGCGCGACTCGAACTCAAATTACACCTGGGACGACACTCTTGACTATCATGTCGTTACATGAGATTCAAAATTTATTTTTTATTTAGTTCATAATTAATTTAAATGTTAAATGTAAGAATATTTTATATTTAAAATAATAAAAGTAATTTAAATATTTTATATAATAAATATAAAAAAAACTTTGTTAAAGATTCCTCGGTCTCATGACGAAATTAGCAAGTGATACGGGATGGAGAAGTATATTGGAGTATGATATTTATTGAAAGAAATTTGTAAAATTCCGAAAATGGATATTGATAGGGCAATACAAAGAGAAAACGAAGCCTTACCAATAATATAATAAAAAACCCAAATTACATTAAACCGAAGAATAGACTAGAGATCACTTACGGCAGTGTAAATTAAACTTAAAAGGGCCTTTTTGTAAGCCGGTAGCTTCCATTATATTTGTTGCTTACAGTCCCAACTGTCCCTGAACTTCAAGAATAGTTTTAGCTGATTCCCTAAGCTTCTCCATCTCTTCATCCGTCAAATGGATATTGGTGACACCCAATACTCCCCCCCTGCCCAGCTGCGTCGGCAAGCTCAAGAAAACGTCACCACCATCGATGCCGTAAAAACCCTTTGCAAGGACCGAAACTGGGTGGATTTTCCTCTGGTCTCTAAGCAGGCTCCTAGCCAAGTTAGCGACCGAGTAGCCAATTGCCCATGACGTATACCCTTTCAGGCTAATCACCTCATATGCACTGCCAACAACTGCCTTGTGGATGTTCTCAAGCGTCTCCTTTTCGTATGCAATTTGTTGTTTCTCCAGGAAGCTCAACACCGGCACTCCACCAACACTAATGCTAGACCACAGTGCAACCGAGCTGTCACCATGCTCACCAACTATGTAGGCCTGCAATTATTTTATAATGCTCACCAACTATTACATTAAATTTCAACTTTTAAAGTTTCGATTGCAAACGCAATAAAAAAGGTGATTAGCCTTCGAATGCCTTGAAAATTTTATGATATTTGAGAATTGAGAGTAATGGATGCTTAAGAATTAATAAAATAAACTAAAGTTAGTGGCGTTATAGTGATTAATCTTTAAAAAAATATCAAACTGACCTGCACATCCTGAGCATTGACGTCCAAGTGATCAGCGATCAAGAACCGAAACCGGGACGAGTCCAAGTTCGTACCCGAACCGATGACCCGATTCGATGGGAATCCAGACATCTTCCAGGACACGTAAGTTAGCACATCCACGGGATTCGAAACAATCAAGAGAATCGAATCTGGTGAGTACTTTGCTAATGGAGGTATAATGTGCGAAAACAAGGCAACGTTCCTCTGCAGCAGGTTCAGCCTAGACTCGCCAGGGTTCTGACGGGCTCCTGCAGTGACGATACAAAGATCCGATCCAGCGGTGACGGCATAATCAACGGAAGCAGCAATCTTGGTACGTGGGAGGAAGGCAGCGGCGTGTTGGAGATCGAGCATTTCGCCACGGAGCTTCTCAGCCTTGGCGTCGACGAGGGTGAGTTCGTCGGCTAAGTCCTGAGTGAGGATGGTTTGAGCGATTGCCATGCCGACATTCCCAACACCGATGACGGAGACCTTGGTATGGCGCTTGGTGGAGGAAGGTGAGGCTGTATTTTGTATGGGCTTGAAGAAAGCCTGAGACAAGTCTAGACCGCCTGGACCCAAAGAAGAAGCTGAAGCACTTTTATTCATTGTAAATAATTGAAGATGAAAGAAGTTAATTTGTTTATGGATTCCTTTCAGCCGTGCCAGTCAAGGATTTATAGATGAAAAAAAAAAGAGGGGTTGAGTGGAGAAGAAGAATAGGGTAGAGTTTTCAACAGCCTTTTTTCTGTACGACGGTCCAATGACTTTCCCTTCTTTCTTTCTTGCGCATTTTTATTCCATTTAATTCAAACTTCAATTCTCTTTAACCTAGTGTCGACGCGCTATTCCTTATCGAAGGTTCCATGCAACGCAAACCATAATTCACAATAAAGATTTCCTCCTCCACGTTTATATTTTGACTGTTGACTAGAAGTTTTTTCAGTGTTTAATTATTTGTTAATTGCTAACCGTAAAATTCTGAATTTCTTTTTTCAACCATTGTATTTTAGTCGTGTCACCTTTAGATTGAAAAATTAAATATTCAATCTAAGTTATAAAATATATTTGGTATAGTACTCAAAATTAAGTACAAAATGTAATTAAATTGTTTATTAAATAATAATTTTACAAGTAAAATGTTTAAAGGGTAATGTTAAAAAATTAAAAAAAATATTTTCAACCCTTTTTCATTGAAAGATTTTTTTATTTTTTTCCGTTTGGATTATTAAGCATGTTTTAAAAAAAAAATATTATCTTCAACTGATTTAATTTTTTTAATGTATTATCAAACAAGCCCTTATTTTTAAAGTGCTCTTATCTTTCATAAGAAATTTTATTCAATCTTTATAATTTTATGTTTAAATTTGTACTAATTATTTTTTATTTTATGTCTAAATATTTTGATATTAAATAATTTTTTCTTTAATATTATTAGATAGTATAAATGTTATTTTGTTATCCCCAAATTTATGAAGGCTTTAAAATTTGTCAACTAAAACACGAGGTTTAATTACAGGGACTGCTGCCGCAGGCGAAGATGGATGGGTATGCGGCCTCCTACGGTGTGATCTATGGATCATAATGGAGCCAACACATGACGTCTTGAATATTGTTACCGTCGGTGCATTGTCGCGTCACGTGGTGCGGGCTCCTGCTACCGTACTAAATTTCATTCCCTCCAAATCTCAAAATTCCAAATCCGTGGGCGGTGAGAATGGACGAAACCGCTTCTGATTTTATTACTTTTTGCTGATAGGGATCCCCTGTAAACGCATGGAAATAACGCTAATCATCATAGTTTCTGGTGGACAAGCCTAACTTTTGCCAACCAACTGGTCTTGCTCATTGCTCAAGAAAAAAGAAGGAAAAATCTTAGAACATGAAAAAACAAGGGGCTGTTCTCATTTTCAACTATCCCGAGATGTATTCTATATCACTTTATAAGGAGAAAATCTTCTGCCTTCCTTTTCTTCTGTTTCGTTTTAATAAAAGGGAAGAGCAAAAAGTTTATGATGATTAGTCAGCTTAAATTAATATTGTGAATTTTAATTTTGAAATGTCGATCTTCAACTAAATGATAATAATTAAAATTTTATACTAATCATGTATTTTATATAAAGTTGTAGATTTATTTTGTATTTTCCAATAGAATCATTTTAATTTCTATGCTCTTTTAATTTCAACATTTAATATATTTAAGTAATAAATTGATGTGATATTATACATATTATAGTATATTTGTTACATCAAATTTTAGAGATAACAAAACTTAATGAATTTAATCATAACATACAACAAAGGAGATTGGAGTGAAGCTTCGACCTGATAAACAATAAAACTTTTTTTCAACCCTTTTCAAGGATTGGCTCGTGCAAACCTCTAGGGAGACTGCGCTGTTACATTTTCAAGTGTCATGGGGTATGTTGTTTGCTGCTATATTATGGGGTTTGTAGAAAGGTAGAAATAACAACTTTTAATGGAAGTTCATCTCTTGCCGTCAAGATATTAGAGTATGCTCTCTCTTTTGCTAAGGATATTCATAAGGTAATGTTCTCAAATGTTTCTGGCATCCTATAAAGATCACTTTGGGTCTAGTGGAAAAAGCCACCTGCCAAGGTTTGTATTTTAAACACAGATGATGGGGTTGTTAAAGCTCGATCCGAATTGGCTTCGGTGGGGGGATTAGTACGTAAAGGAAGGGGCAGTTGTATTAAAGGCTTTTTGTTGAAAATTGGGATATCAAACAACGAATAATAAATTTTGTTCCAGACTCGATTCATTTAAAAAATATGTCTTTTTTTTTTTTAAATTCATTTTTTGAGTTAATTTTTTACTCAAATTTTTTTTTTCGAGCGGGTCTTCAAACTTAAATGGATGCTCTCTTTTCCCATTAGTTTAACAGACGGAGGAGAATGCGGAACCAGTTGCAACCCCAATAGGCGATCTCCAGCAAGTTTGGTGACAGCATCCACAGCCGAATTAGCACCCAGCGGAACATGACGTACTAATACCTGCCACGACTGAGACAAAAGGCCACGAACAACTGTTAGGAGCTCCAGCATCTCCTCCCCAATAACAACCGTGACAAGATCCACCACAGTCTGACTATCAGATTTCACCACTAAACACCGAATACCCACATCTCAAACCACAAATAAACCATCGCACAGCCAGCAAAATTCAACTATTTTTTTTATCTTTTAAAAATCAGTTTGTTGCACGAATTAAATTTGTATATATAAATATAAGAAGATTATTTGTTTAAGTGGACTTGAAATATAAGAAGATTTGGATCAAAATACTGGCACTAAATATGAATTTTAAAAAACTAAATCTATTAAAAATACGAGTTAAACGTTTCTGAATGGATCCGACCCAGCCCATATTTTAACTTCCAACCACAGCCACCAATTAAAATCGATCGTACCAATCGTCCCCTGAGATCGTCTAGTCCCTCTCTCCCGCATCTTTAAACCGCGGGCAATACCTAATAGTAGCTGTTTGCTTACTTTGATCTTTCCCCTGTGAAAATGGAGGCTGCGTTGGCAGAGCTAGAGAGAGTCCAGCTTCAAATCCTCCAACGAATATCGAAGCTAGAGCTCTCTCACCTGCCTCAAAATGCTGAACCTATCGCTTCTTCATCCCCTCTCACTAACGGCGATGCCAGCTCCGATGTTGAAGCTCGCCTCTCTAATATTCTACGGTCCAATGGCGTCAACGACTTCATTTTCAAGCGAGTCGCCTCCGATTACTACGACTGGCCTCTCGAGTCCCGCCGCGACGTTCTCGGCGCCGCCTCTGTTCATCATCTTTGCAAAAGCATCGTTTTGGTTTGTCATTTTACTATTTTACTTCGAACTGATAATCATCGATCAATTAGTTGCATTTTAGTACCTTTTTTTCTTTGTTAGCTACGAGTATGAGATAGTGAATCTGTGTGAATTTCTTTAATTGCTCTGCTACTTCCTTGTCATTAGTTCAACTTTTGTCATTGGATTCAATTAATTAGCGATAAATGTGAGATTCGGAAGTAATTAAGCAGTGAATCTAGACTCAAAATTTTTTAATTCATATGAAGTTTCAAGACTATCCATCTTAGTTATGTATAATAATGGATATATTGCTTACGTTGAACTACATAATTGAAGAAAGATTATTTGAAGTACATAATTAAGCAGCTGAAAGGAGAATGTGATTTTGGTTCTGTCAGAAGGTCAACAAGTTGGTTTGCTTTAGTTAAGGAGGAGAAATGCTATGCAAATGCCTATTTGTCATCTTTTAAAAAATGGTTGATATTGTACGACCGTAAAAGCTTGCATCACCAACTTGAGATGGGCTTTCTTGAGGTGATATGATTTTTGGTCTTACCCCTTCTATGTGTAGAAATTTAATGGTTCTGAGGAGACTATGTTGTTAGGATGATCAAATGCTTGAAGTTCTGATATGAACAGTGAAATATTGCCATACTATGCTTGAGTTCCTTTTTTCTTTTCTTTTCAAGTAATGCAGTTTAGCATTCAAAATCATATTTGTATGGAGTATAAAGAATATGTTAGTACCTGTCTTGGTTTTTGCTTAGTTGGTCCATGTTTGAAGAGAAAGATTATCTGTAGTAAGGGGTTTCATGTGGATTGTTGAAGATGCTTTTAAGAGTGTTTGGTTGTTAGTGGAGTGTTATAACACTAAGGGGGCATCTGGTTGAAGAAATGTAAGATTACTTTGGGTAGATAGGATCATGGAATGTAAGATTACTGGGTATCTTAGATACCCTGCTTGGTTCATTTGGCTGGAATGCAGGATTTTGGTGTTTGATTGATGGAATGTAAGATTATCTAAAAGCAACTTTTTTGTAAGTTCACTTCCTTCTATATTTTTAGTGTCAATTTTTCCATATAATTATAATAACTTATGAAGTTCATTTTTATTACACCTCAATTTTATCGCATGAATTCAATCGAACAACCATTGAACCTTTTTTGTTTTGAACAATTGAACCTAATTATGATAACTTATTTTTATGGTTTATCAATTGTTTGTGTTCAAGAGTTTGGTTGCTTTTATTATGAAAAGAGAAGTGAAACTAAAATTTTCTCAAAAATAGTTCTCATATAAAAGAGAGGTTTTTGTTTTTTTATTAGACTTAAAATTTTATTTGGGAAAAAAGGGATGATATTGATTTAAATAATAATAAAAAAAGGTAAATTTATCCAAAATTTCAGATTATGCTTGGAATAAGATAACCTGGGTGAAGAGGGGTATTGAGATTACACCGTATATTCCGGCATCTTGACACTATTTGGGAAAGTGAGATTATGGGGTGGTGGGAGTGTTTCGAATCCAAACAAGTTAATCTTAGTTTGGTATGTAGGATTACGAGATGGAATGTTACATTACATGAACTGAATGCACCCTAAACTGCAAAGCATCCAGAGCATATTTGTGAATCAGGGGTAGTGGAGATAGAGATGAAAATAAATATAGGCAGTGATACCTTCAAAATGTGCTGTTCAAAGTGGAAAGCGGATTTACCAATTGCCAAGTGTTTTCAGTATTCAATATATTTGACCTCCACCTTCTTCCACTCCCATTTTCGTGGTGACTTTTCTTTTTCTAGTTCAAAAGACCATAAGTCTGATTTGCTCATTTTAATCTGTCAGGCTCCATTTTAAGGCTGTTTTGCTTGCTCAGGTTAATACTCAAGCCCCGTCCAATGTAATTGATTGTAGTGATCGAAACAATTCAAAGTATTATGTTGTTGTAGTTCAGGTAACTTCCTTTTTCCCTATGTACCAACAAGATGCCCCATATGGAAAGGATCTTATGTTTGAACCCTTTAATATTTGCAGTATACTGCTAGATTCAACGCTGAAACTGTCAAAAATTTTCTCTACACACTCAACAATGGAAAGATATCAAAGAAGAAATTTAGCTGTGAGTTTATTTATTTGTGAATTGTGATCCTCTTTATGATAAAAAAAAAAAAAAAAGACACCTACTCAGGGGTATTTTATTGAAATTATTATTAAATTATTCTAGCCATTCTGGAATGAGTTATTTATGTCTAAAAACCCAATACAAACATGTTTCTGTAATGATGATTCAAAGCACATATATGTAGCAGAGAGTAGATAAAACTTGGTCTGGTGTAAAGATCTTGGCATATCTGATTATAGTTTGTTTTAATATTATATTCTGGCAGGTGGGTGCCAGTACACATCATTCATGCATTTATACATGATGCCTTAAGTCTTGATTAAGCTCTTTGTGTGAAAAAACCTGTGGATTCCTAATTTCCCTTATTTTCTTGTTAACCTAGTCATTCACTTAGTTGATAATTTGCTAAGGATGAATCATATTATAAATCAATTGTCAGAGTCCCATGGACCTTCCTTTTATGCCTTTGTTGTCACCTTCTTTCTTTTTCATTATTTCAGTTTTGAAGAGCTAATGAATTTTTATTGGTAATAATGTATTCTTACTACCACTGACTTGCAAGAGCTTTGTTTGCTTATATTTGATAGCCTGCACTTTATGTCAGTGTATACACAACCATAAGTAGTTGAAACCTGAAGCTGTTTACATCCCACGCAGAAAAAAATATTTATTTAAACAGGGGCTGAAATTAGTTCATTTATTGTCATTTAACTAGTTTCGGCATCAACTGAATGATTAATTAAGAGAAAGCCAGGGAGTAATAAATTGCAAGTTATCACTAACTTACCTTTACATTTATGGTCGAAACATTAGTTCACTTGCTGTTGTTTTTGAGGACTAGTTTCAGCATCATCTGAATGATTAATTGAGAGAGAACTAAGGAGTAATAAACTGCAAGCTGTGACCAATTCAATGTCACGTTTTTGGCTTGTAGGCAAAAGCTGTTGACTAACATGGTGCAATGGTGCTTATGACTATTCTAATGTTAATAACTATCTGGTGATCCTTATTTCTGATTCAACAGCAATAAATATTTGTTTGAATTTTACTAAATCATCTATGAAGATGTATTCATAACCCAGCTTGTAAAGTTTTTGATTACTTTGTTGTATGGTCAAGTTGTTGATTAATGTTTTCTTAATGCTGCCATGTTTTTCCCTTCATTATGGGCTTAAGAAACCAATCAACTTTTGGTGCAACATTGGCTCCTATCATTCTCTTTATGGTTAGAAGGTTTATTTAATGCTGGGATCTCCGAAATATTTAGTTAATTACATGTTTTGAATAATTTAGTGAGACTTGCTCCTGAGGAAACATCAATAAAGTTGACTGGCTATGAGCACAATGGAGTTACTTGCATCGGTATGCAAACTGACATTCCGGTAAGTGCTCTTTATGCAAACTTTTGTATGCTAGCTTTACATAACATCTAATGTTTTCTCCATTTCTTTCGACTCTCTCTTTCCTTCAAATGTATTGAATTTTGTTTTTTTATTTGTTTTTTGTTAGTATAGTGATTTTGTATTGCTTGTTTTTTCTACTTGGTATGCTGTTACTGTATAAATGAAATGCATTGAGAATTGTTCAATATAGTATTTATGTTCAATTTGTAATATGGTATAATGAACAATAGAGAGGAAACAAGAACAGAAGTTTCAAACAAAAATGTTGGTTCATATTTCTTTTAGGAATCTCATTGCTTTGAGAGGCTTTTGTTGTGTAAAAATGTTCTTGGCACCTGTCTTTTAGACAGTACCCCCCTTTGATCCCTGTCCTTCTGTAGGAAGAGCACAGGGGGCCCTGAGGATTTAATTTCCTGGGTAGATATCCATCCTTATCATGCTTAGGACCAGTTTGGCTTGTTTATATACAAAATCGAACAAGTTAAATCATGTAGTTTTTAAATCTGTAACATGTATTTGAGTATAGCAACACATGGATTCCTTGTCCATGAATTTGAATCTATCTGCCAGCTTTCAGGTTGGTCCACTGTTCCTAATGTCGTCTCAAATCATTTGCTGCCAGTCTGTCACATTGAAAATGCACTGTGGAGTTTATCTGCATATTCCTTTTGCATAAGACGACAGCTTGCTTATGGAAGCCTAAGGTGCTTTGAAATTTTAGGTGCTAGAATGAAGTTTCTTTTCTTATCTTCTAGGCCGTAGGGTATGTAACTTACCTGAAACTGACGAAGTTCATATAATACAAAAGTGACAGTCCACATTAAGGGGTGATTAGCGATCAGAATTGAGATACTATATTACAAATTTCATGAAGAAACAAAAAGCCAATTTTATTGTTTCTCATTGATGGTATGATCTGTCTGATTAGCTAAAATGCATGACTTCAGACATGGCCATGCATGCATACACCATGAAAGGGAGAAAGATTTCATGTTTTTCATCATACTCTTAGTAACTGGAAAATTGAAACTGATTGCAGGTAATTTTAGATGAAGCCATTGTAAAGCTTGATCCAGATTTCTTCTGGTTGGGTGGAGGCGAGGTTGATTTGAAGCTCGGAATCAGAACCTCTGAATTTATAAACTTTGTCAAACCTTTCACTGTCAGCTGCAGTGGCACCTAATCATCTACCATTGATTCCACAAACTAAACTCAAGACAACATAGTAAAGACTTGAAGAAAATCCATTTACATGGGCATCCTATCCGGTGGAGAATGATGCTTTATCTTTAATTGGTTTCTTTTGGTTATCAAATTTTGGAAGTCAATTGCGCAATTGGAAATGTTAAGTCCTCCATAGACAGCCATGTACTTTGGTTACGTAGTAAGGTGGAATTGTTAGATAGGAATGAAAATTTGATTTCCTAGGGATCAGAGCCTGAGATTTTGGGAACATTTCTTTCATGGTCATGTGATCCATTTTAACCCGTTTTCAGATTGTTTTACGAGATCAATTAGTGGCACATGATACACAGATGGCCACGTTTTGCACAATTTTGGGCTTGGTTATTGAATTCTATACTGGAGACAGTATCTTGCAGACTGTCGTTTGGACAGTTCAGAGTGGGCACCACTTTATCGCGTTTAACATCCTCCTCCAACGTCACCTAAATAAACATGTAAGCCTTCTCTCAACATGTTTCGGCCATATAAATATGGGAATCTCGTGTTGGTTTGGATTATGTTTTATATTGCTGAAAAACAGATGCTGGAGTTTCGAGAGCGGAGAACACCTTTATCTCTTCAGTCTGTACATGCGTAATATTTGGATTAGATGTTGGTATATATGGTAATTTGTATGTGCACGCGCTGGTTTGAGCTTAAGTCCAAATAACTCTTTTTTCTTTGTTTAGATTTAGGTCAGGTGGGTCAAAAAGAACACCATTTATAAAATAGATAAATCTCAAAATTACACATAAATTTTGATTTGATATGTGAATTTTGATTCGATGCAATTATATATATATATATATATATATAATTTTGATTATAGTTCAAATGTATATATGAAATTTTGATTTTGATACAAGTATATACATGCAAATAAATATATATCTCACTTTATTTTTATTTGGGAAAATAATTAGTTATGTATGAAATTTGTAAACATAAAATGGTTTTATACTAATAATTGTGTTAGTGATTTGTGAAAAAGGAATCAAATCAAAATTTCATATATAAAATTACATAAAATCTTAGTTTATGTGTAACATTGTATATTTATTTAAAATTTATGTATAAAAAATTTTGATATTTATTCATTTATAAAAATTATTAAAAGATATTTTTTTTTGGTTGGAATTGTAATTTTATTCAAATTTTAATTATTGAATCTATTAGGTCGGATCAGACGGGTGAAGAATAGGCCATAAGAACATGGTCGTTCTGACAAGCCGTCTTCATAATAACGTTTTAGAACACATCTGGCAATTTCAAATGTCTTTTGCGTAGTGTTTCAGTGGAGCCTGGACTTAATATATATATATATATATATATATATTCTAATTTTGACCATAAATAACACACGAAATGCCCTTGAACAGGTAGCCAAAAGATGGTAGTTTTAGGGGAGAAACCATAATAACTTTTTCTTGGTTCTCTTTTAAATGAAACTCGAAGCTGGTACGAAACAATTAACATTTTGGGTAATATTCACGAGTGTTGTCTAGGTTTTTTCATTATGAATAGGAGGTTTCCGATGGGGTTGTGAATAATCCATAACGTCGTCAATGTCCCCGTCCACCATATCCTTTTTCTCGGAACCCACATCTTCCTCAGTGTCTCCACCTGAATTTCCTAACATGGACCTTGACCTTCTTACTCTCTTCAATCCCTACCCAACTCAACACAAGCAGCAAATAATCTTTAGGAATATTACTCGTACTAAAAAAATTACTGATCTATAACTTAATGTAAAACTGTTGTAGTTACCTCTACTTTTGCCATGCCGTGGAAATCAACCCCAGAAGACATGATAATTTCATATCCTGCATGAACATATATGCAAAATTGCTATTGCCATCATCATCATCATCATCAATAATATGAAACAGTGTTTAACACTAAAGCTAAAACTAAGGTCTATGATTACGCTACAACACGTTATATTTTAAGAACTTAAGTCACTGCTGAAATTTCCATTGCGAAACCAAGTTGGACGACTTGTGAAAGGATAATGAACGGTGCAAAAAGCTTAAAGCAGTTCAAGTCTAGCATGAAATAATGATAGTCAAAAGGATATGTCTCTCATATTTCTTGTTAAAGAAGAAGATAAACTATTCCGTATACAAAAAAGACATCTTAGTTTGAAAAATAACCTGATGAAATAGCATTTTCAACAGCTTCTTTTGCCTTAAGAAGTAAGTTGCAAAGTGTTTGTTTCATATTATTTGCACCAGTCCCATTCTCTTGTGTTCGTACTTCATTTGAGATTGAAGACCTCATTTCTAGTTGATCGTGGAGCTTCAACTTATTGACATCCTGGTTTTAACGTATATATACTATTAAGTCACAGATACTTACCATATTTCTAATCACTACATATAAATATATTATGCTCTAACCTTGGCAAGAAAATCGGCATGATTGTCAAAATCTTCAGCAGCATAACCTAGATAACGAGCATTGCATGCATGCATAGGAAGACAAAGGAGGAAGAGGATAACACCTAGCGAATTCATGTGCATGAAGAAAGATAGCTTAGTTCAGATGAGAGCTTTGAGAAACAGAGAAAAAGGTTGTATGTGGTCAGGGGGTGTGAGTTCAGTGTTATGTTTTCCAGGTATTTGTACTGATAGAAGTTATCAAAGAGGGCGCATTAAATGCATGTTTTGTACTGAAATGAAATCCGTTCTTTAAGAGAACATGCGGGTGTTCGGATGATGAATCTTGAAAACCAAATTGAAGATATTAGGGGGCCTCCCTTTGTCCCTTACTTTTCCCTTTTCTTAAATCACCTTAGGGGACGTTCCAAATCAAGAAGGAAAGAATTATAGAGATGTACTCTCGAATATCACCATAAAATAATTTTTTGGACTGTCAAATAACAATTACGTGAACTAATTAAATGTTTCGAATTTGTGAGATTTCTGAACAAGTAGAGGTCCTACCATGTGTTTCTGATGAGGAAGTCCACTCCTTGCCCCACCCTTAAAGTGTATGGCAGAAATATTACCGCATGGCCTTGGATCATTTGTTTTTCATTTTTCATACATAGTTTCTCTTATCGAAGGTGTGGAAGCAGTGTCGTTTATGACCAAGAAACGGATATACGATGAAATGTTTTAATATATTTTAAACAATGCAATTACATACTTTTTGAATCGACTGATGGAATTAGATTTAGGATAATCACAAATTTAGTTGACCTTGTAAAAGTTAGACTAGAGTACCTAAGTTCTTATCTTTTCATTCACGATCACAACCTTATAAGACTCCTCAGTCATGAGTAACATCCGTAGATTAGGACTATGAGTGTGTGTGTGTGTATATATATTAATTTATGAAACTCATACGTAAACAAACCAAACTCGTGGGGGATAATTTTAAGTCTAAACTTTGGGGGTCTTTTTTTGTCTGAATCAAACTGCATGGAACACATGGGACCGACAATGAAATGGAGGAGGAAGCCGGGAAGGGTTAGAGGCCAATGGTTTGATGACAAAGCTGCATGGCCAAACTGCCCCTTGCGTCTCCACAGGAGGGACAAGGCGGGTCAAGTTCCCCCACCATAGCGCCCGCATGCCACATGGCATTCACCGCATCTCCATGTGTGCTATTTACATGTCACTGGGCCCTTCACACGGACCACCTCGGCAACTGTCCATGTCGATTCTATATATGGTCTGTTTCCTTTTGTTTCGGTTTTTGTCTCTCCATGTCCACGGCATGTTGAATTAAGACATATTGGCTCGGAACACAGGGTGAGAAACATGAGGCTCACCAACTTACAGCGATGTAAACACATCCGAATCCAATGCACTTTTGCATATAATGGGGTCTCCAGTTGGGACCCGAAGCTAAAACTCTGATGCTACTTGGTAGATGGTAGCTACAAGGGCGAGAGTTAGGTGGTTCAGATTCATGTGATCGCACTTATCATTTATTACATATGACAAAGAGTTTGATTTGATCCTAATATTTAGGCAACCCCTGTTAAAGTAAAACATAGACTAATGACTCACCTGTTCATTAATGTTTGTCCGTTTACTGTGTTATAGACTTACGATTTTATCATTGGTTAAATTTCGTCATTAGTCCCTGCACTATTTATAAGTTGTGGATTTAATCCCTATACTTTAATTTGATCATTTTATGCCTGAATTTTAAAATTTTAATCCCAATCAAACAACTAAATTCATTAAGTTATGCTATTTTCAAATATGATGTGACAACATATTATCACATATATAATGTCATATCAACTTGTTGTTTCAACATATTACTCACAAAAAATTTTAACTATGGATTTAAAGATTATTATTTGCGTAAAAACTAAAATTTCAAAATTCGAAAAATATAGAGACTAATAATGATCTAATTCAAGAACATAGACTAAATCTATAACTTTAGGCATAGTACAAGACTAACAGTAAAGTTTAACCAAATGGATTTAACTACTACCATTTGGTTAGGATTGAAATTTCAAAATTTGAAAAAGTGTAAGGACTAAAACTTGACCAAATTAAACTACAGGGACTAAATTCACAAATTATGCAGAGTACAGGGACTAATAGCAGAATTTGACCCTTTTGTCATTTCCATGCTTCTCCGGGAGCAAAAGGTGGAAGGAGAAACATAGGAATATCCAATATTGGAGCCCAAGTTAAGAGCAAAACTGGCAGCAAACTTTATGTGGGTTGCTTTAGAAATATGTTAAAAGCATAGATCAAATGATGCTGAACCACATTTCAAACAAAAAAAAAAAAAAAAAAAAGCCCAAATCTATCTACTTGACCAAATCTAATCATTTTCAGACCATCTTTTTGTTGTTAGAGAAACAAACAAGGAGAAAAAGGCACTTAATCTTCATTTCAGAGGGAACAAAAACAATGTAGCAAAGGGGAAGAAAGAAAGGTTAAGCATGCACCGGGGGCAAGGGCAAATTTAGAGCAACCCAACAAGCAAAAACCCAGCCGAAAGCAAAGGTTTGTCTCCTCCTTTTGTTACCACTTTGGTTATAAGAGTTCTATTAAGCTAATGACATCGCTGGTGACCATTCCCCGACTTGCACCCAACTCATCATGCCCTATTTTTATCTACTAAAGCCATCCATCACTTGCTAGTCATTAGCAATAATTGGTTAATTAATTCGGTTTTTCTTTTGGTCCCAAGTGTGGTCATTCTCAACTTTATATGTATGGTAATGGTAATTGGTTAATTGATTAAACAGTAGGGTTGAATGCAACTTTATTTGGTTACCTTATTCAGGCTTAAAGCCAGTCCTGATATATCATTATCATAATGGTTAAAAAGCTGACCAAAGTTACATGAATTAAAATATCACTATAAACAAAAAGGCTACAGCTTTACAGTTTGAAAGGTCATTAAAGATGGGTTACATAGATTTAAGCATTCCAATGAAAAATCCAAAATAATTTAAAGCCATACATTATAATATTCAAAAAAAGATCTTGAAAGTTTACTGGTCTATGACGTGAAAACTCCAGCCAGAAAAAAAAAATCTGCTTTGTTATGATCCTACTCCCCTACTCCTACTATATCCTATATGATGATTGAATCTATTTGTTCAAACTCTTGAGGTTTGGTCCTTGGTAGATTCATGAATTCCATTAAGGTGAATGAATGCCAATAACAGCACCGTATGTATGTATGTTCATGTTATTTATAGTTGCTTTTCTAAAACCACCAAGCAGAGATAAAAAAAATCATTAAGATCTTCAATGGGGACTAGACAACTTTAAAGATCTTATATTATTATCAAAATGTAAATTAGAAATGGGGGCAAGGTGTGGGACTGGGCTCCTTCAGTATTTGGCCTTGATGAGGGGGAAGAGACCTGGTGAAGTCATGTCTTCATAGCAATCCTGAAAACAACGAGGGGAAAGGAAACCAATAAAAATAGGGGAAAAACCCATAAAAAAAATACTATTGTGGGGACAAAGAGGACTAGAGCTATGTCACTTTCCAGTTCATAAGATGGAAGGAGAGAGGGTTTGGTTAGGCATCACATGGAGCTGTACATAAAATAAAAACCCTTCTTCACCCTGACAAACACGTCCATATCATGTTTTTCCTATAAATTTCAAAGAAGTTTTGTCCCCTCCTCCCTACACAAATTACCCTAAATCTTGTTTTGTTTAATAAGGGTGCAGACAAGGGAGATTATCTTTTAAAGCAATGCCTTGACTCCCAAATCCAACACCGCCAGTCGTTGCGCTGCCGCTCTTACCTTTTAAGCGGAAAATATATGAAGGGTTTTTATTGCAATACATGTTTTGTTCATTTTTCGCTGGCAAAGCAGATTGTAAAAGAAAAAAGGGTCACAATCGAAATGGCTCGACTTTGAAAATTGAAGTGTTCAATGAGGTGAGGGCCCTTCAATGCTCACAAGCCAATGATATGGGCTTGCAGTTGCAGAGAGGGAAGCAGACAGGCCCAGAAGAAAATACACCATAGGGGCCAATAAAAATTACCAAATCGTACTAAAGAGAATAGATGTGGGTAATTGAGGGACAGTAAGAACATTAACTTTGTGGCTGTTTAATTTTTTTACTTTTCACCTCCAGTACATGTTACAACAAGGGGTCGGTCTGTCAGTGTAGGTGAAAAAACAAGTGGGTGCCCTGCCTTTAGCTCCACCTTAGCAGTCTGAAAAGTCCATTACAGAGATGTGTCTGCCACAGTCACTGCCACAAGATTTTCATTTTTCACTTCACTGTTTTACGGATTAGTAGTAAGTAAGTTTAATTACTAGGCCTTGATATTTGTTTTAGGTAAAAAGAATAATTCTAACAACTCTACATCAGTCATTAATCAAATCAAATATTCTTGATCCACTACCAACAAAAAAATATATAGAAAAAAGAAAAAAGTAAACGAAATTTATAAAACCCAAGAAAAAAGTGAATATAGATTGGATAGTTTACCACAATGTTTCTGCCAAAGAGCAAAAAGCTACCTATATTTTCTATTCTGATAATACCAAAAAAAAGGGGGGACCTGTTGTGTAAATTTCAATAGAAGAGTGCCCCAAAGTCCAAAAGGTCAAGGTCATATGGAGCTTGCGGATTTTCACTTACGTTTTGAAATGTGCTGAGCTTTTAAGTATGGAATCAAGTAATTTAATATATTTTTTAATCAGTATTACTTAAGTTACATACACAGTCTGGGCATGTAATTAACACTCTATTATCAGATAAATAATTATTTAAAAAATAAAGAAAAAGCAAACCAAAAAAGGAAAATATATGAAAAGAGATGGAGAGATAGGAATACAGAGAGAGAAACGAGGAAGAGGAAGGGCACTTTATTCCTTTTTTTATGATACACGCATCCTTGGCAGAACAGCCAAGGGTACACAGTACTGCTACGACACAAGGGGAGAAGAGGACCAACAAGAAGCAGCAGCTTCAGCCCATTAACTTCCCCCAAAAGAGGGAAAAAATAATTTCTTTGATGGAACTGAAAAAGATAGATTGTTGGCAAGCCTGAGTAAGGGGGGGGATAATAAGGATGGAGCTTAAGAGGGCGTAGGAACAGGGTGATGGATGGCAAAAGGAGCTAGTATGGTGAAATGGGTCTTTTTTTCTTTTCTTTTTTTGGTCGAAGTTGGGGGAGATTGATTTTATGGCATGCAAAGAAAGGTTTTTTATGTTGCTGTTGGTAAAAATATCGTCTTTCTATTATCTCTGATTCTCCAAAAACTTAGCGTGTCTTTGTCTTTTCGTTTGTATTACAATACAAATGCACTTTGAGTTACAGGCTAAAGGGGCGGTGGAAGTTCCGGGTTTTGCTTCGATTTGTCAACAAAACAAGTGGATAAAGCAGCGAGAAGCTAATAGCTTTAACTTTGAAAACAGCTTTTACTACAACAACGAACTAGAACCAACTTCTGTTCTTCATTTAAGAAGAAGCCAAAGCCCACCCACATCGGCATCCACTCCCTCGTCTTCTTTTAACGGCGGAGCCACCCGTTCTGGAGGCGGAGTCAATTCCACCGGAAATACCAACACCACGGCGGCCACCATAGCACCACCTGAGACTACAGCTGCAAACAACAGCGAAGAAGAATGGGCCTCGGAGCTTCAACCTATCCCGAGTGAACTAGACCTTGTTCCAGGGTCTGGAGGCGCTCAGAGATGCAACATCGGATTGGAAGATTGGGAGACTATGCTGTCTGAGTCAGCTGTGTCTCTGAATCAAGACCACTCGCTTCTGCGTTGGATCGCTGGTGAGGTGGATGACCCTTCCTTCGGTCTCAAGCAGCTGCTTCAAAGTGGGAGTGGTGGTCCTAATCAGGGTGTTGATTTTGAAGGCAATGCAGGGGTGGGGGCTGTTGATCAGGGTCCAGTGTCTGACCCAATTGGCAGCCTAATTTCTTCTGGTTCTGGTAATGGGATTTCAATTGCTGCTCTTAATTTGGGTGGTTTTCCTGGTTCTGGGTTTGTGCCGAATGCCAACAATGAGAATGGACCAAGTTGTTCTTCAGTTGAGCTTATTAACAATAGCAAGGTTCTCGGTGCTACTGTTGGGTCTAATTGTAACATTCAAAATCCATTGTTTAGCTCTCCGGCTAGCAATTTTGGCCTTCCTGTTTCGTTGCCTATCCTTTATCAACAGCAGCATCAAGAAGAGAAACCTCGGATTTTCATTGCTCCGCAACAGCATCCCCAATATCCAAACTTTTTCTTGCCATTGGCTCAAGAACATCACCTCCTCCAGCCTTCACCACAGCGCCTCAATTCTGGTAACTTAGAACTTTCTTATCAGATCCCTAAACTCCCCTTTGCTGATGCCGGGCGTGAGTTGTTTACTAGAAAACAGCAGCAACAGCATATGGGGTGTTCTCAGGGAGTCCAGTATGTTCCTCAGCAGCAGCCGCTGATGGTCGAAAAGAAGAGAGTGCTGGTCCCAGGAGAGGAGATAGCTCAGCCACAGCATCAGTACCAGTTACACGAGCAACAACAAGCCACATTGTTCGACCAGCTTTACAAGGCTGCTGAGCTGGTAGGGACTGGGAATTTTTCACACGCGCAATTGATATTGGCGCGGCTCAATCACCAGGTCTCCCCTGTAGGTATGCCCCTCCAAAGGGCTGCTTTCTACTTCAAGGAGGCTTTTCAAGTACTTCTCCTCATGAATAACCCAGTCTCTCCCCCACCTCCAAGGAGCCCCACCGCTTTTGATGTTATCTTCAAAATGGGAGCTTACAAGGCCTTCTCTGAAGTTTCTCCGCTCATCCAATTCGTCAATTTTACTTGCAATCAGGCTCTCCTTGAAGCTCTTGATGATACTGATCGGATTCACATTGTGGACTTTGATATTGGTTTTGGTGCTCAATGGGCTTCCTTTATGCAGGAGCTTCCCATGAGGAGTAGAGGAGCTCCCTCATTGAGAATCACTGCCTTTGCCTCCCCTTCAACGCACCATTCTATTGAGCTTGGGCTTATGCGTGATATTCTTATGCAATTTGCTAATGAAATTGGTCTAAGTTTTGAGCTGGAGGTGGTTAATTTTGATTCTTTAGATCAGAACCCTCATTCTTTGCCAATGTTTCAATCAAATGGAAATGAGGCAATTGCTGTGAATTTCCCTGTTTGGTCTTGTTCGAATCGGCCCTCTGCTTTGCCCCATCTTATGCGCATTGTCAAGCAGCTTTCACCAAAAATTCTGGTGTCTTTGGACCAAGGGTGTGATAGAAATGATCTGACATTCCCACAACATGTGATCCATGCCTTTCAGTCATATACAAACCTATTAGAATCACTTGATGCTGGTAATGTGACATCCGATGCTGTGAGCAAGATCGAGAGGTTCCTTTTTGCACCAAGAATTGAAAGCACCGTGCTGGGGCGACCGCAAGCACCTGAGAAGATGCCTCTTTGGAGCACACTTTTTTCCACAGCTGGATTCACCCCTGTAACATTCAGTAACTTCACTGAAACTCAGGCGGATTGTGTAGTGAAGAGAGCTCAAGTGAGGGGATTTCATGTTGAGAAGCGTCAGGCTTCACTTGTTCTTTGCTGGCAGCAGAGGAATCTTATCTCAGCTTCAGCTTGGAGGTGCTGAGTAGCAAACTCAAACAGGCAGGGGAGGTTGGTTTATTTTAGTATCTCACAATCTATCAAACTCTATCTGGAAGAATTAATTAAGCCAATAATCAGTAAATTCTTCAGCTTTTATGACTTCATACTTATTCATTGTCGTATTTGTGAGTCCCCTCTACTTGTTTGTCTAATGAAGATGCAATTCCTAGTAGAAGAAAACATTTGACTGCAAAACTCTAGTATGGGCCTTTTGTTTTGGACATATTGATGTTGCTGCTATGGTATTCTGGTTTCTTTTCTTTTTTTCTTTTTTTTCTGGTTAGAAGCTGCTTCATTTCCTGGTTAAGGTGGTGACAGTTTGTTGTATATTTGACAACGATCACTTCTGAAATTGCAAATACAACTTACTGGAATTTCGTTTTATATTTCTGGGGCGCTGTTCATAAGTTCTCAAATAATGTTTATGATCCTTCTTTTCTACCATGTTGCATATTATGCATACTTTCTTGTGCATAACTAGAGTACTTATTTTTGTTGAAAAGGTGATAATATGGAAGTGGTGCTAAAGCAAGCAAAGAATCAGGAAATTTTGTCCAAGGTGGGGGTGCCCTTGGCCTTTAACTACTCTCAGAATAAACCACACCCCCTTATTGTTCCAACATTTATGAGTAGAAAAGATTTCTTGTGGGGACATGGTCGTTCCTTAGCAAGCTGCCTCATTGAAATGCTTTGGATCCTCGGTCAACCATTACTGCCTTCATTAATGTGTAGATAGATTTGCGAATTAGGAATATCAGACGAAGGCATCCCTAGATTCTCTATTCTTTGATATCATTTGCAGGATCACCATTATTAGAGCTACCACTTTTGCTTAAATCTTATATTAATCTCCACTTTGGTAAACAAAAAAAAAAAAAAAGGTGATCTTTCTCCAATTCTAAAAAAGTATTTGGTGATGTCAGGTTCTTTGTTTGTTTAAGAGGTAGTTAATTCAGGCTTTCGGGGAATCTCGAGTTCTTTCCAAACATCTCCATGAAAGCTCCTTCCTTGATTGTTTCCCCTAAGAAAGAACCTAAACAAGAAACAACCCTTGATAGGCTGCAATCTTGAATAGAATACAATAAACAAAAAGACAACTAAGATTAACTATATTTGGTCGAATTTTGTTAAATAATCATGCTTGCCGCCTACCTGCGAAATAACATATGTTTGTGGTGACTACTTGTATTTTTTGTCGCGCTGTCTTGCATGTATTTCATCAAACACGAAAGGCTTAGTTTTCTTTAGTGAATGCTGCATGTTTTTTTTTATTTGTTTGGTGATAATTGTTTTAGGTTTAGAGATTTAGAATAATGTTGGTATTAATATATATATATATTTGTCTTTAATGGTACATTGAATTCGGTGTACCATTTCTTCTTCTTTTTTTTATTAGTTATTGGACACCTATTAATCTTGGTCACATGGGGTTATGTTTGATTGCTTGGTTTTTTTTTTTTTCACTGTGGAGGCGTCTGCTTTAATCTATTTTATTTTAAACAAAAATTAATTTTGAAAGGGTGAAGCTTTATTTTATTAATATAAAGTTTTAAACCATATAAAATACTTTATAAAAATAATATTAAAAGAAAAAGGGAGATTCAGAACAGTAAATTAAAAACTGTTGGAGATCACTAGTTTCAGAACATGCTGGGTACGGATGGCGACAAAGATAAATCACAGCTCATAAACTATAACTCCTTGCCTATAATTTTATCTAAAAATGAAAATAAAAGATGTGAAAACTTTGTTTTCATTGCGAAGGATGTGGTGGCAAATGCCATCAACGACCGACATGGATTTAAAGTTACAAGTCCAAAAAATTAAGTGAATTTTATTTTAGCCTTTCTTTTATTTCATTCCTGTCCCATGTCCCATGTCCCATTTATTATTATCGAAAGGATAACAGAAAACAAGTGCCTGGACCTGGAGTAATCTGGCCCAATCAAGGTGTAAGAGAAATGACAGCTAGCTGTGAGCCACTTGAGGTGGGTGCGGCGCTGGTCCAGCCCAGATGATTGAAGCCAACTGTAGCCTCCTTGGCTTCACTTGTGTCACAGCTTTATAGTTTTTACCAACGGCATACAACAATAAAATGCAGATGGGGATCCATGCGATGGGCTATTACAATACTATAGAGCATTTAGCATATATAGTAAGATGAAAACGACTTGAGATTTTTTAAGGGCTCCCTTTTTAGCCTTGGCTTGGCCCTGGCGGTGCAGTTGTGGTCCTCTCCTGTTATCAGGCATGAAAGACGATAAGGAATAAAGCAAGGTATCTTCGGGCCATGCCAATACGCCACCTTGTAAATTAAGAAATGCGTTTTGTTTAAATCAAAGTCAATCACCCAACCAAACCAAATTAGAACCAGATATTTAGATTTGCACAAGCCTGACCATTGCTTGTCCCAATTTCTAGCCTTAATTACCTACATTCTTTATGTTGTACTACATATTTATTGGCCAAAATAGGTTAATTGGTTGCTCATGTCAAAAATACTATCCTATATGTCTCTCACATGTATGCTGGTTGCTCAAGAAATTTGAGAGAAAAATAACGAGTTTTGGTGGCACGTATTCTTGACTACCAACAGCGAGCAATGCAGGATTGTGGACAATCCACGTGCAAGGCAGTAGTGAAGCTCAAAAGTTGTCTTTGATTGCTGCAGATCCTTTCCTACGATCAGGTGATGGACGACAGACAGAGCAGTTAAAGGTAGAAGCTTTTTTTGGCGGGTAGTTTTTAGTTATTTCAAGTGGGGGAAGTGCTTTTGTCATCAACAAGTCTCCTACGAGTGAGGGATATGGGTTGTACAACACATATATAGATGCTTTTCACGAGACATAAAACCAGCTCTTGTCTCTCCTAAACTTCAATCATGTTGGCCAATTAAAGCAATGTTGAGTGGGTCGCCACCCATCAAATCCAGTATATTTTTAACACCGTCTTTGTTTCGGGTTTTGCTTTGCCATCCTCAACTGCTTAAACTCTCGAATCTTCATCTACTAAAACTAGATCAAATATTTTTCCCAGCCTACTTTTGTTTATTTAATGATTATCTCATTGCTCTCTAAATTGTTTATGGTTTTTTTTATCTTCATACTTGAATTCTTTTGTCTCATTTCACTATATACATTATTCTTTTATTATAGTTTTTGATTTAAAAAATATGTGATCCACTCAACCAATATAAATGTATCATATATTTTTGGCTTTTTCATATGTCATCATTGACATGATCATTGATCGATCAATGGTTGGTGACGAACAACATTGATCAGACGTTTGGTCGAGATAAATAAATGCTAACTTCATTTACATCTGGATAATTAATTTGTCCATGTTCATATTGGATGTAGTTCATAGTATTATAAAATTATTAAAAAGTTGTCAAATTTATTCAATAAATTAAAAATCTTAAAAAAAAAAAAAAAAATACTAAAAAAACAAGTCCATAATGACCATAAACAAATGAACGTCAATAATTATTTAAATTTAGACGATTGTTCGGATACATTTTGAACGTAATTAAAAAATATTATGAAAAACTAAAATCTGTAAAAATTATTAAAAATTATAAAATCATAAAGAATCATTAATAACTGAGTATTCATTAAAATGTCTTAAAAAATCATTAAAAGAAATCTTCATGTGATTTTTTTGTATAAATCATGGATATATAGAGTACATACAAACTTGACTTTCACTAATTCAAAACTGTAACAAATTTAATTGATGGGTTCTTTAAGGACAAAGGTAAAGTGGAATTAGAGTTGTCCAAAGACTTGGTAGCTGGTAAGCTCAATCCAATTAAGGATGGGCTTCAACAAAAGTTTTTTTAAACTTAGCCTAGTTTGAATTTGATTTAAATAATATTTTTTAAAATTTTAATTTGATTATAAAATATATAAACATTAATATAAAAATATATTGTTAATATTTTGAATAATGAAATAATTTTTTGGGTCGAGCCAAACTAGTTTAAAAATAAATCTAGACTTGAATTTTTTTTTTGAAATTGGGTTGCGACCCAACTCATTGATAGTAAGTGAGATAAAGATCGATAAAGATGGGAAGACAATTTTGTTTATAAAGTGGATGGGAACACAAATTTGAATACATATATTAGTCCATGATAATATTGTGAATACTTTTTTTATGATTTTTATAAATTTTTATAGTATTTTCAATCATGTACACAATGAATCTCGATAAATAATTATTGTATTTGACCATTCATTTATCATTCATTTATCCTGATCAATGCTTATCAATGATCATGTCATCACATGAAACTCCTACTAAAAGTTGAGTGTTGCAAATGAAATTCCATTTCCAAGTCTCACATGTTAAAAAGTCAATTGACATGATGAGGGTTTGACTTTTTTTATATATAAATTACCTTAAAATATTAAATAATTTCTAAAACAACCTGGAAAAAAATTATATACACAAAATTACCCGTTTGTTACAGTAGAAGTCGGTGTCACCTTGACAGAGTTCTTGTTAATGCAGCTTGGTTGCAGTTTCTGCCTGATTCATGGGTTGAGTTTGCTGCTCCTAGTTGTCCAGATCATTGTCCTTCTATTTTCTGTGTTAGAATTGGGTGATTAGAATTCTCGTTAAAATAAAATTCAGTGGTAAAATAAAATAAAAGTGAAGTCCAAATAAACTAGACTTCTTTTATTTTATTTTAATTAGAATAGATCATCTATTTTATTTTAATTAGAATAAGGTGTTTCAACCTTACTACGTTACTTTTATTAGTTGTTGACTGGAATAAGGGTTTTTAACCTATAAATAGGCGTAGTCATCTCCTCTTGTAATCATTCGATTTTTGACATTAGTAAATTTTCTTCTCCTTTGCTTGTGGTTTTTTCTCGAAAGGGTTTTCACCTAAAATATATGTGTTTTTTTCCCGTTTTCTTTGCGATATTTCTTAATTGTTGACATTTAATTTTATCAAATTGGTATCAGAGCTTTTCGAGTTATTAGTCTCGATCACGATAATGACGATATTAAAGTATGATATTATGTTATTGGATCGCAACACCGAATTCGCGTTGTGGCAGGTAAAGATGCAGGCAGTTCTTGCGCAGATGGATTTGGAGGATGTCCTGTTAGGGTTAGATAAGATGCCTTCAAATTTGACGGATGAAGAGAAGAAGCGTAAAGATCGGAAGGCTTTGACGTAATTACAGTTGCATATGTCGAATGAAATTTTACAAGATGTGTTAAAGGAGAAGACTGCTGCTGCATTATGGGCAAAATTGCAGCAGTTATGTGTATGTCGAAAACCCTAACCAGTAAATTGCATATGAAGCAGCGTTTGTATTCTTATCATTTGGAAGAAGGTGCGTCTGTGCACGAACACTTGAATGTGTTTAAAGAAATTGTCTCGGATTTAGAGGCCATGGAGGTTCAGTATGATAAATAAGATTTAGGGTTAATTCTCCTTTATTCGTTACCACCGTCGTATTCAACTTTCAGATATACAATTTTGTATAGCCGTGAACCTCTTTTAGTTGATGAAATTTATGCTTCCTTAGCCTCGTATGACAAGATGAAGCATATTGTGGCTGGAACTAACTCTTAGGGAGAGGATTTTATTGTTCGTGGAAGACAAGATCGAAACAGTGATGATAATCGTGGGAGGACATAGGAACAAAATCCTCGCTGTAAATGTAAAGGTAGATTGAGATTTTCAAATAGAAGTAAAACTTGTAACTTCTGCAAGAAGAAAAGTACATTAAGAAAGAGTGCTACAAGTTACAAAATAAGATCAAGACAGAGAATTAAAAGGGAAAACAACCAGAACAATCCCGCAAAGCTGATGTAGTAGAAGACTATAGTAATGGTGAACTTTTAGTTGCTTATATCGACAATTCTAAAGTGAGCGAGGAGTGGATCCTTGATTCTAGTTGCACCTTCCATATAAGTCCCAATCAGGATTGGTTTACAACATATAAAGTTGTGTCTGAAGGTGTTATTTTGATGGGAAATAATGCTTCATGTAAAATTGCAGGTGTTGGCACAATCAAAATAAAGATGTTTGATGGGGTCGTTAGAACTCTTAGTGGCGTGAGACATGTATCGGAATTGAAAAAGAATTTGATTTCGTTGAGTACTCTTGATTCAAAAGAACACAAGTACATAGTTGAAAGTGGGGTTCTAAAGATTAGCAAGGGTTCTCTCGTTGTGATGAAAGGGCAGAGAAAGACTGCTAAATTATATGTTTTGCAAGGTTCAACTATTACTGGTGATGCTGCAGTCGCTTCCTCTTCCTTGTCAAATGATGATATTACTAGACTTTGGCATATGCGTCTAGGGCATATGAGTGAAAATGCCATGACAGAATTGAGTAAAAAAGGACTTCTTGATGGGCAAGGCATTAGCAAACTGAAGTTCTGTGAGCATTGCATTTTTGGGAAGCAAAAGAGAGTTCGATTCACCAAAGGAACCCATAACATGAAGGGAATATTGGATTATATTCATTCTGATATTTTGGGACCATCTAGAGTGCCTTCGAGAGGTGGAGTTAATTATATGCTAACTCTTATTGATGATTTTTCCAGAAAAGTTTGAGCATTCTTTCTGAAGCAGAAAAGTGATGTGTTTTCCACATTCAAGTATTGGAAAACTATGGTTGAAAAACAGACATAAAACAAATAAAACACCTCCGCACAAATAATGGTTTGGAGTTTTGTTCTGATGAGTTTAATAAATTACGCAAATCAAAAGGGATCGTGAGACATTTGACAGTTCGTCATACTCCATAGCAAAACGGCGTTGCAGAACGAATGAAAAGAACGATCATGAAAAAGGTTCGATGTATGTTATCGAATGTTAATTTACCGAAGTCATTTTGGGCTGAAGTAGCCTCTACTGCATGTTTTTTGATCAACCGATCTCCATTAGTTGCCATTGAGAAAAAGACTCCACAAGAGATATAGGTTGGTAAGCCTACTGATTATTCTGATATAAAGATTTTTAGGTGTCCTGCATATGCTTATGTTGATAATGGAAAATTGGAACCAATATCCATTAAATGTGTTTTTCTTGGTTTTAAAGCTGGTGTAAAAGGATATAAGTTATAGTGTCCTAAAAATAGAAAAGTTTTGATTAGCAGAGATGTTATTTTTTATGAAACTGCTATGTTACCTAACTTATCTTTTAAAGACTCTTCCAGTAGAGAACAACAAAAATAGGTAGAGTTTCATATTGATCTAGTATCTACAATAGAGTCAACTTTTCAAGTTAGTACAAAAGTTTAGAATAGAGTAACTTCTTCACCACAATATTCTATTGCCAAAAATAGCCTAGAAGAGAAATTAAACCTCCAAAAAGGTATGCTGAGGCTGATCTAGTGGCTTATGCTTTAAATGTGGCTGAAGATATTGATGCAAATCAAGAGCCATCTACTTATTCCGAGGCAGTTAGCTATGAAGACTCAGAAAAGTGGATGATTGTCATGCAAGAAGAGATGAAATCACTCTATAAGAATAAAACGTTAGACTTAGTGAAGCTTCCAAAGGGTAAAAAAGTTGTTTGTTGTAAATGGGTATTCAAGAGGAAATAAGGGATTCTAGGAATTAAAGAACCCAGATATAAAGCAAGACTTGTTGCAAAAGGTTACAGTCAGATTCTCGGTGTAAACTTTATAGACGTGTTTTCTCCAGTTGTGAAACACAGTTCGATTCGAGCCTTACTTGGTATTATGGCCATGTATGATTTGGAGCTTGATCAGTTAGATGTAAAAACAACGTTCTTGCATGAAGAACTTGAGGAAGATATTTACATGCAACAACCAGAGGGCTTTATAGTCTCAGAAAAGGAGGACTATGTTTGCTTGTTGAAAAAGTCCCTTTATAGTTTGAAATAGTCACCAAGGCAGTGGTACAAGAGGTTTGATTCTTTTATGACTACCCATGATTTCAAAAGAAGTAGTTTTGATAATTGTGTTTATTTTAAGAAAAACGATGATGGTTCTTTTGTATATCTACACCTTTATGTTGATAACATGTTAATAGCAGCGAAAGATAAAAAATAGATAAGAAAGGTTAAAGCCCAACTTAGTGAAGAATTTGAGATGAAAGATTTAGGAGCAACAAAGAAGATGCTTGGGATGGAGATTCTTAGAGATAGGAAGGCATGTAAGTTATACTTAAGTCAGAAAGGGTACATTGAGAAAGTTCTTTGCAGGTTCTATATGCAGAGTGCCAAACTTGTTACTACTCCATTAGTAGCCCACTTTAGACTTTCATCGGTTTTGTCTTGGCAATCAGATGTTGAGATTGATTACATGTCACGAGTTTCATATTCTAGTGCAGTGGGTTCTCTAATGTATGATATGGTTTGCTCACGTCTAGATTTATCATATGCAGTTAGTACAGTTAGTATATACATGGCGAATCCCGGTAAAGAATACTAGAAAGCAGTTCAGTGGATTTTGAGATACTTACAAGGTACTACTGATGTTTGCTTATAGTTTGGAAGAACTTGAGATGGAGTCATTGGGTATATCGATGCTGATTTTACTAGAGACCTAGATAGAAGAAGATCTCTTATAAGGTATGTCTTTACAATTGGGGGTTGTGCAATTAGTTGGAAAGCTACTTTACAAACTACAGTTGCTTTGTCTACCACTGAAGTTGAGTACATGGCGATTACCGATGCTTGTAAAGAAGCTATTTGGTTAAAAGGACTTTTTGGTGAACTCAATAAAGATCTTCAGATAGGTACAATATTTTGTGACAGTCAAAGTGTCATTTTCCTTACAAAAGATCAAATGTTTCATGAGAGAACAAAGCACATTGATGTTTGGTATCATTTTGTGCGTGATATTATTACTTGTGGAGATATTATTGTGAGCAAAGTTAGTACTCATGAAAATCTTGCATATATGATGACTAAGTCACTTCCTATAACCAAGTTTGAGTATTGCTTGGACTTGGTTGCTTGGACTTGGTTGGTGTTCATTGTTGAAGAATACCCTTCAAGGGTTTTGTGGAAGAGGTGGAGAACTTGTTCGTTAAGAGTTCTTGTTTGTAGATAATTCTTGTCAAGGTGGAAATTGTTAGAATTGGGTGACTAGAATTCTTGTTAAAATAAAATTCAGTGGTAAAATAAAATAAAAGTAAAGTCCAAATAAACTAGATTATTTTATTTTAATTAGAATAGGTCATCTATTTTATTTTAATTAGAATAAGGTGTTTCAACCTTACTACGTTACTTTTATTAGTTGTTAATTGAAATAAGGTTTTTCAACCTATAAATAGGCGTAGTCATCTCCACTTGTAATCATTCGATTTTTGACATTAGTAAATCTTCTTCTTCTCTGCCTGTGGTTTTTTCCTGAAAGGGTTTCCACGTAAAATCTGTGTGTTTTTTTCCCGTTTTCTTTGCGATATTTCTTCATTGTCGACATTTGATTTTATCAGTCTAGTTGGAGCGGCCTGTACAATCTTTGTCAAAATCTTTTCAGTTCTTTAATTTTCAGGCTAAACATGGTAGGTTTTTGCAGCTTGTTGCTGAATCTTGGTAGCCTACTGTGGTAGGTGATCCTATGTTGAAGTTATTTGCAAAACTTAAGAGACTTAAGCTTGTCTTGAAGATGCTCAATACTGAGGCTTTTGATAATATTTCTGCTTAAGGCTACGGCTGAGGAGATGGAGAGTTTGTAGCTTGCTTTGTTGCGGGGTGATCTAGTTAGAAAGGGTCATATTGATCAGGTGAGAGCTGATCTTTTGGTTTTTTAAGAGACAGAAACATGTTTTTATCGGAAATTATATTTTTACTATTGTAAAAATAATAATTTAATTTCGACCCCTCATAAAATGTTTTAACTTCACCCTGCTTCTAATAATAAAAAAAGTAAGCAAAAATGATGACTTACTCTGCTCTATAGCTTATGGGATTAGGCTTAACAACAAGACGAGACCACTAATGGTATGACCCAAATGGGAATAGTATAATTTATTATAAGGTGATAGAATAGTAGTCACTAATTACCAATTCTAACATGAGAATGAATTGTATGAAAGTGTGATTCTAATCATCCCAACAAGACGAGACCACTAATGGTATGACCCAAATGGGAATAGTATAATTTATTATAAGGTGATAGAATAGTAGTCACTGATTACCAATTCTAACATGAGAAGGAATTGTATGAAAGTGTGATTCTAGTCATCCCTATTATCCTTATCTCTTTCCAATAAAAGAATGATAAATCAGATTTTTTTCTCTTGATTTTCAGTTTTTTCTTTTGAAAAAAATTCAAATCTAACTAAAAAAGTTGAAAATCAAGAAGAAAAAATCTGATTTATCATTTTCCTATCGAAAAGAAATAAAGATAACGTAAAATTATAGTTTTATATCATCCTTTCTCATTTCAATATTCATCCTTTCGATCCAAAAACAGAGTAAAACTCTGGAAATTTAATCACAAAAATAAAATTAAAGTTCAATCTGTAATCTTAAATACAAAAAATAAAAGGAAAATTAATTCAAACTCTGTTACATAAATTTTGGGTTAAATGTTTTTCATATTGTTCGATTTCTTTTCTCTTGTTATAATATATTATTTGTTTACTAAATAAATAAATTAAAAATGTGGGAAAGAGGGGAAGTCAAACATAGAAAAAAATAAAGCCAATTAGTTGAATTGTAAATGGATTGCTGGGTTTGTGGTGGTTAGAAGGGGAGAAAGGAGTCAAACATAGAAAAAACCAAGCGCTGGAAAGAGATAAAGGGCTGCCATATATCTAATGTGGTAGTTAGGGTTTACTTGATAATTTCTTTGATATCAATATTGTCAAAAAAATGGAAATAGAAATTTCTATTAAATATTTTTTTTCAAAAATATTTGATTTTTGGATTCTAATTAAAAATCTGTCCATATAAATATAATGTATTATATTTTATTTCCTATCATCAAACATATTATCAAAAATAGAAATAAAAATCTATATTAAATATTTTCTAAAAAATATCTGATTCTTAGATTTTAATTGAAAATATGTTCATAAAAATATAATGTATTATACTCTACTTCCTACCATCAATCATATTATCAAAAATGAAAATTGGGATCTACATTAAATATTTTCTAAAAAAATGTCCGATTTTTGGATTCTAATTAAAAATTTGTTATATAAATATAACGTATTGTACTCTCTTTCCTACCATAAACATATTATCGAAAATGAAAATAGAAATCTGCATTAAATATTTTCTAAAAAATGTTTGATTCTTGGATTCTAATTGAAAATCTGTTCATATTAATATAATGTATTGTACTCTCTTTCCTACCATAAACATATTATCAAAAATGGAAATAAAAATCTACATTAAACATTTTCTCAAAAATGTTTGATTCCTAGATTCTAATTGAAAATCTGTTCATATAAATATAATGTATTGTACTCTCTTTCTTACCATCAAACATATTATCAAAAATGGAAATAAAAATCTGCATTAAATATTTTCTAAAAAATGTCCTATTCTTGGATTCTAATTGGAAATTTGTTCATATAAATATAATGTATTGTGCTCTTTTTCCTATCATCAAACATATTATCAAAAATGGAAATAGAAATTTGCACAAAATATTTTCTTAGAAATGTTTGATTCTTGGATTCTATTTGAAAATCTGTTCATATAAATATAATGTATTGTACTTTGTTTCCTACCATAAATCATATTTTTACTTCAAACTAAAAATGACTGTTAAAATGAAATCTATGTTGATTTTTGTGATTTGGTCAATGTTAGTCATGATCTCTAAAGCACGAATGCCTCATATTCCAAATGACTTCAATAGCTTTGAAAACAATGTGAGAATGGAGATGTTAACTCTCGGAAGATCTAATCTACTTCATGATCCTTCTAGTGATAATTTCATCGTAAAGAGAAAAGTACCAAGTGGACCGAGCCCTTCTCAGAGTTCTCCTACTCCTCCTTCTAGTTATAATTTCAACGTGAAGAGGAAAGTACCGACCGGACCGAGCCCTACGCAGAGTTCTCCTACTCCTCCTTCTAGTTATAATTTCAACGTGAAGAGGAAAGTACCGACCGGACTGAACCCTTCTCAGAGTTCTCCTACTCCTCCTTCCAGTTATAATTTCAACGTGAAGAGGAAAGTACCGACCGGACCGAGCCCTACGCAGAGTTCTCCTACTTCTCCTTCTAGTTATAATTTCAACGTGAAGAGAAAAGTACCGACCGGACCGAACCCTTCTCAGAGTTCTCCTACCCGTCCTTCCAATTATAATTTCAACGTGAAGAGGAAAGTACCAACCGGACCGAACCCTTCTCAAAGTTCTCCTACCCCTCCTTCCAATTATAATTTCAACGTGAAGAGAAAAGTACGGACCGGACCGAACCCTTCTCAAAGTTCTCCTACCCCTCCTTCCAATTATAATTTCAACGTGAAGAGAAAAGTACGGACCGGACCGAACCCTTCTCAGAGTTCTCCTACTCCTCCTTCCATTTATAATTTCAACGTGAAGAGAAAAGTACGGACCGGACCGAACCCTTCTCAGAGTTCTCCTACTCCTCCTTCCAGTTATAATTTCAATGTAAAGAGAAAAGTACCGACCGGACCGAACCCTTCTCAGAGCTCTCCTACTCCTCCTTCCAGTTATAATTTCAATGTAAAGAGAAAAGTACCGATTGGACCGAACCCTTCTCAGAGTTCTCCTACTCCTCCCAGCAATCCGCATTACTAATCTTTGTCAATTTTATTATTGGAATGCTTAATAAATTTTTAAATAAAATAAATACTCGATATATTATTTATGAATTACTGTCTCAAAGTGATTTAGTTGCAAGGTTGTTGTAATTGTTGTTCTAACAAGTATGGAAAACAACACAACTGAAGGAACCAACAAATTTTTATGTAATTTAGTGTAAACCTATATCTTCAAGGACTTATCCTAAGATGAACCCATTACAGCATCATAGTTGAAACAAAGATTTAAGCTCAATCAATCATTCAATTCCTGCAATCTGATCTTCAGTACCAAGTCTTTCATGAACCCAATTTTCCAATTTATGGTTTTAAAAACACTCACTTTAAATACAAGAAACCACGTCATTTTGAGCAGATGTGTGGTAAAACCATCCAGATTTGGCGTCCACTCTCCTTTCGCAGTAACCATATTTTGTTCAAGTTTTAATTTTAAGAATGGATAAATTACATTATAAGTCACATAACTATTGTCTTTTTCCTTTGTCACTTAACTATCAATTTTTTTATCCGGTCACTCAACTATTGTCCCTTTTCTTCTTTGGTCATCCAATTATCAATTTTTTTAATTTGGTCACCCTACTAATCGAGAATATTTTTTTGGTCCATTTCCATTAAGTGCCGTTTAACCTCTGACGGGAGGATGACGTGACAGTTAAAAAATCGATATAATAATAAATTTAGCCCTTAACTTTTACATGTTATATCGATTTAGTCATAATTTTAAAAAATTAACCCTAAAAGTTTACAAATAGTCTCAATTTGTTAAAAAATAAAAATCCAACTTTTTTAGAAAAATTTGATGGTCAAATTTAATTAATTTTAAGAGAGTAGAGATCAAATTTAGCTAAAGAATAAAAATAAAATTGATAAAAACATAAACGTTTAGGACTAAATCTGACATTTATATTTTTATTATTCTGCACAAAAATGAATGGCTGATATTTCGTTCCAGCCACATGTGCCATGATTTCTTTTGATCGATGGGTCCCCACTAAAACACGGTCACGATTGTTGACTTAGTTGTTCGACGAAATCAACAATCACAATAAGTAATTAAAATTTATATATTTGAAACTGAAAATTAGATTTAGAATTTGAGTATGGCAAATGTTTTTTTGAAGTGATAAAAAAATTATAATATAAATTATTAACTTATATTAAAACACAATTATGATACATAAACAGAGATGAAGAAGTGGGTAATTAATCTTCGTGTTAAGTGTACCATGAATTGTTGGTGGCCTCCCAATGTTCACGTGGTGTATAGTTTGATGTATGTGAATTAATAAAGACAAGACAGATGTGATAACCATTGGCCCTTTAAGCCCCAAGGTGACAAAAAGTGTCACGGTTTCCCTGGGAAGCATGTTGTTTTGGGCTTTTCTTTGTTGTGATAAGTAGGACCCTGGATTGGGGAAACAAGGCTCATCTTCATTCTCCAATTCCGAACCCTTCTTTCATAGAATTTGTTTTGATACCTATCACTTCAGTGGAAGAGACTAGCACCTGACTTGTCTTTTTCAGCTGGGCCATATTTATAGTAGAACAAGAGGGACTGTATACTAGGGAGTAATTTTCAGAGATTCAGCTAATTTTTAGGAAAATACTGAAATTATAATTGTACCATTTGATTAAGAGGGACACGGGCCCGCTTACCACCCTGTCTATGCCCTGATAGAAAGAGTGAAAGCGATGAACCATGGTCCCTCTGTATTTAGCGTGTACATTCATAATTCTCCACAGAACCCAGAAGCTGAACAAAGTGGAAATAGTTGCATGCAGCAACTAGCAACGCCCTTTTTCTTTGTATTTTCATACTTATTATTGCAAGCTTACTTGCTGATCGATAAGTAGAACAATTCAGAAAAAAGAAAAAAAATGAAATACAATTTGCATAGGAAATCAGTTGTACAAGTACATGTTTTTGAAATAACAGGTCACTTCTTGGTGCTGGCATACTGGTTGATAAAAGCCAAGGAAATGCTTGTCAACTGTGCAACTTTCTCGATTACCATCCTGACGGAGGCTTTGACATCACCATCCATTGTAGTCTCGGAGAGACCATCCATGCAAGTATCTTCATCGGTCAAAGCTGCACTAACCCATGTTTGGATATCACTCATTCTGAAAGCAAAGCTTTTGCCTTCAGTCTCTTCCATTTCAGGAATAGACTTTGTGAGTTCATCGACCGAGTCACTTATTTCTTCCACGCAATCGTGAAGAGGCGCAGCCTCAGTAGGCTTTGTGCCCTGCGTTTTGCAGAGCTCCGTCAGGTTTTTGGAAGCCGAGAGCGTGGTGTTAAGTGTCAAATGGAGGGACTTGGTAGCTAATATTTTGGGGTCGGCTTGAATTTCGGTTGCGTAGCTAGAAAAGGCTGCGAAACAGAGGTCAGGGTAGGTGGTGGCGGCACAGGAAGTTTTGATGAACTCTATATTTGTGTCAGAGCTGAGAATTTTTCTGTATGCTTGGCAGTAGTTTGGGTTACTTGTAAAGAGAAATAAGATGAAAATAGCTGGTAGTGAAAAGTGTGGACTAACAGCCATTTTGATTTCTTTAATTTCTCTATTTCTGGAGAAAAGATTGAAAGATTGATAAATGTTTGGGAAGAGAGAGGACTTAGCTTATAGGAAGGAGGAAAAAGAAGAAGCTCACGAGTGTTCCAACAAAAACAGCTTGATAAATGAAAGCTAGCAAATAAAGCCAATATTTTGGGGCTAAAATCGGATTGCGACAAATTGGATTTTGTACGTCATGACAAGTTATTTTATTTGAAAGGTTTGAAAGAAATAAAAATAAAAATTCGTAATAGATGATGCAAACAATATATTTGTAAAAATATTAAAATATTATTTGATTGGTATGTTTATTATTACTGTCATCAATATAAAAAGACGATAATTTAAATATGACATTGCAAACTTAGCTAAGCATCAATTTCGGTCGAGGAAATAAAGATTTCCAATGAATAACGTTCCAAAAGCAAAAGAATTGGGTACATTAATTTGCAAAAAAGGCAAATCAATACAAACTGTAAAGGCGAAAAACCTCACTCAATGCGCAACACAGATAGCAATAGCATTTATGAGTGGCAGCATAGCGGTTAACGAAAGCCAAAGCAAAGCTCGTCAAATGAGCAACCTTCACTACTCGTCTTCTCAATCTACTTCTGAATTTACAGTTAATGGATTTCCCAGAAAAGCCACCCTTGCAGGTATCATCATCAGTCAAAGCTGCACTCACCCATGTCTGTATATCACTCATTTGACGCCTGAAAGTGCTGCCTCCAGCACCATGCTGACTTAGTTTCCCGATTGAGTCTTTCAGCTCATCGACTGTCAGAGTCCCCTAGTTCTTCCACACAAACACCCAACGCCACGAGTAGTGTTGAATGCCAAGGAGAGAGCTGTGGTGGCTAACAACCTGGGGCTACCTCGGATTCTGGTCGCATATCGAGAGAAGGTAACGAAACACAAGCTAGGTTGAAGGGTAGTACGGCAAGAGGTTCTAATAAACCGAGTGTTCCTTCCACTTTGACGGATCGGTGTCGCAGCTGAACATGAATTCAGGTTCGTTGCGAGCGGAATGAGGATGATGAAAAAGCAATTATTGAGAAGTAAGAACCAGTGGCTGCCATTTTCTCTTGGTATAAGCTGAAAGAAACTCAAATGAATATGGAATATCACAAAACTGTGCTCATTGAAACCATAATTTATTGAATCAACTTCACAAAACTGAAGGATTTTTTAAAAAATAAAAAATTGTGATTTTCCTATCTGCGAAAGAGAATGAACGTGCATTCACAATGCTTACAACGACAATAATGTCGTCAATGGCCTGCATATTCTGCAACAAAATATCCCCAAAAGAAAATCAAGTTTCAATCACCCAGAACAGTACCAATAAGATATACTAATTAATACGTTTTACGATAACAATTAAGACACATATGGAAGATAATGGGCAGGCACTTTAAATCAATGATTGCAGGGGAGATTAGTGAAGATTTTCATCGGATGCTGTTCTAGCCCAAAATCTTGGTGATATCAAACAATCCATGACTCCTATGTTTGGCTGGGTATCAAATAGATCTTATTGTATGAAAATTATAATTTCAAAATTTCAAATGATTGAGGCTTTTTTTAATGATGGATTCCTATTGTGTTAATTATTATTTGGTTAAATTAAAAATTTAAAATTTAAAAGTAAAATATACTATCTATACTTTTTGTTTCAAAATTTTAGTCTTTCTATTTTTTATTTACAAAATCGGATTTAATTGTTAATAATATTAAAATTCTTGTAATTATTTTTTGAAATTGTGATTGTGATTATCATAAAACTTGGTGAATTTTCAAGATCTATATTAAAGAGAAATTTAAACCACAAGCTAGATTTAAAGAAACATTAAGGTTAAAGCGTAAGTCACATTATATATATGTTGAGATTTTCAATCTCTTTCAATAGTTTTCATACATGCAGACACATACTTTACTTTAGAGTGATCATGTATTCATATGATTTTGAGCCCATACAACCTCGAAATACGGGAATTTGATTTGTCATTATGCGAACTTACCCCGCGAGCCTGCGAATTCCTTAGGATCCGGCTTGGATTTGGGATGCTAACAATATACATCCTTGTGGTCTGATCAGATCATCAGTTTGGTTCTTTCACATGGTCTCATTTCACTCTGTGGGGACTTGTAGTAATCTCTTTATCCATTTCATGAATTTCTGATTGCCAGTCTCAGTCTTAAAGATTTCCTTTGGAAGATTCAGAGACTGACCCTTTCATAATATGACTGCATATGATAGTCTTTACAGAAAGAGATAAGCTTGTCTACTCCACTTTATTAAAGAGGAAACATATGCTTTCATGATATCTTCTTTGTTTTTCTTTTCTGCATATTTTTATTATTATAATACGAAGTTGAGGAGCAGGTAGAGATTTAAATAATGCTAGATTTTACAGATATTTTATACACGTGATTCAGAGCTCATTGTGCGAATCTCGGCATAAAATGATCTGATTGGTTAATGAACCAGAAGTAGCATACTACTCCATTATACTTAATTACTTCACTATCATACAAGGCAAGGAGGTCTCATTAGCACACACTTGGATTCATTATATGATATAGTTACATGTAATTCAAGCAGGCCCTAGATCCCTTTAGACAAAATCCTGACAGGTATAAACCATACTTTGGGAAAACAGAGCAGTTTTTTTTTACATAAACCAGAGATTTTTTAAGGTTGAAACTAAGGCATCTCAGTAGGTATAGCAGCTCGGTGTCTTGCAGCAAAGCGATTCACTAATGCAAGAGCATTGCTAGTAACTTGAGCGATATGGACAACCCTGCGCCTCACTGCAACTTTGATGTTTCCATCCATGACTCGGCCTGCGAAGCCATCAAGGCAAGTATTCTCATCGGTAAGTGCAGCGCTGACCCATGTCTGCACGTTGCTCATGTGCAACATGAAACCCTCACCTCCAGTTCGTCCCATATGGCTGAGCTCCTTCACTGATTGGCTAAGTCGGTCCACTGTATCACCCATGTTCTTTATACAGTCTTTCACTGCTTGACGCTCTCTAGGTTTGATGCCCCTCACATGAGTCATCTTGGCAACGTAAGCTGCAGCTGATTGAGCCCTGGATAGGCTGACTGATAAGGCAGTTTGAGCCAGGAGTTGCTCATTTTTCCGAATCGCGTTGGCATAACCTGACAGGCATTCAACGCATAACGCAGGATACCTTGTGGCTTTGCAGGATGCAACGATGTACTCTCTTGGGGTTAAAGTTGTCGTAGAAGCAGATGCAGCTATGCCAGCCATGTAAAACACGAAGGAGAAAACTACTAGTACGAAAAAGCCTAATCTTGCCATGTCTTTGAACAAGAAGAGATAAAACTGAGAATTGATGTTGATGAAATGAATATAGAGAGTAGGAGTTGTTTTATTATTTATAGAGAAATCAAAAGGTGTGGTTCCCATGTCCTCTTTTATGGATTAAATAAAATGTTTATTGCGTTCCGTCTTTCGACTTCCTCCCTTAACTGCTTTATTGATATTGTCTTTTTTTGCGGTGATTGTTTATTGTTTTACCTTCAGTTAGGCGACAAGGCATCGTTGGCCTAATCTTCTTTTCTTTTGCTTTTAAAAAGCAGACTATAATTAAAATGAATATGTTGGTGACAAAAGCACAATAATATCTCCAGATTTGACTTTGACAATCAAACATCATCGATGGGGGTTCAAATGCACTGGAATACATGTTTAGATGGTCTTCGATCGAGCAAAACGCCACCCACAACATTCCTACAAACCCTGCATTAGACCACAATGAAGCATGGGGTTAATTTGAGGAGGGACATGGAGTTAATGAATCAAACTGTGCTATCATCTTACTTAACGAATTCAGCAACAAGAAGAAGAACCAATCGAAGAAGGCACTATAATTTTCACGAACATTTAGACATGTGTAAAGTCAAATAGTCAAGAGTAGCAGTGGCTAGTCATGAGTTTAACTATGACACGCTTGATGAGCATAGAAACATTCCTCATTCCCCTGTTTCAGAGAACAAATTCACAGCAGATAAGGCTGGGAAAACAGAGTAGAAAGGAAGTTCCAAAAGCAATGGTTAAATTGTTGATTGTGGTGATTTATGTGATGTTGCGGACGATGGCAACCGGTACGGTTGGGCAAGCAACTTGTGCGCAGAAGCTGCTGCCTTGTGCTCCTTACCTTAACAACTCCACGGCCAAACCTCAGAACTACTGCTGTAACCCTATCGGAGAAGCCGTCGCCAGTGAGCTTCCCTGCCTTTGCAACCACTACAAAGACCCAACTTCGCTCGCTTCTTTCAATGTCACAGTCGATGAATGGATTGGTTTTTAATTGTATTATATGATAGAATTGTTTATGATTATTTACTCAATAAACTTCTAATTCTGCTCCAACCCCGCCAGGTAACAAATTATATATTTAATTTTCTCGAATGAACTTTCTTATTCTCTTTCTCGGGGAACAAAAGGAAAAAAAGAAGCAGCAGCATTGCAGTTAACTCCTTATAGAAACAAGTGATTCTTGGATGAGTTTACCCAGGAGAAACTGCTAGTGGTAGATAGCCATCTGTGTCTGAGTTTTTGTCTACTTAAACAGGACTTGGAGATAACATGTGAACCCCATTTAAAAAAAAAAAAAAAAAAACCCTTTTCAGGTTAGAAAGCAGAAAACATGTGAACACGAAGACTCTTCTTTCCAATACTTTGTGCTTCTGCCGATTCTAGGACTTGACACACCATATTTTAGTCCCTTACAAAGGGTCTATGCACTACACCATGATGCCTTGTCTAAGAATAGTGCAACTTGATGTTGCAAAAAGAAAAAAAAAAAAAAAAAAAAACCTTGGTTGAATAAGCTAAATTTAATTATCTGAAACTGAATTAGAAAGACAATCTGTTCGTTTGTAACTAGCTACCATGAGTTTGCAACTGTTTAAGCGTTCATGTTTGCGCCTAAATTTTCAGGACAAACGTGCTGACAGGATAAATTGACTGCAATTATCACCTTATGCTTATTTTTTTTATCCGTGAATTATAAAGAGAAAATAAAATTTTAACAACAACGTAATTAGTATAATTTAAATTCAAATCACACCTAAAATAATAAATACTTTAACTATCAAACTAACACATGGAATTACTTTATTTTTATTTTTTTTGGTCTTTATAACATTGTATTGAGGAGAGATATTCATAGGAACCGTATAGAAACAACATTTCTTAGAGTAAATAATAATTGCGGAGGGATATTCATTCCTATAGAACCGTATATATAATTAAATGTTAGACTATTACAAAATTATTAAAATAATAATAACTAAAAGAAACAATGCATCAAATATATTTCATTATTGTTAAAGTGGTTAAATATTTTTTTCCTTGTCATTATTGTTAAAGGTACGAAATAAATAATTTTTAAAAGTCAAAATTTACTATGATCAAATAATATAATTATATACAATACTTAATTTTTACAAATAATTTTATAATATAATTTCAATATTTATAAAATTATACACTGAAAGTCAATATCTAAGTTTGAACTTTTTTCTATTTGTCAAATAACAACTTAGTAAATAGAATTACTATGGAAAATTATATGAAATATGAGATAAATTAAGATACAATACAAAAATAAATTTGACATTTGGGAAGTTTTTTCATAAAGTCAACATATGATTACTAATTTTTTCGCAAAAATAAAAATCATTTAAATGATTTTTTGGTGTTACAAAAATGAAATATGTCAAACACAAACAAAATATTAACACTGATAACAATAATTTCTAAATGAAAAATGTTAAATTTCTAATCAATATTCAAAAAATTCAAGATTATAAACACAACCAATCTTAATTCTTAAAAGATTTGTATAATCAACCTCTAAAAATTATTTTCCAATCAAGATGTTAAAATCTTAGACAAAATCAATATTTTAAAATCATTCCAAATATTTACATAAAAATTTTAATATATTACAAGAAAAGCCACAATCATAATTTTCTATAGATAATCAATAAAATTTGAAAGGAAAGAATAGTTGTTACCAAATTAAGAAGAGTCGCTTGAAGGTATTGAAAGATGAGAAAATAAGAGAAATTTGTTAGAGAAGTGATAAACATTAGAAAAATTTGGGAGAGTTTTTGGGTGGGGGAGATTAATTTATTTTCATATAAAATCATCTACATTATTTTCAAAAAATTTATTGGATTAATTTATCAATTCTATAAATTAAAATATTTTATAGTGTAAGAATTCTATACTAATAAAAATATATAATTTGAAGGTCATTTTATTAAATACGCATTTCTTGATATTTTATTTTTTGTTTGGATTTTTTTGCTTGATATAGGTTGTTGTTGGTAGTAATGATTAATTCTCTAGTCGCAGGTGTTTTTAAAAAAAAAAAATAGTTAATTATAGAATATGCTTTCATTCCCGTGAGCAAAGATCGAACTTTGATCTTATAGTTAAGGGATGATGTGAGCAACTACTACACCATAGCTCATGATTATTTAGCAAACAAAACTGCATGTTCTAATAATTTAATGGGCTTTTTTTATTATATTTTTATATAATAACAAATCATGTTTATATAAAATTTCATATTTCTTATAATATAAATATATCAAAATTTTTTGTTTTATTTTTTTTTATAATGTGAAAAATTTTAATTTATCATTTTCCTATTGAAAAATAATAGAGATAACGTGAAATCACAGTTTTATACAATTTTTTCTGATTCCAATATTCATCCTTTCTATCCAAAAACAGAGCAAAACTCAGGAATTTTAATCACAAAAATAAAATTAAAGTTCAATCTCTGGTAATCTTAAATACAAAAAATAAAAGGGAAATCAATTCAAACTGTGTTATACAAATTTTGGGTTAAATGGTTTTCATATTATTCGATTTCTTTTCTCTTATTATAATTTATTATTTGTTTACTAAATAAATAAATTAAAAACGTGGGAAAGAGGGGAAGTCCAACATAGAAAAAAATAAAGCCAATTAGTTGAATTGTAAATGGATTGCAGGGTTTGTGGTGGTAAGAAGGGGAGGAAGGAGTAAAACATAGAAAAAAAACAAGCGCTGGAAAGAGATAAAGGGCTGCCATGTGGTAGTTAGGGTTTACTTGATAATTTCTTGATATCAATATTGTCAAAAATGTTAATAGAAATCTCCATTAAATATTTTTTCAAAAATGTTAGATTTTTAGATTCTAATTGAAATCTGTTCATATAAATATAACATATTCTATTCTATTTTCTACCATCAAACATATTATCAAAAATAGAAATAGAAATCTGCATTAAATATTTTCTAAAAATATCTGACTCTTAGATTTTAATCGAAAATATGTTCATAAAAATATAATGTATTATACTCTACTTCCTACCATCAATCATATTATCAAAAATGGAAATAGGAATCTACATTAAATATTTTCTAAAAAAAATGTCTGATTTTTGGATTCTAATTGAAAATTTGTTCATATAAATATAATGTATTGTACTCTCTTTCCTACCATAAACATATTATCGAAAATAAAAATAAAAATCTGCATTAAATATTTTCTTAAAAATGTTTGATTCTTGGATTTTAATTGAAAATCCGTTCATATAAATATAATATATTGTACTCTCTTTCCTACCATAAACATATTATCAAAAATGGAAACAAAAATCTACATTAAATATTTTCTCAAAAATGTCTGATTCTTGGATTTTAATTGAAAATCTGTTCATATAAATATAATGTATTGTACTCTCTTTCTTACCATCAAACATATTATCAAAAATGGAAATAAAAATTTTCATTAAATATTTTCTAAAAAATGTCATATTCTTGGATTCTAATTGAAAATTTATTCATATAAATATAATGTATTGTACTCTTTTTCCTATCATCAAACATATTATAAAAAATGGAAATAGAAATCTGCACAAAATATTTTCTTAAAAATGTTCGATTCTTGGATTCTATTTGAAAATATGTTCATATAAATATAATGTATTGTACTCTGTTTCCTACCATCAATCATATTTTTACTTCAAACTAAAAATGACTGTTAAAATGAAATCTGTGTTGATTTTTGTGATTTGGTCCATGTTAGTCATGATCTCTAAAGCACGAATGCCTTGTATTCCAAATGGCTTCAATAGCTTTGCAAACAATGTGAGAATGGAGATGTTAACTCTCGAAAGATCTAGTCTACTTCATGATCCTTCCAGTGATAATTTCATCGTAAAGAGAAAAGTACCAAGTGGACCAAGCCCTTCTCAGAGTTCTCTTACTCCTCCTTCTAGTTATAATTTCAACGTGAAGAGGAAAGTATCGATCGGACCGAGCCCTACGCAAAGTTCTCCTACTCCTCCTTCTAGTTATTATTTCAACATGAAGAGGAAAGTACCAACCGGACCGAGCCCTACGCAGAGTTCTCCTACTCCTCCTTCCAGTTATAATTTCAACATGAAGAGGAAAGTACCGACCGGACCGAACCCTTCTTAGAGTTCTCCTACCCCACCTTCCAATTATAATTTCAACGTGAAGAGGAAAGTACCGATCGGACCTAACCCTTCTCAAAGTTCTCCTAATCCTCCTTCCACTTATAATTTCAACGTGAAGAGGAAAGTACCGACCGGACCGAATCCTTCTCAAAGTTCTCCTACCCATCCTTCCAATTATAATTTCAACGTGAAGAGAAAAGCACCAACCGGACCGAACCCTTCTTAGAGTTCTCCTACTCCTCCTTCCACTTATAATTTCAACGTGAAGAGAAAAGTACCGACCGAACCGAACCCTTCTCAGAGTTCTCCTACTCCTCCTTCCAATTATAATTTCAATGTAAAGAGAAAAGTACCGACCGGACCAAACCCTTCTCAGAGCTCTCCTACTCCTCCTAGCTATCCGCATTACTGATCTTTATCAGTTTTATTACTATGATACTTCATAAATTTTTAAATAAAATAAATATTTGATTCATTATTTATGAATTAAAGTCTCTAAGTGATTTAGTTGCAAGGTTGTTGTAATTGTTGTTATAACAAGTATGGAAAACAACACAACTAAAGGAATCAACAAATTTTCATGTAATTTGGTGTAAACCTATATCTTCAAGGACTTATCCTAAGGTGAACCCACTACAACATCATAGTAGAAACAATGATTTAAGCTCAATCATTCATTCAATTCCGGCAATCTGACATTCAATACGAAGTCTTTCATTTAACCCAAATTTTCCAATTGATGGTTATAAAAACACTCACTTTAAATACAAGAAATCCTTAATGTTTGCACTCAAGATAAATATTCCTAGACAATTTGTACTCACTTAACTCAAGAGGAATGAAACCAAGTCTTCAATCTAACCAGGGAACCTCACTAACAAGTTCAAAGACACTCCTCATACAAGTATGAAAGAAGTAAATAATGGGTTTGTAACATCCTCAATAATAAATAATCATATCGTTTTGAAATGTAGACATAAATTATTGCTGGTAGCAGTGATTAATTTTATAATTGCGGGTGCTCTTTAAAGAGATAAACGACTAATTATAAAATATGTTCAATTCTCATGAGCGAGGATTGAACCCTGCTTAATGGACTTTTTTTTATCATATTTTTATATTATAACAAATCATGTTTATATAAAATTTCATATTTCTTATAATATAAATATATCAAAATTTTTTACTTTATTTTTACTTATATTTTGTTTTATCTAAACTTGTTTAAAGATTGGGTTATTTGCTTAAGTATGAAACTCTATCTAATATTTGGAAAAGTTTGGACAAAAATATTTTATTCAAAAAAATAAACATCGATAAAAAAAAATTCATTTAAAATACAAGTTGAGTTCAAGCTCTAATATTCAAAGTTTAAGTCCAACACAGTCTAGCTCATTTTTAAGCTTATATTATGTATATTTTTATTTTATTTCGTAATATTATATATTAGGGGCGAAGCCAGAAAAAATTTTGGGAGGGGTCAAAATTAAATTGTAATTTTTACAATAGTAAAAATGTAATTTTTAGAGGATTGAATTGAAATTTTATCATTTTTAAGGAGAGCTAAAGTGTAATTTTACCTTTATTAATTTAAAATTTTAAAACCTTTTAAAGACTTAAATGATAATTTTTCCACTTTAAAGAGAGCCAAAACTCTTGCCAGCCCCTAAAATATGTAAATATTAAAAATTGAAGGTTATGTTAGTAGAAATTTAGTAAGAGAAAAGGTGTATAATGGCAGTAAAAGGAGAGATACATAAGAGAGTGGAACCAAGTCAGCAGCAACACCCCTAATCCCATCAGCTCTTTGATCTTCAATCAGGGCTAAAGGATATTGACCCATCATCCACACCACCAATCGCCATAAACACCACCCTCTTTGTGTTGAAAACAATAGTGATTATTGAAGCCGAATTTTGATTAGGCCCAACACTGAGTCCAATTTTCAATTTTTAATTTACTTTTGGTTTAAATTTGTTCTAAATTTAAACTCATTTTTGAGTTTAAATTTACTTTAAATTAAAATTTATTGTAAATTAAAATTAATTAAAAAATCCAAAAACAATTTGAAAGGCCCAAATTAATGTCTAAATTACAATGTTCATCTTACAAAGCTCAAATTGGGCCCGATCCTAATAAACCCAACTTACAAAGCCTAAATTACACTCAACAGCCCAAACCCTACACTACCCCATTCAAACCCAAACTAGCCTAACCACAATCTGCTCCCACTTACACCAACCACCTCCACCTTCAGCCAATCCCATTCTGCCACGTCAGCACCACCAGTAGTGCCACCACCAGCTTCAACTTGCATCTGTCATGATCGTCATTGTGAGCCTACAAAGAAGAATAGACAAACATTAAATTACAAACAACAAATTGTAATGATAATTTTTAGGCTTTAAAGGCAAATTCGAAACCCAAAACGGGGTTACGGACTTCTTTTTTTTACTTTTTTGAATCCAAAATCAATTACAAGACAATATACTTCCAAAGCATTTGCAAATCGAGAAGCTTTCAATAGTCAGTTACAAATAGATTACTGGACATCCTAAGCAACAGAAGTAGGTTCGGGCTAAATTCGCAAGCAGTGAAATATTCAGGTACAATATACATGCATTTTACTTATCATTAATGGTTGAATTCAGTTGAACTCTTCATATATTTAATGCATACATTTATGCATCTATTAAATATATTGTATACCGTCATCCACCATCCTCTTTTAATGAACTAAATGATCATTAATGACATTAATAATATTAATAATAATAACTACTTCTTAATAATAATAATGTTAGTAATAATATTAATAATAATAAACATCGTAATAATGACAGTATTAATTAATATTAATATTAATAATCAGAAAAGAAATGGAAAGGTCGATCGATTACTGTCCTTTGATCGGAGCCCACCGATCCGCAGTCGTGGGAACGCCTTCTTCGCATGCAGATCTGCAATGGAATCACGAAAAGAGAGTAAAAGGAATCAAAAAACACAAATAGAAAGCAAAAGGGAAAAGGGGATAATAACTGATTTCTGCTTGAAATCAACATCAAATCAAAGAACTTTCGAAATATGTTTCAGATCTAAAAAATTTTCATGTTTTAAATATAAGTTTTTAAAGTTTAAAAAAAAAAAAACGGGTTTTTAAAAGAAAAAGCAGAAGGGAAGAAATCTACCTTCGAAAGCCGCATGTGGAGGCGCATGACCAGCATGTGGACGGAGGAGTAATGGCACACGACGACGAGCATTGATCGGCGATAGAAGGCAACGACGCATGACCGTCGACGCGCCTTGGACGACGGGGTGTGATCGGCCGGAGTAAGACTTGTGTGAGAAAAGTTGAGAGAATATTTTGAAAAGTTTTTTAAAAGGATGAAACAAAAATGATTTTCTTTTTGGTTTAAAAATTAGATTTTATAACCACCTCAAAACGCTGCCGTTTTGAGCATGGGTGTTTGGTGTCAAAACCGCACCGTTTTGCCACATCCGACCCATGCTTGCTCGATTTGACTCGACTCGTCTAGAGGATCCGCGTGTTTTTTAGAAAAGGTATATTTATGCATTTGGTTCGTCCATATTTTTTTATTGTTTTTTAGTCTTTTTGTACTTTTAATTAATTTTAAATTGGCCCAATAATTTTCAATGCTTTTTAATTTAATCCTTTAACCTTTTGAAAGCATCAAGAGCTGTCACGTGTCACATTTTGGTTTATTTTTTTCAAATAGTCCCTTTTATTTTTAATTTGTTTTAATTTCATCTCTAAATCAAGTTCTATTTAATTACAAAATTGGCCCAGAATTTTTTCATGATTTTCAAATTAGTCCTTTGACTTCTGAACACTTGAGAGGCTGCCACGTGTCACCTGTTTTTGGTTTTATTGTAAGGAGGTCCTTAAACTATCTAGAAATTATATTTTGACCCCTAAATTTCTAAAAAATCCATTTTTGACCTCAAAACTTCCAAAAATTATATTTTACCCCCAAACTTCCAAAAATTCCATTTTTGACCCTAAAACTTTCAAAAATTACCATTTTACCCCTAAACTTCCAAAATTCCATTTTTGACCTCGAGACTTTCAAAAATTACCATTTTACCCCCAAATGTCCAAAAACTCCATTTTTGACCTCGAAACTTTCAAAATTACCATTTTACCCCCAAATGTCCAAAAATTTCGTTTTTTATCTTTATTTTCTAAAAATTACATTTTTACCCTCTAATGTCTAAAATTCCATTTTTAATCCCAAAATTTCCCAAAATTACCATTTTGCCCCCGAGAGTCCAAAATTACCATTTTGCCCCGGGTATCCAAAAAGTCTCATTTTCAACTTCGATTGCATCATTTTTCTTCCTCATCAATATTCGCATTTAATTTTAATTATTATGCACTCATATTTTGTATTTTTTTATTTTTTGCTTATCATTTATCTGCTTCGTGTTATTTAATATCCATTATTAACTGCTCATTCATATTAAACTCGCATATTTGTTTCCAAAATTGTTTTCATAAAAACTTTAAAATCGAGGCAATATTCTTTCATTTCAAGTTTCGAAATTTTGTGCCTTAACTTACTAGGTGCAATTTTTCTTCAAATCAAAATAATCGAATACCTTTGATCGAGGCAATGTTTTCTTATCTTCGATTCTGAAAATTTGCGCCTTAACTTACTAGGTGCAACCTTTCTTCAAATCGAGATAATCAAACATCCTTTTCCAAAATTCAAAAGGTTTACAACAAAGGAAAGCTCGTTATTTCTGGATCTCGAAATGTTATGTCCTAACTCATTGGACGTAACTTTCTTTCTCGATCACTTTGGAATGGCGAGACTTCCAAACAAAATCGGTTTCTTTTAAACATAACTCATGCATTCAAGGATCGTATTTTAAACTTTACTCGAGCTTTTAAATTTTACAAATTAAGACCCGAAAATAATCAATATGGTACCAATTTTGGGCGTATGAGGGTGCTAGCCCTTCCTCATGTGTAACCGACTCCCGAACTCGTTTTCTGGATTGCGAAGACCAAAATATTTTTCAAAACGGGTTTTAAACGTTTTGTGGTGATTCAATCACACCGAATAAAAGATTGGTAGCGACTCCCATTTTTCAACATTAAAATAATTTTCGAAACTTCGTTTTCAAAATGGTTTCGACAGTGATTGCATGCTATTCCTCCAATCATAGTCAATAGGTCAGGTATCTAAGCTCACCAACCAGTTAATATAACCCACCACTCCCTTTGGGTTTAAACCAAATAATTGTTCCCTAGGAGAGAGAGGGTTGCAAGTTGCAAGACCAAACTAGGAAAAAGCAAAAGGTAAGCAAAACTTCACCCTACCAAATATTATTCCTTAGGCCTATGGCTATGAATGTGTCTTGTAACACAAAAAGGGACGGTGTTGATCCATCAAGAAAATCCCATCTTTTGAATGTCCTATCATTACACACCACTAGGTGTGGGGGCAGCTTCGGCTCCTTAAGGGTCAGATTCTTAATCCAAACCCCAACTTATATTATTTTTTACCAAATTCCCTTCTCATTTCTCTACACAAGTTTCGGGTTGGGGGTCGTCGGCTTTCCCTTTTATATAAAGTTTGCTTGTCTTTCCTTGTTTTAATTCTTTCCTCAATGACGACTGCATCGGTCATGTAATAACATATACTTTTTTTTTTCTTTCATCTGAACAGTAGTTTATTAATGAATATCATCGTGTTTGTGTAGAATAGTAATCACAAAGTCTTCAAATTCCTATTTGGTAGTTCATTAGTCGCTATATGCTATATATCTATGCCTTGTGGTGTTCATGTCATAATGATGCTCATTCAAGTGTAATTTGAGTCACCCGTAAAAAGTAATTATAAGGTTGTTATTTTCATTTTATAAAATCTTTATGGAATTAGGTAGAAGTTGTAATGATGTAGCTAGTCTCTTTCCACGTAACTATTATATTATATATTTGTAAATTGAAAATCTCAATTCAAAATTTTGATGATGCACTCATTGATCCACCCTTCCAACGTAACCATCAATAAAAGAGCTTGTTCTTGGGTGGAATTAGATATTTGGCCGACTATGTATTATGATTGTGGAATTAATGTAATGATGTAGTATTTCTTATTTCAGAAAAATGATATAAATCTCCCCCCTCATATGTCTTATCGTAGGGACGAAGAGCGAAAAATCATGATGAATAAATTAATAATTTGGAATGGCGTTTTTAATATTGTGTTTCGATAAGCATTTCATTTATTTATTTTTATAAAGAGTAATTTGATATCAACTAGAATAAGAAATCACCGATATACCATCATCAACTTAGACATACCAGACCAGACAAACAACTATGTAGCACCATGTTGGATCATAAAACTCTCTCCACACCTGCTTCCTGCTAAAGCTCCACAACCCGAGGAGTGCATCCTGGGTCATTACTGGGAGAGTTACCAGTTCGATATTTGGGAGTGCGTTGGGTGCAAGAGTAAGGTGGAAGCTCAATTACTCTCCTAAGTCTAAAGGAGGGCTTGTTTTGGAAATTTTAGAGGAATGGAATAAGGATTGCATGATGCTGCATATGCTTTGATAGGTCTCATTTTGTGGAGAAGGATATTGAAATTAAGAGACAGTGCTCTGCTATGGGTATGCTGGTAATGGGGTGATTACGATTTCAAAAATCTGGGATGGAATTGGGACTAAAAAAGAAAAAGGTATGTTGGTGCATAGGCTTATCTGATTTCCTGGATGGCCATTTTGAATCAATCGGCTCCCCACAAAAGATTAGAGGCCATTTTTTCTGATTCATGTTGCTGCTTATTATGTGATAAAGAATTGGAGACATGGGATCACCTCTTGTTTTAGTGTGGGAACTTATGGACAGTGGCTCTTAATCTCTGTAGTAATTACACAAGGGTTGCAGCAAAAGTTGCTTTGGGCTATTACAAGGTTACAAGGGTAAATCTCTTCCTTAAATTTGCATGGACGGAATATGTTTATCTAATATGGAAAGAAAGAAATGGTAAGCTTTTTGAGAGATTGCAAAATACTAGAAGAATATAAAAAGAGTGTACAAATGGGGCTTTTAAGGAGAAGTATTAATAGGTTGGATCAATCTAATGTATTGAGTTTATAATATTTTATTATTAATAATTTTAGTTAATCGATTAATTATCTGATTTCAAATCGAATTAATTGTTAATCGAAATTTAAAAAATTCTTAATTAATTCCTGATCGAATTAAAGTTGGTGACCGATCGATTATTCGAAATAGTTCGATTCAATCGATTAATTCGATTAAAATCGAATTATGCAAAACCCTACTTATTAGCTACTAAAAGAATTTATTTAAAAAAATTGGAAGAATTTAGTGTAATTAAGTATGTTTATAAATTACACTATTTATGGACTAAGTTTTAGTAATTCGAGTAAATTTAGAATTAAATATTCTTTATTTTAAAGTTGTATAACAGATTGAACTCAATAAGTGGCTCAAGTGGTAAAGAAGATGTTGTTCATCTTAGGAAACCCGAGTTCGAATATCTGTATGTATAAGATGTGTGTGCATTGTCAAAAGGTTAAAAAAATATGAATAATATTTTGATCATATTAAAAAAACAATAATTTAACTTTTATTAAAAATTTAAATATTAAAGGCTAATTTTTTTTTTTATATGATTGTTGAAATGATGATTTGGATTCACAAATGCAGTGCTACAATAATTGTTAAGCTTAAACTAGATAGCCCCAACTTTCACAGGAATATCGACTATGATCATAGCTACCTAACCCCGCGGAATATGAATCTTCACCTTTTTTTATTATATTTAAAATAAAACTAATGATTCATCAGTCACTTCACCCACAGTTTCACAAGCCTGCAAGTGTTCAGATTTCCGTGGTGCTTTAATAATAGCATTGATAAGCATGGGTGTTGGTGTTGGTGTTGATGTTGGTGTTGGTGTTGGTGTTGAAGTTGGATTACTTGTAACATTGAATAGCAGAATAAAAGAAGGTAGTTTGCAACAATAACATGTAGGTTGATTTTGTGTTTAAGAGTTAGTTAAACTTAGTAACATTTTTCCATGTAATTTGCCCATATTTTGTATTGTAAGAAATCTGCTTGTGTAATGCAGATCAGTCTCATACCGTATTATTTTTATAACTTTTTTTGGTAATGTATTTTGATTATAAATGTAATGTTTTCATATTGAATGAGTAAGCATATCAATTTTGTAAAGCTGATTGCTTGCTGCACGTTTGTGAGCAAGTATATTGTATTTTGTTTTATCTTGCCTTGCTCTGCATTTTTCTTCTTTCTTTTGCTGTTGTCAAAAACCCAACAAATGGTATCATGAGCATAAGTCTTTGTGGGCTTGTTTTTTTGCTTCTGCTGCTTGTTAAAAAAGACAAGAAGCTATTAAAACCTGTCATCTTTGAGGGCTACTTGTTAAGATAGCAACAATTCACCTTTGTGAGACTCCCAAATAAGCTTGAGATAAGCTGAAGGAGGAGTTCCAAAGTAAGGCAGCAGCAGCTCACCCCTATGAAACTCCCAAACAAGCTTGGGATAAGTTGAAGGAGGAGTTATGGAGTATGTGCATGACAACACTCCACAACAAGAGGGAGTATGTTCAAGATGAAACAAGACAGTAATGAAAAAGGCAAGATGTGTTTGAAGGCAAGTTGCCAACCAAGGCTTTGAAGGAGGAAAATACTCCATTTGATGAACAAATCTTTGGCACAAAAGACTAGGATAGTCAAGTGTGTGAGTCAAATTTGGTTGAGGCCAAGGTTGAAAATGAATTGCTTGAGCAGAGTCAGATTGAAACAAAGCATTAAAGGACTGCCAAGTTCAAAAAAACTTGATGAATGATTGATATTTGAAGAATAGAGGCCAAGGAGGAGTGCTAAAAATGACCAACCATGCTGCTGTTATGCTTTTGTTAAAGTGCATGCAAATTGTAAAAATGCTGTAGCACATGTGCTTGCTGTAATAGCAAGGTTTGAATATTTGAGAATTAAACTTGGTGTTTGTAGCATGCAATCCAAGGAGGAGTGTTGAAGTTAGATTACATGCAACATTGAGTAGCAGAACAAAGGAAGGGTAGTCTACAACAATAACATGTAGGCTGACTTTGTGTTTAAGAGTTAGCTAGACTTAGCAACATTTTCCTATGTAATTTGCCCATATTTTGTACTACAAGAAATCTGCTTATGTAATGCAGATCAATCCCATACCCTATTATTCTTATAACCTCTTTTGGTAATGTATTTTGATTATTAATGTAATGTTTTCACATTGAATGAGTAAGCATATCAATTTTGTAAAGCTGATTGCTTTCTTACTGCACGTTTGTGAGTAAGTATATTGTATTTTGTTTCTTCTTGCTTTGCTTTGCATTTTTCTTCTTTCTTTTACTGCTGTCAAAAAACTCAGCAGTTGGCGAACTACTTTGTAAAGATTGACAGTACTAGTACTGTTGGGAAAGTAAGCTCATTTCAGTTTCAAAATATTGCAGAAGGGAGAGTTCAAAGATCATGTTTATTCAAATCCTAGTGGTCATTGTGATAATTTTCGGACTCTAGCTTTTGATGCTGAAATTTATGCTCTGCTGGTGTTTTTTCCGGAGTTACTGGTGCATCTTTAACAGGGTATTGCAAGACCAAGCTTAGTATTAAATTGAATTATTATATTTTTTAAAGGGGTCAAAAATAAAAATAAAAATATTATACAAAGGCCTAAAAAGGCTTAATTGAATAAATAATTATCAGGAGGGACTAAAATTGAGAAAACTTCATTTAATCAAGGGGTGTCGAGAGATACCGAGCAAAGTCCAAAATTTGGTGGCGAAACAGTGATGACGATGACAATTGCATTACATTTGCATGCTATATTTCGCATGCACGTTAAGACCGAAGTTTTGATAATTCCATACCCTGTTTTTATTTTCTTTTTTGGCGAAAGTACGTGTCAAATGCATGCATGCACTCATGATGTATTACAGTTTAATACAAAGAAGAAAACAAAAAAAAAAGAAAAGAAAAGAAGAAGCACGTTTTACCCATTGAGATGCCTTGCAAGTTATTTTTTCAACGCATGATCACCAAAATCATTCACGTGTAGTGCATGTCATACAAGACTAAACCAGAATAGCGCAAATACCGGGAACCAAATTGATTTGAGTTATTTGACCTCAGGGCTAATGACTAGTTTATATGCAAAAGACTAAGGGAGGAATATGAGACTAGAAAGTAGGGTTTTTTGGTTAGATACGTTGAGCTATATGTTGAAGAAAAGGGTCCACCTTGAATTATACCCACCTAAGCCAAGAGATACAAGTCAAGCAAGCAAGAAATTTGAACGTTAACTACCCTTAATCCACTCTTCCTATTATATTATAGTATATATGTTCAAAATTTCTCATGATCAAGAAATGGTGTATGCGTCATAAGGGGTTGAAGATGGACACGTTTACATTGGGTGTTTTTTCATAAAACATTTTACTAACCAAAAATCAACGGCTACAAGTCTAGGTTTTCAATCAAATGCACGTGTCTTTCAAGGGATTATGGTACGTTAACTTGTTACCATATTCATACGTCCTCCATGTCAAAGATACTTGTGCTCTCTCTCTATCTCTTTTTTATTCCATTAATTTGAGCAAAGTCCCGAAGATTTATCTGACACAAGTGGGGGGGGGGGGGCATGGTAAAGTAAAAGAATCGAACGAATAAAAGGAGTCGTGGAAATTAAGGATTTTCAAACTGATTTGAAGACCCTTAGTTACTAATGTAAGTATTGGATATAATCAATATTTTATTTTTACAACTTGCGACAATCACCAATCATGTAATGAGAATTCCATTATAATTAAAAAATAAAAAAGTAAAAAATGAGATTGAGAGATTAAGAAAGAGAAGCACACCTCACATCTTAACTTGAGGAGGCGAATGAAGAAAAACAGAAAGAGAATGTCAAAATGATAATGTTTTTCTTCAAGTGATGATGAAGATTTTGTTTCCCCAAGGAAATTATTACCATATTTATCCAAGTAAAAGGATTTAAGAAATGGTGATTATAAATCATTTATTTGAAGATAGTGTTAAAAAACTTTAAAGAAGAATGCCATCATTCATTAAAATAATTTTACAAGGTACAAAGGTTTATATACAAGCTGCTACTCTAATTAACAAACTAACTGTCTAATAACTATATAATAGAAATAACAAATCTGAAAAATAACACTCCCCCTCAAGTTGGTGGGTAAAAAACATCTTTTACCCCCAACTTGCACATCAGATGTTCATGCTGCCCAACCCCTAATGCTTTGGTCATCACATCAGTCAATTGCTCTTTAGTGGAGACATGTTTTGCTAATAAGAACCCTTCTTGAATCTTCTCACAAACAAAGTGACAGTCTATCTCAATGTGTTTGGTTCGCTCATGAAAGACTGGATTTGAAGCTATCTGCAATGTTGACTTGCTATAACAGAAGAGCTTAACAAGCTACTCTATTTTAATCCCAATTTCTAACAGCAAACCATTTAACCATACAAGTTTTGCACAGGTTGTAGCCATGCTCCTGTATTCGACTTCTGCAAAGTATCTTGCCACAGTATTCTGTTTTTTCGGTTTCCAGGAAATGAGCTAGTTCCCTAGCTTGGCACAAAAACAAGTTACAGATCTCCTGCTCATAGGGCAAGCTGTCCAATCAGAATCACAAAAGGCTGTTAATTTACAAGAACTCGAAGCATCTAACAATATACCCTGCCCTGGATTCTTCTTAATATATTTAACAACCCTCAAAGCAGCTTCCAAGTGACTCTTTTTTGGCTGGTGCATAAATTGGCTTAGCAACTGAACTGAATATGTAATATCAGGCATCGTATGTGTTAAGTATATTAACCTTCCTATTAACCTTTGGAATTTAGTTTTATCAACCAAGTCTTCATCAAGGTCCAGACTTTTATCAAATTCAGTAAAGGTTAATTTTATATTCTGCTCCAAAGGTGTTATGGTAGGTTTTGCCCCTCCTACTCCTGTGTCTTTGATTAATTCTAGGGCGTACTTCCTTCGATTCAGCATTATACCTTACTTGGATCTCAATGTCTCTAAACCAAGAAAATACTTCAATTCTCCCAAATCCTTCATCTTAAAGCTATGATGAAGAACACCCTTTAAATCCTCAATCAGATCATTATCATTACCCGAAATCAGCAAGTCATCTACATAAACTAATATGACAACAATTTTACTCCCAGCTTGCTTAATGAACAAAGAGTAATCATGTTTGCTCTGATAAAAACCTGTTGTTAAAAGTGCCTCAGTTAACTTTACATTCCATTACCGGGAAGCCTATTTTAAACCATAAAGAGATTTTTGTAGCCTGCACACTAAATTCTCCCTCTGGCTGCAAAAACCTTCAGGCAAGGACATGTAGACTTCCTCATGCAAATCACCTTGTAAGAAAGCAGTGTAAACATCCATGTGATATAAGGGCCAGTCATGAATGGAAGCAAGCGCCAGCAACAACTGAACAGTAGTGAGTTTAGTAACAGGAGAAAAAGTTTCTCCATAATCAATGCCTTGTTGTTGAGTGTACCCCTTGGCAACCAATCTAGCCTTGAATCTCTCCACCTCACCAGAAGCTTTATATATGACCTTATACACCCATTTACAACCAATAGCAACCTTCCCAAGAGGCAAACGAATTAAAGACCATGTATTGTTTGACTCTAAAACTTGAATCTCTTCCTATATTACCTGCACCCATTTGACATCTAAACTGGCTTCTTTATAAGTGGTAGGCTCAAAAATGTGAGAAGTGGCTGTTAAAAATAATTGTGTATGGGTTGGTAAATGGGAATAAGAAATGGAATTAAAAATAGGGTACTGACCTGAAGGTGAAGAAGATTGGCAGGAATAAACATAGTCATTTAACCAAGAGGGTGGTTTAGAAGTTCTAGTTGAATGTCTAATAGGAACTGTAGAAGTGGAACTAGGTAAAGAAGATAAAGAAGAAGGAATAGATGATGATGAACCAGTAGAATTAGGCATACTTACTGAGATTAGAGCAGTAGGTGAAGAATTATGAGGGAGCAAAAAGTCTAAATCTGGAATTAATGGTTGCACAGCGAAAAAACAAAATTTTGAGCAATGGGAAAATGAAAAGGAAATAAATCCTCATGGAAGATGACATCCCTGCTAACAAAGAAGGTTTTAGTTTCAAGGGATAATAAAATGTACCTTTTTTGTGTACTAGAATACCCCATAAACACAGTAGGAACAGATTTTGCATAAAACTTATCACTATAATTCGGTTTTGTTGCATAACAAAGACAACCAAAGACCCTTAAGTGAGAAAGATTAGGTGTCTTATGATGTAGTACTTGAAATGGTGTTTTCCATTGTAAAACACTAGATGGTAATCTGTTTATTATATAACAAGCAGTAAGTACACACTCTCCCCAAAATTTAAGGACTTTAAAGTGAAAATGTAATGCTCTAGCAATCTCAAGAATATGCCTATGTTTTCTCTCGGCTATACCATTTTGTTGTGGAGTAGAAACACATGTACTTTGATGGATTATTCCTAGAGGAAAATAACTCAGAACACTCACTATTAAAAAACTCACTACCATTGTCACTCCTTATTATTTTCACAGAGGTAGAAAATTGATTATTAATAAGGGCAAAGAATTTTTTTAGATGAAGAACAATGTCACTTTTTAATCTCAGTAAGTACACCCAAGTCATACGAGAACAATCATCAACTAAAGTCAGAAAGAATCTATGACTTGAATGAGTTGAAACTCTATAAAGACCCCAAAGATCCATATGAACAAGCTAAAAAGGTTTATCAGAGACAGTTTAACTATGAGGAAAAGGAAGCCTAGTCTGTTTAGCTAATGGACAAACAGAGCAGTTATGTAAAATAGAAGAATCAATTTGCATAGAAGGCAAAGACTCAATTTTATTCATAATGGAAATGGCTGCATGCCCTAAACGTGCATGCCATACATTAGTAAAAACAGCAAAGCTCATACATGGCAAAGAAGAGAAATCAATAGAACTATTAACTAAAGAACTAGTAGAAGACAAAAACTTTGAATAGTAGACCTTATCATCCAAAGAAGACAAAGAAGGTGATGCATCAAAGAAATAAAGCCCTCGAAATTCCCTACCAATCCCCTTCATCCTTCCAGTGCAAAGATCCTGTATTAAGCAAAAATCAGGATAAAAGGTTACATAACAGTGAAGGTCATGGGTAAGTTTAGAAATTGAAAGCAAATTATGTTTAAAATTAAGAACAAACAAAACATTGGTAAGGTGTTGGTCAGCAGTTATCTTGCAGGAACCAATATAGGTAATAAGTACTGTCTCACCATCTGGTATATGTACAAAACGAGAAAGGCAAGAAGTGGGAGATACCAATCTTTGAAAGTCAGACAGTATACGGTCCGTAGCCCCTGTGTCCATAATCCAGAAAAAAATATTAGTTGAAGCAGATAAACATTCAGCTACAGTACTTGCAAGATTCACTGCAGAGTCAATTGTTGGAGCCTTGTTCAAAAGTGTCAGTATTTGATTATACTGTTCCTAGGTGAAAACTGGGGTAGGAGAAGCAGGGCTGGTAGGAAAGGAATCTGTTAAAGCTCTTGAGTCTTCACTGGATTTGGAATTGATCACAAGAGCGGCTTGAGAACCCTTCTTCTTATTGAATTTGAAGTCGGGTGGAAAGCCTATCAATCTGTAGCAGTTTTCATGCTTGTGCCCTTTAATCTTGCAGTGATCACAGACTCCAGAACTTTGGGAGTACATCACCCGAGACTCAAAACCAGAAGAAATCATTGACAATTGTTATCACTGAGATTCTTCTTGAAGAATCATTGAGTAGGCCTGGTTAACACTGGGAAGTGGTTTCATCAACAGAAGCTGGCTTCGAACAACAGAATACGATTCATTAAGCACCATGAGAAACTAAAATAGTTTATGTTGATTGATTTGTTGAAGATTATCCTATGAGCTTTCGCATTCACAAGAAAAAGGTACAAGAGCCCCATACTCATCCCACAAAAGCTTGAGACGAGTGAAATACGCTGAAACAGAGGAGTCTCCTTGGGCAAGAGTAGCTATCTCACGATGAAGAAAAAAAATTATGGAACCATCTACCTTGTCAAAGCGTTCCTTCAAATCTTGCCAAACCAGAGCTGCACTTGAAGCGAAAACCACACCGACAAAAAGATCACGGCTAATCGTGTTAAGGATCCAGGAAAGAACAATGGCATTACAATGATCCCATTAAGCAAAGAAGTTGGAATCATAATATTCTTTCTGGTAAGAACCATTAATGAAATCGAGTTTGTTCTTCGCCAACAGTGCAATCCCATAGAACGACTCCTGATGCTGTAGTTTTCAATGCCCGTGAGTTAATGAGAAACGAGCATCGTTCCCGGTGTATCAGAAGGATGCAAATACAACGGGTGATTGAAGTCTATTACCGTTTCAGTCATGATGAGAAATATGAAAACACAGAAACCCTAGAATCAAGAAATTGGGAATTCTAAGAGTAACAGAAAAAAAAAAAAAAAAACACACGCACACACACACACGAAACGCAATAACAAACGTTAAAAAAAAATATGCCCAATGGAAGAAAGGCGTAGCTGATACCATGTTGAAAAACTTTAAAGAAGAATGCCATCATTCATTAAAATAATTTTACAAGGTAGAAAGGTTTATATACAAGCTGCTACTCTAATTAACAAACTAACTATCTAATAACTATATAACAAAAATAACAAATCTGGAAAATAACAGATAGAGGTGTTCATAGAGGAAAATGTGAAAATCTAGGTAAGTAGGGTTTAGGATTCTTTTCAATATTAAATTCAAACTCAATATTTTAAAATAAAATGGATTTAAATAAAACTTAAAACTACATCAGTGAAATTTTATTTTGTATAATTACATATATAATATTTTAATTAGAAATTACCAATATTGTTATCAACATAATTAATTTTATGTTTTTATATTGCATATAAAAGTAGTTATATTTATCCAACTTGAAAATAAATTAATATATTTTATTTTTTAATTAATCGAAATTAAAGTTTATATACACACCGAATCATAGAAGGTTATAATTCTCTTGAAAGGGAATAATATCACATTTATACAACCTTGTTGGATTAAAAATACAACAAGATTACCAATTTAGTGCTATTAAATACGGAGATGGAGGTCCTATAATCAGCATTTCCTTTTTTAGGATAAAATTAATGAACCTTCGTGCTTATTATATACTCCTTAAATTTTTAGGACGATTACAAAATTCTCAAATTGAGTTGGGTACACCCATGTTGTGGGCTTTTCAAATCTTTCGATCTCTATTTTAATTTTTTGAAAAAAATTATTATTCAACTTAAAAATAAATTATAAAGTTATAAAAAGTATATAAATATTTTTATAATAAAATGTTTTTTTTTTAAGTTTCAATTTTTTAATCTTTTCACAATTAAATTAGTGTTGGATTAAATTTATAATAATATGAAATTTGGGTATGTAGTATTTGGTTAAAATATGTCATAAGTCGTTGTATTTTTTAAAAAATTTGAATTCAATCTTGTACTTCTTTTTTTCAGGAATTTAGCTTTAGTACTTTTCAGATTTCATAATTTAAGTCCAACTGCTAACATTGTTAATTTTTTTTGTTAAATTTATTGGTGTGACATTTTGAAATTAAAAAAAAAAATACTCACTAGATAGCCTTGTAATTTAAAAAATAACGTTGTAATTAACTTAAATTTAACAGTGTTAAATATGAAAGATAGAAGGACTAAATTTTTGAAAATAAAAATATATGGAATAAATTTCAAAATTTCAAAGAGTATAGAAACTTATGGCAAAATTTAACCTTAGTATTTAGGTGCTTGAATTAAAAATAATATAAAAATATGATTGCGTGGCAAATAATATTATGAAACAAGTCCATAAAAATCCCAAATATAATAATGTCCCTAAATGAAAAGGTTAAAATTGGGGGGCACATGTAAACGTAGTGATGACGAAATGGGTGATGGAATGATGGAGTAGGATTGAAACGAGGGAGGGTGAGTGGGGCGGTTTTGTAGGGAAATGGGATGAAAATTTTTTGGGTGAATACTTCGATATAGCAATTTTGATTGGGTCATCCATCATCCCATCTCTCTCCCTTTTGTGTATCTACTCACACCAGAACACCCCGTTTTTAGTTCCGACGTCGCTGTCTTAAACCAGCGGTGGACCCCGGCCTGGGATCTCCTCCCACTCCATAATTGCCCAAATTATATTCATATATATATAAATATTTACTAGGTTAAATTACATAATCTCCATATTATTTATTTATTTTTATATATCGGCCTTTGAAAGCTGCTCGAGGACTTTATATAAAGGTGGAAGTGGGGCTTTCGGGTCTTTACAGGTATAGAGTTGGTGAGATTAATCACTTGTCTTGCTATTCATACTAGTTAGTTTGTGCTTAGTACGACCAAGTTATGGGTAGGCAGCCTTGTTGTGACAAACTGGGAGTGAAAAAGGGGCCCTGGACTGCTGAGGAAGACCAGAAACTCGTCGACTTTATTCTCACCAATGGGCAGTGTTGCTGGCGTGCTCTCCCTAAGCTCGCCGGCCTCCGCCGCTGTGGCAAGAGCTGCCGCCTTCGCTGGACTAATTATCTTCGGCCTGACTTGAAGAGAGGCCTGATTTCCGAGGCTGAAGAACAGTTGGTTATTGACCTTCATGCCCGTCTTGGCAATAGGTGATTGCTTGGAGCAGTTTGGTTATCATCTTTGATTGGGACAGCTTATAGGTAAAGCAATTAATTGACATTGGTTATTGTTGTTTTGTTTTATCAGGTGGTCGAAGATTGCAGCCAGGTTGCCAGGCAGAACCGATAATGAGATCAAGAACCACTGGAACACCCACATCAAGAAAAAACTTGTTAAAATGGGAATCGACCCTGTTACTCATGAGCCTTTAAACAAGCAATCTAAGACCGAACAAAGTCCTTCCCATGGTCACAATTCTGCAGATAATCATATCACAGAGAACGACGGCACCGCCGCCAACTCGTCAGAGGATAATTCCAGTACTACACCAACTGAGAATTGCTCCACCACCGATGACTCCATTTTGTTAGACAGCATTTGCAACGATGAATCTTTATTGACGAGCTTATGGCTGGATGAACCTCCCCTGGCTGATGATTCATGGAACAGCACCGTACCAGCAGCTGAAACTTGTAATGATCAGACAAGCTTGCCATCTTGGGAAGACAGCATCGCATGGTTGCTGGACTGTCAGGATTTTGGGATCCATGACTTCGGGTTCGATTGCCTAAACGACAATGAATTAAACACGGCCAACACGTACGCAAAACAGTAGCCTGATCATGCCCCATAGTTGGAAGAAGTTGTGAGTAAAAAATAATCAAAATTAGCAAAAGTTTTATGTATGTAGTTTGATTATCTTTAGGTCGTTTTTTTTTTTTTCCTTGTATTAATTTCAGAATATTGAGGGAAGGTCCTCGCTTCTTCAGAGGTTTCTTACCTACCAATTCAACACCGATACCAACCCCCATATCCTCAGGATGTGATATTTGTTGGTGCCTTGCAAATATTGTAATATTTTCTTCTGTTCAACACAAGGATACACTTATTAGTCATCCAAATAGAAAATAGAAAAAGGGGTAAGGAGAGAAGATTAGGGACACAGTGGGCATGATCAAAAGTACTGCTAGTGGGCTTTTGTGTGGTGATACCTTTTCTGTGTATATATATATATATATATATATATTTGACATTATGGCAAAAGGAGAGCCACTTCGTTGTAATTTTAAGTTTTCTTTCCCTTTTCTTTTATGATTTGAAAACAGGAACTTGGGGTTTAAATCTTATTGTTTTTGATAAAAGAATAGATATATTTGTTATTGAACTACAAAATTCGTTTCTTTTCTCTTAATTAGGCTTATTAAATGGATGATCTAAGATTGATTAAGATTTGCGGCCAAATTAAATATTATATCCCTTTTTAGTCCTATAATTGTTATGGCAAAAGCAGTAGCTTTGAAAAACAATACATTATAAAGAAAAACAGAGTAAAACCTTCTTGTCTCGTTTATAAATTCCAGAATCAACAATTTATCGATTTATAACAAGTTAGTCAAAATTAATCGCTCAACTTTACGCGTTTACGAGAACCTGGTCTAATTTCTCAGTTTTCTCATTGTACGACAATCAAATTCGGACAAATTAAATTAGAGGGACTAATTTTTTAATTTTCTTAAAGGAGAGGGATGAAGTTCAGAATTTGACAAAAGAAAACTTTCAAAGAAGGATAAACTCTAGTACATGTACCAGAAGAAGTATTTGACTTTTAATACTTCAACTCTGTAAGTTGATTTAGATATCTGCGGATCACTCAAAAACTTAAAATATATGTTTCTCCTCAAAGCAATGGGCCCACTCTTCCGCTTGCTATAACATATCCCCAGTACTTGTCGATTGAGTCTTAACTTGATTGGTGCGAATATTGCTGTCAATATAGGAGGACGCGGGTTCGAGTGCGCTGAAGCGCATTATCCTCTCGTTTATGAGTTGGGGAGGAGCTATAAATAATTCCAAACCTTGTGCCAAACAGAACATATATGATTAATTTACAATAACTTAATGCTTAATTTGGTTGTAGCATACTCTCCATTACTATTTGTTGTCACCATTCACCCTAAGCTATTATAAGGAGTTGAATCCCACTCCTGATTAAATAAGCAACAACTGGATCATGCTGTTTCTCTTTGCAGCGCTCTAGCAGAAGATGATATCATTTTTTAGAGTTTTATCATTATCTTTTATGGATTGATCAACAATTGTTTTGTCCACAGGGCCAAGCTCGTGTCGCATTATAAAACAAAAAACAATTCCCTCCATGATTGTACCGAGTGCAGACAAAATCACAGATGAACATTTTTTTTTATCCTCCACGGTGAGTGAATGCCATAACCTTTTGGAGAATATGAATAAAAAATTATTTTACCAAAGGGGAAAATGCTTGCATTATGTCATGATGGACAGATTTTTAATCCAGCGACCACCAACAAGTTAATTATCTTGTCAAATTGACTAATTTGTGACTTGTGACTTGTGACTAGACCCTAAATTCAAACAAGTATTTATTAAGACTAAAAGGCTGATAATGAGTTGCTCTTTAGTCTCTTGCTGATGCCTTCATAACTTGAATCCTCAAGAAACCCTTAAAATAATGTTTCATTTCGGCATACGTGAATTGTAAAATGAATGTGTGATTTGCAAGCATCTGTTATACCACATAATGTTCACACCGTATCATTATTTAAAACCTCTGTAATAAAAACTTAATTCATATAATTATTTTTAGCATGATTTGAGTGAAATAATGGAGAAGTCTACAACGAGATAGTGATGGAGGGAGACGCAGCATCTAAGATTCTCAACCTACATTACTCCTATGCTGACCTGATCACATTTCACCTCACAAAGATGTACAGAAAAAAAGGATGCTGGGGCTGCAAAGCGGAATGTTCAATCATTTGGGTACATTTTTTCTGTGGCTAATGTTTGAATATGAGATTCATCAGTCGTGTTCTTTAATAATTAGACCATTTTTGTTAGAATCTTGGAGATTTCAAGTTTTCGTTTGAAACCCTAAAAGAGTGTCCACTTCAATTGAGATGTGCAAGGAAATTTGTCTCAACTACTCTATTTCCGGTTTCTCATTTTGAAATTTTTTGAGTAGAGAAATAAAATTATTATTTGTGTTTTGTAATTAAAGTCTGTAGTTGGGCTTTTTTTTTTTTTTTTTTTTTTATTCTATAATTAAAGTCTATAAATTTACAAAGGACTAAACTGAAAAATAATAAACTTGGGGGGGTCATGGCCCCTGAGCTCCGCCCCTGATTCTGTCCTTCACTTTCTGTATTTAAAAATAAAAAGATGTTGAACATTTGTTTCAATTGAGAACATGGTATAGAACAAAATTGTTGAGGGTTGGGTTGCACTAATGCCTTTCACTGCTCTGAAACTCGAATAAGAGGATTGCTGAAGCCTGAGCTCACCTAGTCACATGGAGTATTCTCATTCTTCTCCCTTTATTAAGTGACGAATCCAGAAATTCTTTTGGAGTTGAAATTAAATTATAATCTATATCTTCATAATTTTTGGAGGATTAAATTAAATTTTTATCATCTTTTGAAGGTCAAAGCATAATTTTAATATAATTTAGAATTTTATAAATTATAAAAAAAAAATTAAATAGAAAATTTTTTTATTTTAGGAGTTTAAATCCGCCTCTGGTGATACTTTAACTCTAAAAGAAGAGTTTTTGGTAATGAAAACTTGGTTAATGCCCTTCTAGATCCTCAAACTATGCCGCCAAATTTGATTAAATTTGGTCTTAGGTGATGAAAGTTCAAATGCTTCTCTCTTTCTTTTTTCTTTTGCAAAAAAAGGAATGCATTCTAGATTGCTTTCATCAATGTAGAAAATTTTAACTCCTAATTTACTAATGGATTAATGAGTAAAATAGATAGCTTTATTGTGACATAAATAAATAATTGATTTATTTACACGAGAATATTTTATTTATATAAGTGAGACTTTTTTTAAAATTAAAATCATAATTCGTGATTATGAGTAATATATAATATAACTATAATTAAAATTAATGTATATTATGTAAAAGCAAAACAATTAACAAACGAATAATTATATTCATAATCTAATCATTACAATGCATAAAATGAAGTGATGGTTGAAATATATTCAAATTTAAATCATACTAGATTTAAATAAGATCCACACGTAATAAAATTAAAAATTAAAAATAAAATTTTAATTAAAAACCCACTCAAATTTTTATTTTTATTTTTTGAAAATAATATAGGTCTTTCTATTAATTAGGAAGAGTGTAACAAGTCGAAAAAAAATTAAAAATTAAAATAAAAATAAAATAACCACTACTGAATACTCCTAACTATCAACCCTTTCAACTGATAGACTATAGTTGGGTGTTACAGACGGTGCTTAAGTACCACATCTCATTTTTTTCTAACACTATCTAAGCCATTGACATAAAGATTCAAAACTTTGATAGTATATTTAAACAATTTTAGAAAAAAAAAATTCATCCACCATATGTTTCTCATCTTTGAAATTTTCATGAAATTAAAGTGAAATCTCACATCAAATTATAATTCAAGTGTGTCCTTTCATATCAAACCAACCATGGAGGCTTGAAGATGAAGATGAAGATGGAAGATGGAAGATGGAGGCTTGAAGATGAAGATGAAGATGGAAGATGGAGGCTTGAAGATGAAGATGGAAGATGGAAGATGGAGGCTTGAAGATGAAGATGAAGATGGAAGATGGAGGCTTGAAGATGAAGATGGACGATGGAAGTGAGAGAAAACATGGGTAAGTTGTTTAAATTATTATGCTATATTTATTTAATTATATAATTTGTTGAGAAATTGCAAAAATTAAATGTAATAATTAATACTTGAACTTGACAAACTAAATTTATTTTAATATCTGAATTTAAATTCCGTTAATATTTGATTATGAGTCACATTTTCACTTGAAAATTAAGAATAAAATAAAATTTTAAGCGATGATGTGATACAATCATAAAATGTCACGTTATTAAACTTTGATGAACATCTAAAAAAAATTTAACCCTATAAATTATTAAAAAAAATTAAGATGAGTTTTTTTTAATTGAATTGGGCTTTTTTATAATAAATCAAACAAGTCAACTCCAGGCCCATGATGACTCATTCTAACCGAATGGATTGTCTGAATGAGGGGAAGAAATAAGAAAGGCTGCCACTAAGAAACGAAGCTTCTCTCTCCTTCGTTATAGGGTTTACGAATAAGCTCGACTTCAATCTCTCTTCTTTTGATATATCTCGGCAATAAACTCCACCGTTTCATTCCATCCTAGAGAGCGGAGCTCCCTTCATTTGTCGGGTTTTGGCTCAGATCGACTCCCGGGTAAGAATTCGTGTCTCTGTTTCACAGTTCCACTCCTTATTTCTCTTCTCCTTAAGATTCTTCTCGTTTGAATCTTTGCCAATGCCAGTATCGTTTTTACACAGCTTTTTGTTTGGAATTAGTGGTCGATCATAGGCTGGTTGACTGAATCGGTTTCCGAATTGGGTTTTTGTTTTGTATTGTAAGCAATTGAATGAATTGGAATTATAAAACCATAAATGGATTTTGGATTTTTTTGTCTTTGTTGTTTCAGAGAGTGATCTGTTTGTAATTTATGCTTTTCGTTGGTTTAAAATAGCTAATTATTTTGGAGTAGCATAGAGATACTGCATTGCCAGGTATCAAATTGTAAAATGTGCTTGTCACAGGTTTCCAGTGAGAACTCTTCATTAGTATCTAAGCTGTGACTTTAAATTTGTCATAATAACCCGTGTTTTGTATCGGTATTACAGTGACTGAAGCGCTCATGTATTTCATATACTAATTTTAATTTTATTATAGGATGGATGATCTATTTTCAGTCAATCATCCAGGACAGTTGTTTGAGTTTTCAAGTTGTCCTTTGTAAATCCCCTGGTCTCTAGCTTGAGTTATACGTGTGTGTTTTGTGCTATGTTAGGCACTCATTAGTTATTTGTTTTGCCTAAGGTCTTGAACTAGATTCCTGGTGAAAGAGCTTGCTTAGTGAGAATAGGTGTGCTATGTTTTTAATCCATGGTATGTTTCTTTGTTGATGTTATTAGGTATTTCATCTTGGGTTGGTGGCGACATGGGTGATTTTCAAATCCAAATCAGCACAAGGCTTATCGACCGGCTAACTGAAGATGATGAGAAGGTGAAGAAAAGAACAAAGAAAACTAAAACCAGGGTGCCACGAGAGCCTCGCCTGCCAGAAACTAAGGTAGATCAGCCGCAAATATCTGATGATCCTGAACAACAGAAAGGGACTAGTACAGGCACCAGATGGGATGTTCCATCTCCCTTGTTTATGCCCGTAAACCAACCTCCTTACTCTGCCAGTGCAGAGTTGGATGCAATTCGATCTGTTGTTAAAGAGAGCGAGAACGTAGTAGAAAAGCTGCAGAAGCTGGAAAAGAACATGGTGCAGGAAGTAACACAAAAAGCCAAGGATCTTCATGATAAGGAGTTCAAGATACCAGAACCAAAGCCTATGCCTTGTTCGGTTGAGAGTAATGCTTGGATGACATGCTACAAGGAGAATACTAATGACCTTCCTAAATGCGCTCCACTGGCTCAAAATTTTGCAGAATGTGCTCGCAGAGTCAGGCAGCTTGCAAAACCAGCTGATAAATAGTCTTTGATGGGGGCAAATTTTCGAGTCATAGAAAGAGTGCAAGCCACTTGCCATTGCAAATAAACCAGCAGACGAAAAAATTCAACCAACTTGTTTTAACACCCTTGTAGGGTTACAGTTTGTGCCATTTTGGCATTTATCGTCTCATACTTTTTGTTAACATCTTCTACTTCTCCCTAGAGGCTTCGTTTTGTTACTTAAATATGTTCAAAGCGACTTGAAATGATTGACATGCTTTTCACCATTTTAATTTTGGTGCTTTACCACCAAAAATTGTTTTCATTGATGTCACCTTTCACTACTTATTGATATAAAGCAAAACTCTAAATATGGTCATTTTTTTAATTTTTTATATTTAAGGTATCTTTTGTGTTCGTATCATAATTCTTAAAGATAAATCCTTTTGAAATTCTCTCAATAACGTCGTTTTTATAATTCGATCTTGACATCTCCTTGAAATTTTAAATGTACAATGTCTTTTATCATCATACAGAATACTTGTTGATTCAAAAATTTTACTCGTCCAAAGAATGTCGATGTCTTGATGGGATGGGGTTTTGAGATTTTGACTATGAATAAGTACTTAGCCTATTAATGGAGTAAAATTTTTAATTATTTTATTATTTTATTTTATTACATAAAATATATATGATATTATCTTATATTCATTTGTCCTTTTTTTTTTTTAATCTTTTTAATATTGCCTGCCCCGCTAAACAAGCATGGACAATGCTGTATGGGCTATACTTCCAAAGCATATCTATATTTTAACCTTTCTTGATTAGATACCCAATCGAAGCAATTATCCATGAAAGTATTGATTTGCTTAAAAAGGGTCTTCATTAGAGCGTGGGGAACATGCATGATCTTGTGATTTCCAGTTCTAGCCTTCCGATTAGTCTGATTTTAGAGTATGTTGTTCCTCCTCCTACTCAATCGCTTTTCACCGTTTGGATTTTTGAAAGAAGGCTCTGAACCCTTCTTTTTCTTTTACACTCGATCTGAGTTTTTTGTGTTGTTATATTTTTGGCTTTTTTTTTTGTTATTTGGTTGAGGGAGGTTTTTTTTCTTTCTTTTTTTTTTATTTTAAATTCTTGCTGGTAACCGCTTAGGGGGGTTTTATAACCGGTGGTGGATGGGATGGGTCGTCAAGGGTGGTTGGTGTTTAGGTGCACCAAAGGGTGGCCGAGTTAGTGGCCATGGCGGGTTTTTTATAAAAAAATTTCGAAAATATTTATTATTTAAAAAAAATAATTAAGTTGAAAAATATATATCAAAATGACTTAAAATGAATAAAAAAAATATTAAAAGTTCATGTGAGGGTCGACACCCTTTGAAATTTCATTCAAATGATTGATGTCAGGCATAAAAGATGAATGTTTTGGGTGTTTACTATTTTATGGTCGACACCTCTGTATTGTTTTTAATCCGATCTTATACTAATAAACGAAAATATGATATTTTGAAAAAAAAATTTAAGTCTTTGACATCTGATAGTTGACACCTTCTTTTTACGTAAAAAAAATATTATTTTTAAGTGTTTGTCAAGTCAATTTATATTTTAAAGTTTTCCATTTTTCAAACTTTTTTCAAATTCAAATTAAATTTTTTTTTAAATTTTAAATCTCGTAAAGGTAGTGTAGATCATTAGATGACAAACACACAAAAAATTATTTTTAAATTTGGAAAAAGTGCTATTGAATGGCAAACACTCAAAAAAAATATTTTGTTATTCATTGAGTGTCGACCATGGGTTGACAAACACCTCAAAAAAAATATTTTGGGACCTAAAAAAAGGGTGTCAGCCATAGTTTGGTAGACAACAAAAAAAATAATTTTTATTCATATATTTTGGGTGTCGGTCATGGCTTTACAAACACTTAAAAAAAAAAAATTTAAATGTAAAAAAGGTGGTGTCACTCATGGGATGTTGGGGACCAAAAAAAGATTTTAAAAAATTTGGTATTTTCTTATACCAATATAATATCGGGTTGAAAAAATACGGGGGTGTCAACCATAGAGTGGCAGACACCCAAAAAATTCATTTTTTATGGTTGACACCAATGATTTGGATGGAAACCTAGGCTGTGTCGGCAATGGAATGAATTTTTATAATTTTTATTGTTTATTTTAGATCATTTAGGTTAATATTATTCAACATAGGTCATTTGTGTAAATAATTTTTTTCGAGTCATTTATATAAAAAAACCCGACTATAGGTAGTGCAATAGTAGATTGGTGCTACCATGGCAGAGGAGTTGATAGCAGTTGACAGGGGCTGGCAATGGCGACCCTGGTGACTAGGGTTTGACTAGCATAAAATAGAGATAAATGTTTTTTTTGGTAAATAAAGAGGCATTTTATTGCCTTATTCTCAAATTGTTCTTACATCATGAATATCGATTGAATCATCTAATAATAACTTCCTAATATGAATATTAGGAGTATCAATAATACGAATATCAATATTGATGGCATCGCAATTTCTGACTAGCCAGTCCGCAACCAAATTACTTTTTCTTCTTAAGAAATGAAATTTAATAGTCTCAAAGTGTCGGATTACATCTTTTATTTTCCTGACGATAATTTCGAAAGAGCACCATTCAAGCAATCATTAATCATCTCCACTACCACTAAACATATCATTGACGCTTTTAAAATTTTTAGTTTTTAGCATTAAAAATTAAGATTATATCAACTTTTAAAAATATAAAAAATCTTATTATACATTTATCAATATTTAATATTTTTTAATTTAATTTAATTTTAATTAAATTATTTAATAGATTGAAAGTTTTAATAAATAAATAAAACATGTTTTCTTCTTTTATAATTTTAAAATTAATTTTAGTTTTTTTAATTTAATCATCTTTTATTTCTTTGCTTCTAAATCATCTTTTAGGCTGTCAATTTTTTTAATTATTTCTTATTTTTCATTTTCTTTTTTATTTCTATTTTCTAATTTTTAATCAAATTCGAAAATTTGATGACACCTCCAATTGTGTGGTTATACATGTTCAAATCTCGATTTTTTTGCTAATATTTTTTCTAGATTTTTAATGGTTGGTTTCAGTTTTTCAATTTTCAAGTTTTGCTTATTATTTTTTCAGTTTTTTTTTTTTTAATTTTTTCTAGATTTTAATGGTTGATTTCAATTTTTCTATTTTTCATTTAACCTTTTTATAATTTATAAAACTTTAAATTAATAATAATAAAATTACATTTTAACCCCTTAAACTAATAAAAACTTAATTTAATACTTTAAAAATAATAAAAATACAGGTTATTAAAATAATAAAAATATAAAACTTAATACCGTCAATAAAAAAAAATTTCTAGCTTCGCCCTTAGATTTAAGCATTTTTAAATTTTATTTATTTTTGGTTTTTTTTCTCCCATAGTTTCAACGTTTCTTTCCCCAAACTTTTAATTGTTTTAATTAAATTTAAATCAAATAGATATGATGTTGTAAAATGATATTTGTATGTTATTAAAAATTAATAAGGTGATATTATTTTATTAGTCAGTAAAACTAAATGTTTTAGGATGAAAACAAAAGATCCCTTGTTGCCATATTCCACAAGGCACAAGCGGCTCAGTCTTTGTCTTTTGTCACTTATTCCTTGATATATACCTCCATCTGCCCACCTGGATCGTCATTCGTTAAATAGTTAGCGCCCTTTTCATTTCATGGCTCTCCTTTTCACCTTTGTTATTGCCCCTTCAATTTTGTGGTGAACATGGATGTACCTTAAATCCAAGAAGGGGAAGCCGCCACCCCCACCAGGCCCTCTAGGCCTCCCCTTAGTGGGAAACCTTCCCTTCCTTCGTCCTGACCTTCACTCCTACTTCGCTGAACTGGCTCACAACTACGGTCCAGTCGTGAAACTCCAGCTTGGCGGCAAGCTTGGGATCCTGATAACCTCCCCATCCACAGCGCGAGAAGTTCTTAAAGACCAAGACATCGCGTTTGCTAACCGTGATGTGCCTGTGGTTGCCAAGTTTCTAACCGGCGGGCGTGATATAGTTTGGAACCCCTATGGCCCGGAATGGAGGATGTTAAGAAAAGTATGCGTTGTCAAGATGCTTAGCAATGCTACTTTGGATAAAGTATATAGTCTTCGCCGTCAAGAAGTACGAGAAACCATGGGTTTTTTATATAGCAAGGCCGGTTCGCCTGTAAACGTGGGAGAGCAGATGTTTTTAACTATCTTGAATGTGGTGACCAATCTGTTATGGGGCGGGTCCATGGAAGGGGAGGCCAGGGCGAGCATTGGTGCAGAGTTCAGGCAAGTCATCTCAGAAGTAACAGAACTTTTGGGTCTACCCAATGTTTCGGATTTCTTCGCAGCGTTGGCGCCACTTGATTTGCAAGGTGCAGTGAAACGCGTGCGAAAGCCAATGGAGTTGGACGCAATTATTGATAAGATAATCAATCAAAGATTGGAGGAGAAGCAAAGTGGGCACACAGTAGAGGAATCAGAGGACTTTTTAGAATTCCTATTAAAGTTGAAAGATGAGGATAAGGATGATTCCAAGACCCCATTGACCATGACTCATATCAAAGCCTTGCTCCTGGTGAGTCTTCTTTCAATCTTTTTAATTATTATTTGCAATGATATTATTAATATTTTACAGAATTGATTTCGATAGCAGTATGACCAAAGTTCCTTTGACTGCCCTTAGCTAACTTCTAAAAACAGTTCATAGAAAGAAAGGTTTAAGTAGATGCGTATGCTTAACCCAAAACGGAAAAGAATTTAATAGGTGAATTAAAATTGGAGCCTACATGACCGATTCATTGTGGTCTCTTAACTCATCATTTGCCAAAAACAAAAACAAAAACATGTCTTTGGCATTATTATTATTGGTTCCCAAATGGATGCCCCCGCCGCCGGGAGTCGGTAATTATTATCCTTGGCTTGTGTCCTGACCGCTATTTCAGGGGTTCCATCATGGCCTCATTGTCTTTATCGAAATGAAAACAATGATGAAATTGGATTCCAAATTTGCGTTGCTAACATTGGTTATATCGAAACAGGATATGGTGGTGGGAGGATCAGAGACATCATCCAACTCAATTGCGTTTACATTGGCTGAAATCATCAACAAACCAGAAGTAATGAGAAAAGCACAGCAAGAACTTGATGAAGTAGTGGGCAAAGATAACTTCGTGGAAGAATCCCACATTCACAGATTGCCATATCTCCTTGCAGTTATGAAAGAGTCATTGCGTCTGCACCCGGTTTTACCACTCCTAGTCCCTCATTGTCCTAGTGAACCCGGCACCGTGGGTGGCTACGCCAACCCTAAGGGTTCAAGGGTGTTCGTCAATGCTTGGGCAATTGACAGAGACCCTTCTATCTGGGAAAACCCATTGGAGTTCAACGCTGACAGGTTTTTGAACAGCCAATGGGATTTCAGTGGGAGTGATTTCAGATATTTTACATTCGGGTCTGGCCGAAGAATCTGTGCTGGAATAGCTATGGCTGAGAGGATGGTGTTGTATTCGCTTGCCTCACTGTTGCATTCTTTTGATTGGCAAGTGCCTGAGGGTAAGATGTTAGATCTTTCTGAAAAGTTTGGGATTGTTTTGAAGTTACAGAATCCACTTGTTGCAGTTCCCACACCAAGGTTATCAGATCCAGCTCTTTACCAGCCATAGCTTTTACATCCCTTCTACTCTCGCTCATTTGTATTAATACAATATAAGCCTCCATCAACCATCAACTTGTTAAACGAACTGAAAACATACAAGGCATGTTCATTTGTTTATGTTTGTATAATAAATCATAAAGCTTATTTATTGTTAAATTATTACTATACGATTATTATTCAATTATAATGTCATTGTAACGTGTAATCATACATTTCACTTTCCCACGGATGCTGTTGTGATCCGATACGACTCGAGTCATAGTTAGACATTAAACGAGTACATCAAAATTAATTTAACTTGTGTAAAGGTATCACTATTAGACAACAAACGTTTTGAACAAAAGTTGGGGATCCTCGAACAAAATCAAATTCAAGAGATTATTATTCATGTATTTGTCCATTCAATTAGCAACCGCATTTTGAGCTCTCGGTATACGGCGAATTCTTATTTTCCAATCTTGTTTGAACAAACTATTGATTATAGTTTTTAATTAGATTTTGTGTTTTAATTTGAGTAATTATAGTTTTTTACTTCACAAATTTGATTTTTTTTTCAATCATAAATAACACTTGTTTTTTCTGTTATTTTTTATTATGTGTTTTATTTTTTCAGACTTTATCGACTAGGAGTTTCCAATTGGATATTAGAGGTTGAATTAATGTGGAATATAAATATCTCCATGTCATCAAATGAAAAGTTTGAAAAGCTTAAATTTAAAAAAAAAAAAATAGTCTCAAATTTTATTAAAGATTAATGGTATGAAATTCAAGTTATTAAAATTAAAATTCTGATATTTGATATTTATATTTTAAATCTAGAATTAATTTTTTATTATTAATATAATATTATTTGTCTTAGTTTTTATAGAAAAATCAAATTATTCAAAAGACTGGTTTTCTTACATTTTTTAAAAGAGAGAATCATTTTCAAAAAAAATGGGCTTACTTTCCGTTGACCAATAAGTTGTTTTTTTATTAACCAAATTATTTTCAATGAAATAAATACATGAAAATGCAAAATATATTTTTTATAAGTAATTTTTTTGTGAAACAAATACACACCTTGAATCTATACATTTCATTGTCCATATTCATTTTGAGCATGAAATAATTTTTTTATAAAAAACATATTTTTAAATATTTTTTTTATTTTTTTAATACTTATCACATATAATAGTACGAGGCTATCACATGTTATCATATTATTAGTTATTAGTGTCACGTCATTAAATTTTAATGATTTTACAATATAGATATTAAAATGTGTGATAGATAAATTGTAAAGATAAATAAAATGTATTTTTTTTAAAAAATTATTATAATGCATAAATTTAAGTTATGCGATATACAAAATTTATTTTACTAATTTTAATTTAATTTTATTTAAGATATAAATATATATTGAGAAAATTTTAGGAGGTGAAGCTTTGCTTTCATTTCTACAATTGTGGTGGAGAATTATTTGAAGACAGATTTTTAAAAAATTTATTTAGTATGTGTGAACATTATTATTTAGAAGAAAATTACAAATGTAGTTTGAGAATGAAAATCGAAACAAAGAAAATTATTTGGCAATAGTTTTTCAAATTTTTCATAAAAATGTTGTTTTGAATTAAATAAAATAATACTTGAAATCGCGTTTTGTTTTAATTAAAGGTTAACACATGGGAATATATGGAAAAAAAAATGATTTCAGGTATTGTTTTTAGCAAATTAAATCATATGAATGTAAAACCATAAATAGGCTAACCCGTAAATCATGCACAGGTTAAATGAAACAATCTATCCATATTCTACGAAAAATAAGAAGTAAATCATGTAAAAAGGTGACCATCGTAAAGTTAAACCTAAACTTTTATCATGCAAAAGGATTATGACTATAGGTCAAAAAGTAACTTTCAAGGGAAAGGAAAAGTTAGATTTTAAAGAAAGTAAATAAAATTTAAAATATCAAATGTTGGAATCACTTTTTAACTAATTAAATTCTTAGGAAAATGATCACTTTTCATCGTACCAAACATCACCTAAAAACATTCAAGGAATTTTTACGTTTTGTACTAAAGTTGAAGGATGAGGATGATTTCAAGACCCCAATACCAAAACTACACATGAACTGTGTTTTAATGTGCAATTGTATATATAAACTTTGATTTTGTGTAATTTTATACATGAAATTTCAATTTGATCCAATTATTGTAAATTATTAACACAATTATTCGCATAACATCATTTTATATTTATATACTGCGTACATAAATAATTATATTTATGCAATATAAAAATAAATTGATGTATTTATTTCTTTAAATGTGTATAGTTAAATCAAAATTTAAGTTTCAAATATATATTTGAATTATAATTAGAGTTTCACGTGTATAATTACACCAAATAAAAATTCACATATAATTTTGAGATTTATATCGTCTATCCCAAAGAAACAGCACGGGTATAACGGGTAGATCACTCTTTTGGAGTACAGTAGGGACACCACAACGAATGGTGAAAGTGATAGGAGATTTATTTTTGTTTTTGTTTTAATTGTTTAAAGTGATGGGAGATTATTGACATCATATGAGGGAGAAGAAGCGTGCGGGTTTGAAGGAGAGGGCCTTCGGGTCTAGGCCTTAATAAGAAGAACCAATGAGATATGGTTTACGATGTAAATTAAAGCCCAAACATAGTACCTAAATTCCTGGACTCCCTTACCTTCTTCACATTTTTTATGTTTTCATTATTGAATTACATTTAGGATGGTGTTTGATACACTCGTAATTAGAGTCGTTCAATTTTATCCAAAAATCCACTTAAAAATAGAAGATTTTAAAAAAAATTATAGACTCGAAAAATAAATTTGGACAAAATAATGTTTATTTTCTAAATAGGCTGGGCCTTGGGCAAACCTTTTTCAACTTGAGCTCGGCTTGAATTTACAAAAAAAAAAACAAAATTTATTATTATTTTGTTGTTATTGTTTAGATACTGTATAACTATTATTTTATTATTAATTTCACTATTATTTTAAAGGTATTTGTTTGTTAAGTTGCACTTATATTTGTATTGTTGAAGTATTTTTTTAAATTCATTTATTCAAAATCATTTATTTTAATATTTTTAGTGTATTTGATGTATTATATTTTTAAATTTTTTATATAAAATTTTTTAATACAAGCGGGCCGGGCTCTAGTTTTAGTATTTTTATCCATTCCGAATTTGAACAAAATTTTAAACCTATTTTTCAAGCTGGAATCGAGCTTGGACCTAGAAAATGAGCTTAAAATTTATACTTGACCCGGCCTGACCCATAAGGTACTTCTTTTTAATTCATAAGCAACCTTAAAAAATGTCATGTGTCTTTTTTTAATATTTGTTTTTTTAAATATTTTATATAGTCTTTTAAACACTTATCAACTTTCTGATTTTGCTTGCAGAGTCTAAAAATTACATTGGTAGTGTATCAAATATTTTTTATTATATTTATATTTAATCATGTTTGAGGATCAAATTGATCAAATTTATAAATAGAGATTTAAATTTATTGAATTCTTTAGAATTAAAATCAAATTGATAGAATATATAAATATTAGGAACTAAATATTTTATTATAACAATTAGAGAAAAATCATGTCATCATTTAACTATGACTGTTCAAATAAAATAGTAATGATGGAATTAAATTTTTAATAATTTGGTGATTAAAATTAAAACACGTTAATAATTAGATGATTAATAATACAGTTTACCGTAAAATAAAATAGAGATAAATACTGATAATAATATACATGTAAAAGAAAAAATAAAGGAGAGTGTGAGAGATCGTTGATCGAGTTAATTGATTGATTCAAAACAATATAATCGAATAGAATTAATGTAGGGTGAGTAGATTCAGCAATGAAAGGCGTCTCCTTGGCGCCCGGAGATTACATCCACTTCAAGTCCCAAGTACCTCTTCACAAGATACCTGCAAGTATTCTTTTTCCATTTTTTTTTCTTTTATTTTCTTTCCCCTTGAATTTCAATTTTTCTTCATGATTTTTCTACTATTTTGTTTATGGGTTTTGTGGTTTTAGCTATTATGGTCTAATTACTATGTGGGGTTTTATGAGAATTCTGATCACGGAATTGCTGTATGTTGTTCTGGGTGTGCCTAGAATTTGCCTAATTCTGTGCTTTGTATATTCTGGGTGTGAATTTCTTTCAACTGTGAATCTCTTGATGTATGTGAGGTTATATTTTTACTCGTTTGGATAGATTTTGTGTTCGATTTCGATTTTGAAATCTCCTATGCTATTTAGTGTTTTGTTCATGAAGGTACATTCTTTGTGTATGCCTTTTTCAATTCATTATTATTATCGCTTCAAGACTAGGATGGTTGACCAAACCTTGTTGTTAGCTATTGCATTTATTTTTCACCAATTGTGGGTGAATCTTATTTTTGGAGTTTCTTATTTCTCTCACAGATTGGCACAAAGCAATGGCGATATTATGATTTTGGTCCCAAAGTAGTTCCTCCTCTCATATGTCTTCCTGGAATTGCAGGGACAGCAGATATCTACTATAAACAGATAATGTCCTTGTCCATGAAGGTTGTTAGCTTTTATTTTATTATATTTGACAAATTCTGGATAGTTTTTCTTTGTCTTTATTTCTTTTTTGCTTCTTTTAGTTCTTGGAGAAGTCCTTTGGGAGCTGATATAAGCTGTTATATCCAAAAAAGAATAGAATGAAACCTCCATAGGCTACCAGTTGCTGTGTATGTCTATATTCTTGCCCCCCTTATTGCTTTTAATATTATAATCTATTAGATACTTCATGGTTATTGCTTTGACTCTTCACTTTTTCCAAGTACCCATGTCCAACACTAGTTTCGGATCCATATCCATACATGAGTGTGGGGATATGATCCTCCAAGAACTCACCAAATACAAGTACTTGGAAAAAAATTGAACGTACCCTTTTTGTTGTTAGAGAGTTAGTTCTTGGCAATTTATGATCTTATCTCTTTTTTTTTTTTTCTTATAACTAGAGTTTCTGAAAGAAAACAAGAAAATAACCATTGCCAGCATGAAGTTTCTCTGATTTTCTTTTCACTGATTGGTGGAAACAAAATATTATACTGTTTATTGTCAAACATTATTTAGACAAGTGAAGAATTATTTACTTCTTGTTCAAGTCTAATAATTTAAATTTTGCAAATATTCAGGGTTACCGGGTGATTTCTGTTGATATTCCCCAGGTTTGGAATCACCAAGAGTGGATTCAAAGTTTTGAGAAGTTCTTGGATGTCATCAATGTTCATCATGTGAGAGCTTAATATATCTGTGGCCTATGCCCTTTTCAGTGCATATTTCATATTTACTATTCCTATTATATTTTTCTGAAATAAAGAGTAGGCTGTCTGTGTAAATTGGAAATATGTTGCTTCTGCTTTATTAGTTTCACAGTAAGTTCTAACAGTAATTTATGTTGAATTATAACATTTGTTTAGTAGACTGAGTAACCTGTTTCATACAGATACATTTATATGGTACATCTCTAGGAGGATTCCTAGCTCAACTTTTTGCTCAACATCGTCCAAGACGAGTTAAATCCTTAATTCTATCAAATGCATTTTTGGAGACACGCAGTTTTGCATCAGCAATGCATTGGGCACCTATGTATGTCTTTACATTTCTTTTAATCAAGTCTAGGCTTGGTATAATCAAAATTGCTTCATTTGTTTTTGTTAGATTATGCATATCACTAATTCATTTGCATAAGATTTGCATTACTACTGGGCTGTAAATTCGTCCGCATTTTGAATTCAAATAACCACATGTGCGCAGTTTAGTGCCACATCAAGTTAGAACAAGTTTCCTGGAAATTATTAAATTCCCTGTAAAATTGACTCTTTACTTCACACATGCATTTCTTGGATAGTCTTTTCCTATTTACTTATTGCTATACATAGTTTCTTGGGTATTGAGTTCAATCAATATTCTTCTTCTTTTAGTTCCAGCTGTTATTTCTAGGTGTTTCTCCTTAACTGATCTTTATTACCTTCTGATATAAACGTGAAAATGTTCTTAAGATATTAACTTGCCACATGCAGTGTTGGTTGGAGCCCATCCTTTTTGTTGAAGCGATATGTCTTAACAGGAATTCGTGATGGTCCTCATGAACCTTTTATTGCTGATTCTGTGGACTTTGTTGTTTCTCAGGTAGGTTTCTAGCCTTGCAACCATTAATCAGTGAATTTGCATCCTCTTCCTCTGTTTGAATCGGTCCATCCTGTCTATAAATGGTCTCTGTATTTCTACATGCTGCATGTTAGTAAAAATATAGTTTTGTTGGGCTTTTAACTTGGTTCTATGAGTTTAGAAATGTAAAACCAGTCAAGGTGGATATCATTCTGTTTATCATCTTTATGTCAAGAAAATTATTTTGTTTTTCCTAAAATTGCTCTCCCTCTCTCTTTCTCTCTGTCATTTTCTCTGCCTCTTTTTCCCTTTGTTTATCTGTAGTAAGAAAAAAATTGCTTTCTTTATATGAGGCCATTTGTGACTATCATTTCAGGTTGAAACACAGTCAAGAGATGACTTGGCTTCCAGATTGACTTTGACAGTAGATACTGCAACAGTTGAACCTCTTCTACTTTCAGATTCATTTATTACCATAATGGATGTAAGTTATCTGAAACTTGCTTTTCATGGTCACAAATATGTTTCTATTTTTGATGCTTTTTAAGGAAAATAATGTTTCTTTGCTAAGCTGGACAAATGATGGTCTCTCCATTAATCTTTTCCTTCAGAAGTGAATGATATAGATATTGTACATGTATTTATTGTGATTTTATAACATTTTTTTTCTTACAAGCACAACATGATTTCCTTATAGCAGCATTTGCATTCCATATACATATTCATATTAGGAAGTTGAAAAAACTAAAGGTAAAGCTTTATCTGATAGCTCTATTGTTGACATGGTTTTGTATATGGACTTGAAGACAAACGACTACTCTGCAATTCCTCAACAACTCAAAGATCAGCTGAGTGAGAGGTATCCGGGTGCAAGGCGGGCTTATCTGAAAACAGGAGGTGATTTCCCATTTCTTTCCCGTCCAGATGAAGTCAACCTACATCTTCAGGTATATCTCACATATATAGTATTGTTAATACATCGAGCAAACTGTTTTTCTCAACTGGTATATTGATCATGGCAGCTACACCTGAGACAAGTTGGAGTTGAAGCTCGGCCAGATTTGGTTCAGAGCATCCCAAAAGATGGCACCGGTGGGAGCCCTAGCAAAGAAAATGACGAAAAGAAGGATCCAGATGACCAACCAAAAGATAATAGAGGCAACCCTGAAAGTAACGTCTGAAGACAGCCAGTTACCTCCAAGTTCCGAAATTCATGGCCTTGATGATCAGCTCCTTAGCGATGCAAAAATATGTTCCAAGGGTCATGAAGATGCAATTATTTTGATGCAGGCTCGATACACTGTGGTCAATAGAATCGTTCAATCAGCTTGTGAGTTGTTTATTTTCTCTTTGCTTCCCATCTATGTTGAGTCATTGTACGTTACCTCAAATAGTGTTTGGAAATTCAGACAACTGATGTAAGTAGCATAGAACATAGTAGCACTTTCTTCTCCATTGTTGTTCATACAAGCATCAAATAGTGTTTGGAAATTCAGACAACTGATGTAAGTAGCATAGAACATAGTAGCACTTTCTTCTCCATTGTTGTTCATACAAGCAAACTGTTGCAGAGCCGCTCGAGTTTTCCTTTGACAGTGTTGTACCTGTTTTGTTATTAAAGTTATTGTTATTTAATTCAAATATTTTTTTCCATAAATCACTATTATCTATAACGCCTAAGCATATATGCAACCAATGTTCAAGCATCCTTTCTAGAAAAAATAAAGGGTGCTACATAGTGTGTGCTGTCAATACCAGCAGCTACACATGGTTAATTTGCTGCTGCTGATTGCTAATAGTATAGAAAGAACCAGAACATAAAATCTAATGGTGAACCAGTGAAGGTGCGACTAGAAAGCAAAACGCCCTTCGGTCTTCGTCTACTTTTGCACATAAAAGGCAACCTAAGACACTCCATTAAAATAATGTATCATGCATCACAGCCCCACAGCTTTATTTAAAGCTATCAATTAAAGGACTAATCTAAGCTGGCAACGCATCTTTTTAAGCATATGACCCCTAAGGAAACAGAATCACCTGACAACATGATTGCTTATGAAGTCTAGCCATCTAACCTATTCTCAACAATTTGTAGATGAGGATAGTGGTCCTTGGTCCTTGGTCCTCCACTCAACTAAACCTTTCTGAAACCATCACTTGAATCCCATACTTAAATGAAGAAACCCTCGTAGCAAACCCACCTTAGACTGCAGCTCATGCAAAGTAATGTACCATCAGTTTATCACAAATCATACTATTCCCTACTTAAATCCTAGTTCTACAAACTTTATTGCCATTGGTATCAGTTGAGTTCAGATTGATGTAAGATGAATAAGATACAACACCGGAAATTGATGGAAATGAATGATCAGCTAGCTTTGTGTCCATAAGTCATTACCAAGATGGTTGATAACAGTGATCCTACAGATCACTTTTAAGGATATTTGGAACTCAGTGCTATAAAAATTATAAAGATGGGTTGGGAAGAGGGACTTTCATACAACATATCAAGAATTATGTGCTCTCATAGAATTCAAGGATTACGTGCAAACATCAACACTCCTTTCCCTAATGAGAGACAACTCAAGATGGTATTAACTGTAATTAATGACAGCTCATAACCATTGGCTGCCACAAAACGATATCCTAGTTTCATTTTCATTCATATTTCGCTGTCAATGATGCTGTCCTTAATAGAATCAGAAATTCCCTCATCCACAACCTGTTCTTGGCGTCTTCAGTCATTGGATAATGTGGTCTCTCAAGAAGGCATTTTGCATGCTATCCTAATAACAATCAACATAAACACCTCTCCTCTCATTTCACCAACTCTATAAGATTAATAGATAGAAAACTATACAAACACAACAACTGGCAATAAGAAAGCAATAAATATTATATTACAGAAATTAATCTGAAATATGTAGAGACATTTAAAAGACTTTGGCATAAAGAACTGAAAGGACCAATGAAAATTTTGTTGGAACAAATAGCTCAAAAACATGGAGGAAAATATAGAAATTTATAATACAAAATTAAACCAAACATAAGAATATTAATATGAGAATACATAAATACTACACACCAATCAAATTCTCTAAGAAAGAGTGTTACCATTAGTTCCAAAGGTTCCATAGAAACAAACCAAAAAAATAAAAATTGAAAACACGATATCCTCCGCCAGATCAAAGCCTAGTTTCCCCCCAAAAGAAAAAAGCAAGCAAGCAAAACAAACGTTAATAAGCTTTCTCACTTAGCAACCATCCTGGCAATGAATTCCTCGTAACGGATCTTCCCATCTGGCCCGACATCCACTTCCCTGATCCACTCATCGAACTCCGAAGGCTCCAGCTTCTCTCCGATGCTAGTCAGTATATGTCTCAGATCTGCAACGGAGACAAAGCCAGTATTGTCCTTATCCAGAACCTTGAAAGCATCGCGTAGCTGCCTATCGAAGGGCTCGGGTTTCATGTGCTTGGACATGAGATCTAAAAAGCGAGGGAAGTCAAAGGGCGCCGTGAGCTTCTCTTCAGCGATAATAGCTTTGAGTTGGGCTTGGGTGGGGTTACCGCCGAGAGACCTCATTAGGATCCCTAGCTCCGATGGAGCGATCTTACCGTCGCCGTCGGTGTCGAAGAGAGTGAAAGCCTCCTTCATTGATGAGACTTGCTCGTCGCTCAGATCCTTGCCCATTTTGTGTACGGTTTTTGAGTTTTTGACGGAAGCAAACAGAGAAAAATGGTAGAAAAGAAAGGAAATAATGAGTTGAAGTAGATTTGAAATGATCGGACTGAAGATCGGAAGGTTAAATGGTGTGTCTTGTAAGGAAAAAACGATGTCGTTTCGTGAGTTAAGAGGGAGGGGAAAACTATGAAATATAAGGTGTCATTTGTCTTCTCCCATCTATTAGTGGAGATCCATTGGGAATTGAAAACGGGTCCACCAAAATATACACTCCATTTCATTTTCGTCACTTCTTAATAATTAATCAAACATATATAATAATTTTAACTCTACCGGTACATGCATTTGTTATTAATATAGAAATATGCGAATTTAAGCATACTGAATTATACTATTTTTTTATTCAGGAGTTGAGGAAGAAATAATATAAGATGAAGACGATGAAAATACGTAGGCCCAAATGTTATACCAAGAAAGAGGTAATCAATCTCAAAATGATGGATCGAAATGACTTTTAAAGTGTATTTTTAAAGAAATTTAAAGAACATCTCGATTAATAGAGAACCCTACAAAAATTTGCAAAATTTAGAGAACCCCTTAATTAATGAAAATATTCTTTATGAACTTAAGGATAAAATATTAATATAGTGCGAAATATTAATTATACATATTACACTTGAAGTCTCAATCCTTACGTATGGTACCTTGATTTCCAAGGGTCGAGGGGTGTGCCTCCTTGTTTGAGTAGGACATTGTATCCACTGATACTTAATTGAACACATCCTTTAAGTTATTGGAGGGGTTCAGTTCACCATTGGTCGTCCTCGTAAACTTCAGCATCGTCAATGGTATGTTGTTGGTGATTAGGCTCGATAAAGAGTAAGACACAATCGATTCCACTTTATGATTACTACAACAGTTCATGCTGTAATAATTTAATATTTGCGGTCACTCGAATATATATTTATATTTGTATTGTATTTTTAATATTTTTAAAAAAAAAATCTATTTTTTTCATATTATATATTAAATGCAGACTTAATTTTATAAATTGTAAACACATTAAATATATGTAGAAGACATTTTTTTGGGGGATGTTAAGGCCCAAAGGATAGAGAAGTTGAGGCTCGCCCGAAGAACCACCCCTTTGTTTTGGGTTCCCTTCTACTAATTAATTACCAACATTATCGGCCCAAAGCTTTTTAACTTATTTATTCTTGCTCACTGTCAATGGCCACGGCAATTTTAAGGGTTTGCCAAGCCATAAATACGTACTTTTTTTAATTGCACGGGTTATCAAATATATTTTTAATTAATTATTCTAATTTAAAAATAATAATGGACCATATTAAATCTTTTGTAAATGATTTAATTTTTTATTTTAATTTTAAAAATATTTTTAAAACTTTTTTAATTATTAAAACAATATACAATGAATTATTAATTTAAAACGCTGTTTTAGAATTATGTTTTTCGAAAGAAAAATTATAGAAAACATTAAAAATTTGATATTGAAATAATTAAAAATATTTATTAAAAGTTACGATGTAAAATAAAAAAAATATGTTTTAAAAAAAAAGTGTTTATAGAAAAAATAATTGAAAATGTTCATTAAAATAAATAAAATTAAAAAAAAATAATGAAAGCATTTTTTAGTTTGACTTTGTAAAATAATGAATGGTGGATACTACCTAATTTTAAAAATTAAAAGTGTGTAAAGCATTGAGGGTTTGAAAATATTAAAAATCCAAATAACCTTAACTATAAAAATTATCAATGAATTAATTATAAAATTTAAAAATTATTGATGATTTAATTATAAATTTTAAAATTTATAAAAATATTTAAAAATAAATTTTTTAACTTTTCAATGTTTTTTTCATTTACCGTCAATATATCAGACAACACTCAAAATCACTGTAGCACACAATTTATTCTCATAATGAATTTGTTCTTCACTCCACTTTTTTAATTAATTAAATTTTTAATATTATTTTTTTAAAAACCTTAAAAACATATTTTTTATAAAGCTTCTAAATTATTTCCATTATATTAAATATTGAATATTTACTTTTAGAAAATAAAAAATTAAAATTAATTTGTATATAACCATAATTTTTTAATTTACATTCGTAAAATTTTCAAACACCTCAAATTGGTTTTGAATTTTCCTATCAGCCCTACTTTTTTAAAGAGTGTTATGGATTTTCCGGTGTCATTTCTTTCACGTCGTTTCAAGGTCTGATTAAGGGAAGTCACATCTTTCTTTATATTTTCCAGAATATAAAATCTCCAAATCTTCCATTTAATTGCCGTCATCACGGCCGATGTTTATGGTTATTATTACACTAATAATACCTTCATACTTTTTTTTAATTTGAAATATGTCATAAATTTTTATAGTATTTGTAAATTTTATATTTAGTCCATGTGTTTTTATTTTTAAGAATTCAGTTCTTTTATTTTTTAGATTTTAAAATTTAAATTTAATTGTTAACACTTTTAATATTATTTTGTTAAATTTAAATTCATTACAAAGTCATTTTTTAGTTACGTTGCTATCAAATGAGTTTTTTGTTTTAATTTCAAAAATATCACACCAATAATTTTAACAAAAAAAAAAATAATAGTGCTAACAATTGGACTTAGATTTGAAATCTAGAATGTAGAAGGATTAAATTCTTGAAAATAAAAGTACAAGGATTAAATTTTAAATTTGTGAATAATGTAAGGACCTATGGCACATTTTAACCAATTTTATTTTTTTACAAATCCCTAAAATATGCTTCAAAATATTTTAATAAAGCCTTCAAAATATTAATATTATATTAATCAAGTCATATGGCTGGTCCAACTATAAGCTTAAGTGTTAAATGCCATCTCAAATCTAACATTTAGCACATTTAAAACACATAAACCAAAGAAAAAAAAACACATAAACCAAATTGCAAATACATTTATATCTTTAAAGAAAGAATTTAGGATGAAATAATAAAGATGACAAAATATTTGTCCGAATTATCAATTTTAATTATTTTCATTTATGAAGTATTCATTTAAGTTCTTTTAAAAATAATTGTTTACTTTTAAAAAACTTCCAAATCGGCGCCGTGTACTCCATGCTTCCAAAATATAAAAGAGTGTGAAGTTTAAAATTAAAACCCTCAAATTATTACATATTTCTCATTTCGACTACAAGTTAAAATCCAAAACAATAATTAAGTCCCGTGACTCTATTTCCTTTACTTCCCTTCGGTCCCATCATCCCACAAAAACACTTAATTATCAAATAAAGACATGGTAATTCATTATATGCATATAAAAAAAAACTCTTGTATGGAGTAGATGAATTATTGATGTATTATACATTAAACATTATTATAATATTTAAATATATTATATAAATGATCAAATTCATTATGCATAAATATATTTTATACTCTACCGTTAGAGTTATGTGATCCGAATTTCATTATTTGTTAAATAAATAAAATAAAAAGGACAAACTAGGAGATTTGTGAGAGTGAAAGATTATGCCGCACAAGTTGAATCTATATAGAATTATACTTCTCCTATTAGACATTAATTATAACAAAGTTGTTTAACCTTTAAATTAAGTGTAATTGAACTCCTATTGTATTATTGATTTTTCAACATTATTGAATTTTTCTTATTCTGTCCCTAATTTTTTTCGATAAAAATTTTTCACATAAATCTACGTATTTTTAATTGTTTTTCTCATTATTCTACTACCATTTCTATTGTCGTTATTGACGTTTTATATAACACTTATAACCATTATACGCTTAATAAAATATCATTACATGAACTCGGGGATTGGTCGTTTATCCACAAGTCAAGCCATTACTTTCTATTTGTTATTCTCTTTATTACTATTAATAAATTAACAACTCAAATAACCACAACAAATTATCTTAAGAATCATTAAATTATATACCTATAAAAGAGTGACGTGATGTATCATGTAAATTATTTGATCTGTAAGAGTCAAATAATTCTGAATGGTAAGAGAAAATATCTCTCATTTATCCTCTGAAGAATTTTTTTTTTTGTTTCCAAAAGAATATTGGTATATTACCGTGACCGGTTCTTCGTTTTTTTTCATCTTCTTCAAAAGAAAACTAATGAACTGTGAAGTTAAGATGATGCAGACGGCCAAATTTAAGTTAAGATGTAGGCATTGCAACACAACATTTAAACGACGTTCTAATCAAAGATATGCAATTCCGACAAAAGAATCCCCATGATGGACCCCCTCTTTCAAAGGAAGCATTAGCAGCAGTAAGTAATTAGTGATGAAAAAAAAAAAAAAAGCATGTATTCAACTGTTGACATGATTAGCTTTGAGAGGGAAATTAATTAATTATAATTTACGAGAATCCAAAGATTAATGAATAATAATTCTACACTTTCGTCCCACTTATTTCTGTTACAAAATTACTATAAATAAAATGACGTCGGATCAATAATTCTTTTATGATAAAACTAAATTTAAAGGAGATTCAAATTTAAATGTTGACCTGATAATTAAAGTATTTATCGTTTCAAGTGTCACAATGCTTTAAATGCTCAATTAAGATAATTTAAATTTCTTCATGCCTCGGGCTGAGCTGACACTATTTCTTTAAAATTCATGCTGCACAATTGCTACTCAAGCTTTGTTTAGTATTATTTTTCAAAAACATTTTTCAAATAAAAAATATTATTGAGATAAAAATATTATTAAACAATATATTTTTGAATTTTTTAAAAATAATTTTGGCACAAAAAATACTTTGAAAAAATATTTTTTTAATCAAAAGAAAAAAAAATAACTTTTTTTCAAAAATACTTTTTAATATGATATAAAGTAACCCACATGGTTTGAAATTTTAGCCATCTAAAAGAATATTTGCCCCCAAAAACAGATCTCTAATTAATATATTCTTTGGATCCATTGTAAATTACTTGCAAAATTCAACCTAAACCATATATCAATAACAATGTTATTGTCAGTTTTCACGTTATAAAATTTAATATATACTTTTTGCTATGTTACAATTGAAAAAAGAGATGTTCATATTTAAACTTGAAGATGTCAACATATACTAATAAATGTTATTATTCTCGGTGATAGATTTTGAGATTAAATTTTAAAAATAATTTTTTTAAAAATTTTAACAGTTTATTGGGAACCTTTTAAATTTTTTTTTTTTGAGGATTTAATTGAAAATTTTGTGAAAAAAAAAAAAACTATAATGAAATTTTTTACATATTTTAAAAACTTAATTAAAATTTTCTAAAAATTGAAAGGAAAATCAAGATTTCTCAAAATTTTGGAGGGGTTAGGGGGCAAAAGGATCCCCCTCTGATTGCTGAGGAGAAATTTTCAATTGTTTTTTATACAAAGGAATTCAATTTAAAAATATCGTGCGTCTTTTCCTATGTATTTGAAATTTTCTATACGCTTGAAATACAAATTTGTTGGCCAAGATTGTCGTCCTCTCCTCTATCTTTCACTAACTCAAATAAAATTTTATCCAAATTGGAAAAGACAAATTTCTCCTTTCATATGAAGTACAAACCCATACGAAAATAAGTCACAAACAAACCTACCACCAAACTGTTTTCACAGTCAAGAAACTTCACCATCATCACAATTCACAGCGCAATTTCTTAAATCAAAACTAAATTACTAAGAAAAAGGGATCTAGCGATGGAAATTTGTCTCCAGTGGTCACAGTCATGATAGCTAGCTGTCATCTTTCATCATCGTCCATATTTCTTTATCAATTATTCAACTCCCTTAATAAATTTGGAATGGGAACATGTTGAGTTGCTCCAAAAGTCGATATTAATTGTGCATTTTTTTGTTTCAACTTTGGCATGCACTCGTCTCTACACTTGCTCCGCTTTTCTTGCCTTAGTGTCTTTTCTTAATTACCTCCTCTCTTCTCACTTTCTTCTTCTTGACTAACTACGAATATGGCTTCTTTTCTTTGATCTTCTTTTCCAACCCTGGAAGATTTAAGCTGAGGAAAAAGATGGGTGTCTCTCAGTTTCGGTTCTTTCTTGTTCTTTTCCTCGTATTCTACGTTCTAAAGTGGGTTCATGGGAACACGGAGCTTAGAGCTTTAATGGAGCTGAAGGCTTCTTTAGACCCAACGAACAAGGTGCTGGAGTCATGGAGAAGTGACGGTGATCCTTGCAGTGGTTCTTTTATGGGTGTGGCTTGTAATGAGCACCGTAAGGTGGCTAACATCTCGTTGCAGGGAAAGGGTCTTTCTGGTAAACTCTCGCCTGCTATTGCGGGATTCAAGTGTCTTTCTGGTTTGTACTTGCATTACAATTCATTATCTGGAGAGATACCGCAAGAACTTTCACAACTTCAGGAAGTAACTGATCTTTATCTTAATGTTAACAATCTGTCTGGTAGCATCCCTCCTCAGATTGGAAACATGGCTGGTTTACAAGGTTAGTTCATCATCTGCTTTAACATTCCATATACCTTTCAACTGTACTTCAAGTTCCTACTCAAGAACCAACTTAGTTTAAGGTCTAGGAGATATCTTTCCTTTTCCGAGACCCCACACTCCACATTCCGTCAAACGAATCACATGGTTTACGATATTTTTTGTTGTTTGCCCTATTTGATATTAGCTACCTCGTCAATATCAGAAAGGTAGAATTCTTATGCTACCAATTTGTTTGCTTTCCTTTTGTAGTTTTTACTGAGTTGTTAAGAATTTTTAATCATTACTATATGTTTGATATCAATTATCGTCCAAGTTCAGACATTCAAACAGGAAATTTGTTTGCCTTTGTAGTTCTGCAGTTGTGTTGCAACCAGCTGACAGGGAATATACCTACACAGATTGGATCTTTGAAGCAACTAAATGTTGTTGCTCTGCAACATAATAGAATTGATGGTAAAATTCCACCCAGCTTAGGGAACTTGAGAATGTTAAAGAGACTTGATTTGAGCTTCAATAGCCTCTTTGATGCAATCCCTCCAAGGTTAGCTGATATCCCAGAACTGGAAATTCTGGATGTCCGAAACAATACTCTATCCGGGCTTGTTCCTTCAGGTAACAATGTTTCTGTTAGATTAAGTACTGTTTTTTTGTGTCCACTTGAGACTGATTTGTACTCTGTAATGGATGATAACCAAGGTTTGAAGAGATTAAATGAAGGGTTCCAAGGTGACAACAATCCGGGTCTATGTGGAACCGGTTTTCCCTCGTTGAGACGTTGCGGTCCTTTTGATGATGTAAACATCAACCAGGTTGAATCACTCCCGCCACATTTAAATAACACTGCTCCAGAACCAGGGGTTAACTCTCAGCCATCGAATATCCAGGGACATTGCAACCACACTCATTGCTCTCGTCTGTCGAGATTCCCAGAAATGCCTGTTATTTCAGGGGTTACTACGGTGGTTTTCATTTTTACAGTTGCCGGACTTCTTGCAGTTATTCACTACCGTAGGCGGAAACAGAAGATCGTAAATACATATGGTTCTTCCGAAGAGAGCTTTAGCATTGACCAGAAGAAGGAATTTCTAAGGAATGGAAGTGTTTCACCACTTATAACACTTGATTATTCATTTGGATGGGATCCATTAGGTGATGGTTGGAACGGCATTGGATTTTCCCAGGAGCATTTGAATAAGTTTAGGTTCAACTTAGAAGAAGTCGAGTTCGCAACTCGATGCTTTTCCGAGGCCAATTTACTGGGAAAGACAAACTTTTCGGCCGTCTACAAAGGGGTTCTAAAAGACCGTTCTAGTGTAGCCATTAGAAGCATAAACGTAACCAGCTGCAAGTCCGAGGAAGCAGAATTTGTTAAGGGATTGTACTTGTTAACCTCCTTGAGACATGAAAACCTTGTCAGGCTACGAGGTTTTTGTTTCTCAAGAGGAAAAGGCGAATGCTTTCTCATTTATGACTTTGCTTCCAAGGGAAACCTATCCAAATACCTCGATCTAGAAGATGGAAGTGAACTTGTTCTTGACTGGTCGACAAGGATTTCCATCATCAATGGCATTGCAAAAGGTAAGTTTCAGATCAGGTTTTATGCTGTGCATAAAATTTCAATAAACCATCATATGTTTCTCTTTTGAATGATTTCTCTCTTGTTTTGCTCGAATAGGTATGGAATATTTGCACAAAAGTGAAGCAAACAAACCACCCATAGTCCACCGCAACATATCTGCGGAGAAAGTTCTCATCGACCAACAATTCAACCCATTGATTGCTGACTCTGGTCTCTATAAGATTTTCGCCGATGACATTGTCTATTCAACTCTGAAAGTGAGTGCAGCCATGGGTTATCTAGCACCGGAGTACATTATGACAGGACGTTTGACGGATAAGATCGACGTGTTTGCATTTGGGGTGATCATTCTCCAAATCCTGTCTGGTAAACTTATACTCACAAGCTCAATGCGGTCGGCGGCAGAAACTAGCAAGTACGAAGATTTTGTCGATAAAAATCTCAGAGGAGAGTTTTCTGAATCCATGGCAGCTAAGTTGGGGAAAATTGCACTTAATTGCACCAATGAAGAACCTAATGACAGACCAAGCATGGAAACAATTATTAACGGGCTAAAATGATTACGGTGTCGGTTCTTGATGGGGGCATTATTTTTTTCCCAACTTGAGAAACTGATGATGATGATGATGGGATCAAAGAGATCGCTGAAACTTGATTTTTGTTGGTGGCTGTAGATCTTTTTGTCAATACTATGATGATTTGAAGTATGAAAAGATGACAATATCATGTAAAGTGGAGTTGCAGATAGGAGTTTCCTCACTGATGACTAGCAAACAAAAGTAGTACGGAGAGATATTGGAACAAATAACTTTCTTATCATACAATTTGATAAATAGATTTTAATTCATACTTCCACAAACATTGAGCCAGCAAAACGAGCCAAGGTAGTTGACATTAAGGTTAATAACATGTCTCTTGGAGAACATCATCCCCTTATTGCTTTTATTTTCTTTAGTGAGGAGAAAACAAGTTAGCGGCTGTAAAATTAGTTCTAACAAGTTGTACCATTGGTCTATGCAACAGCAGTATGTTGTTGATCTTGAAACCATTCTACAGGCCACCAATCTGGTCTAATTGCCATAACCTTTATATCTTCTTGCCCCTGTATTGTCAATGTGTCTTTGAAGGCATCTTCGAGCCGCAACACACCCATTCCACGAAAGCCGAGTGCAGTGGTTACACTCCCTAGCTTCTTACCAGAGGTAGTGTTGATCACCTCTGAACCAGGGGTAACTTTCCCCTCCACCTCTGAAATAACAAAATGCATCAGTTGTGTTGTTGTAAGCTAATTAACTTCATTGAAGCCCGATGGAGGGAGACTACCTTTTCCATTATTATCGAGAAATTTTAAAGGAAGCAAACGCTTGCGAATAACACCCCTATGGTGTGTACGAGCTATAAGTTCTTGCCCCACATAGCACCCTTTATCGAAACTGATTGCGTTTAGACCTGCGAAATTGTATTCGAGTGGAATCGCCTCCACTAAACAACATAATAACAATGTCAAAACTGAGACCAGATAGATGAAACATCTTATAATAAATTGAAGAAACAAAAATAAGATGAATAGCCAAAAAGCCAAAAAAAAAAGCACCTTTAGGAATTTCAGTTGAGCCCTCAGCAATTCCCTTCTCTAATCTCCACATAAGGTAATTCTCCTCATCTGTTTCTTTATCCGACTCAACTAATGGTGCTGCAACAGACAACAAAATAGGAAATTGTTTTAAGGCTTTAAGCAATAGGTGAGTTGCATGACTTGTTAAGAAACAATGCCATCCTAAATCGATTATTATCTCGAAGCCACGACTTGTATTTAAAACGTAGATTAAGAATGAATTTCAGCCGCAACAAAAGATCAGTGAACTCACGCATTGTACTAGACGGAAAAATCCCCCTAAAACCTAGACAATCTAATCTGGGATCCTTAAACCATTGCCATCCAACATCACTGCTATGTGAAGCTGACTTGCCAGCACGATCAACACCACCACCCCAACCAACTGAATCTGCCTCTGGTTCCTCGACAGCGGTGGTTTTTCCAGAAAGGTCACGCCCGTACCTCTGCCAGCAACTGAAGCCTTCTGCCACATTCTCAATATCTACTTTAGACCTCAACCGGTATCTGCAACAGCAAAAACAGGAACAGTCATTAATTGAATTCTAGCTGGTAGTACTATAGTCATATGCCATAAACATACAATAACATTTTCAGATATATCTCTTTAACAAATCATTTTTGAAAGAAACAACAGCGTTATAAGAATTCCATACTGATTATGAATTTAACAAATAATAGTACTTTGAGGAATTGTAAAGACATGCAGAATAATGAGTTATCTGATAAAGCTAAAATAACAGAAAATTTGACCATAAAACAAAACCGAGAGATCCTATGAAATTCAAATGCAGAAGATAGACAACAGGAATATATCCTTTAGAAAATCAATATTTTAAAAATTCAGGAAAATAAAAACAAAAAATACCCACTTCTTAAGAGTCGCCAACAACTCATCCGAGATCGAGTTATCAACATCAGCCAAAATTTCCACCGACCCACCAGACCCATTACCTGGACCCGACCCAGTCCTGTCCAGCTTCTCCTCCGGCCGTGGCGGCCTATATAGGAACAAGTCATACAAAAACCTTCCTTGAGGCGTCAAAAGAGCTGCATACATAGGAGTAACTACAACAGAGGCCACGTTCGGCGTAGGAATGGGGGAGTTCTCTTCACGTGGGGGTTCACCGAACCTCCGTACATCATTTGATAAAAGACCCTGAAGGAATTTGATGGTGTCGGGTCCTGAAAACCGGATTACAGAGCGGGATTTTAAGTGAGAACATAGAGGACCAACGTTTTGGAGGCTGTGAAGGTAACGATGGTGGGAGAGAATAGAGGACCTGAAACGGTGCATTTCGGAGTCGTTTTGGACTGAAGATTTGAATTGTTTCTGTGAAGGTTTAAAGGAAGAGATGCAAGGGTTTAAAAGTGTTTGCTGTGGGCAACTTGGATGGTGGACACGTGGGCGGTCGGTCGAGTTTTTGATACGTGGCACACTGACAAGTTGACGTTGTCGTTCGGAGGAAGACAAGACACCAGATGTTCGATGAAATTCTTGAATGAGATTGGATTTGTTAGAATTCTGAAGAGGAACTTGGGCTTTGGGTATATATTTGCATATATTGATCAGTTGACATGGCAATATGTTGTTGTGGAGTCTTTGTACCATTTACCACTCCAGTCCCCGGGGCTTAGGCTTCCTGCCATCCTTTTTTGTTCGATGAGATTTTTTTGTTATTAAAAAAAGATGTTGGGCCTTTAATTCTCAGCCCATGTTCATTTCTTACTTATAGTTTAAGTCGATCAAAAACATTATTATTATTAAAAATTCGCATCGCAAGCATATGTACGTGGAAAATATATATTTAGAATATAAATGTGTCTTTGAAATTAGCATAAAATAAATAACAAAACATATATTTTAAATTAATTAATAATAATATGTACAATACAACAATGAAAAAAAAAAGATTAAATTGTGATTAAAATGAAATTTAAACTCATAAATACATCAATTTAAGAATATTAAATGAGGACAATTATTTATCGTGATGTTATTATTAATCTTGAGTTTAAATCTCATCATGATTGTTTATATTAATCTTGTAATTTGGTAAATTTTCTTAATTTTTGTCCATATAATAATATGACACTCTTGGTATTAGTAGTGAAAAAAAAACCCATTACAAATACATAACCATGTTAAAAATTCATATATATATATATATATATATATACATGATTTCAACATAAAAAATAATATAAATTTTATACAATTCTAACTAAAGGTATAAATAACAAAATAAGAAATAAAAGTTAAAGGTGAAGAGGCTATTTGAGTGAATGCCAAATTTTTAAAGTTTAAAGCTTCTTTGGATGTATAAAAATATAAAGGGTTTATTTAAATAAATTGATAAGTTTTAAGGGCTTATTTAGTATATTAACCTTTTTAATAAAAAAGGTTTTGGTTATTTTCACTAAAAACGTTGTCGTTTAGCTTCTAAACAATCAAATGCAAAGCCCTAAAAGGCTAAAAGCCTGAATGCCTGTGTCCCATGCCTGGTCTTCAAAGTCTTCTCCTTTCTTTCAATATCCATTGTAGAAAATTAGCATTCACGATTTCAGGTCATCTTCTGGTTTTTAACCTTAATAATATATATACCCTTTTTTTATGGTTCATTTTGGGTAATTATTTGCATGTTTTGCTTATTTCAATTATGTAGCTGTTCTTCAATGATTAAAAGATTCTTGTGAGAGGAAAATCAGTTAGTCAATAAATTTTCTCTTTTTGGGTTTTTATATGGTTATATTCTACACTTTCTTTTATGGGTTTTTTTTTGGGGTTAGTGTTAGTACACATTTTTTACATATAATGAACTGGATGAAGCTGGTTTCATTTGTTATTATGCCAAGTGCTGATTTTGTAGCGGTCAACTCTATCCAAAATTCATGTTTTTTATTGTTTAATTTACATTTTTATTAATATTTAAAGCTTATGATGGCATTGCTTTCTTCTTTACATATTTGGGTAATGTAGTCAAAATGTGATTCCAGTTTTCTCCTTGGAATTGATAATTCAGGTTATGTGATGTTGTGTTTCTCTATCACCACTGCTTATGGGCCATTCTGATTTCTTGATTTTGTTGTTGCTGTCGGTGTGTGGTGTACTGCATATCTACTGTCGCTATTCTTGCATCGTTCCGGATAGTCAATTCCTTGTGTTCGTTCTGAGTTAGTGAAGAAGGTTGATAAGTGGGAAAGCTATCATGGGTTATGCACAATTGGTTATTGGTCCTGCAGGCAGTGGAAAGGTGAGTTAGTCTTTCAACTATTCCATTCAAGGGTTTGGAATGAGGCTTATCTACCTTGGGTTTTCCTGGTTTAGTCTGTGTAGTCTTTGGTCTGCTTAGCCAGTTAGTTTTTTTCTCTGGCATTGCTTATTTATGCTAAAGTGACTTTGTGTTTTTGGAATCAGTCAACCTACTGCTCTAGTCTGTACCAGCATTGCGAGACCCTTGGACGGTCAATACATATTGTGAACCTAGATCCTGCTGCAGAAAATTTCGACTATCCTGTAGCCATGGGTAATCAACCTTATGCTTGAATGTTTCTCACTGCTTTTAACTTCTTTTGTTTTTATTTTTTTTTCTCTGGTTTTGTTGCAATGGAGTTTTGTTGGTTTGTAGATATACGAGAGCTCATTAGTTTGGATGATGTGATGGAGGAGCTTGGTTTGGGTCCAAATGGTGGCCTTATATACTGCATGGAGTATCCTTTTCTTATATTCTTGTCTTGCTTTATCAGTGGGATTTTCATTTTTATTCATCTTGCCTATGTTCTTAGCTTTGTATTCTATCATATGAAGAGCTGCATTTTATTCCTTTCTTAGTTAGATTTTGGGAGCAAAAATGTAAACCTTAATCTCCAACCAGACATCTTGAAGATAATCTCGATGATTGGCTGAATGAAGAATTGGACAATTACTTGGATGATGACTATCTGGTGTTTGATTGTCCAGGTATCTCTTTTACGTGGATGCGTATGTTAGTATCTTGTCAGCAAAAGCTGGAAAAGTATTTAGCTTTTACCTTGACAACGGTTTACACTGAGGGTCTTGCATTACTGAATTAGGCAGTCTGCTGTGATATAATTTGTTGAAGTGTACTAGAAATGGGAATAAATTTTGCTAACCTTCAATTATTTTGTAGGCCAAATAGAACTCTTTTCACATGTACCAGTGCTGCGTCACTTTCTAGAGCACTTGAAGCGCAAGAACTTTAATGTGTGTGCTGTATACTTGCTTGATTCCCAGGTTTTTCTCAGCTCTGCATCTTTCAGCCTGCCTGTCTGCTATTCAAATTTAGTTGGCATGTCTCTATAACTGGTTATGGCATTTACCATCTCTAACTAATTTAATTTTCACCAGTTTATCACAGATGTTACTAAGTATGTAAGTGGATGCATGGCATCACTTTCTGCAATGATCCAGCTTGAAGTACCACATATTAATATCCTCTCCAAAATGGACCTTGTAACAAACAAGAGGGATGTCGAAAAGTGAGTATTGGTTTCTTTTACGCAACTCTTCTCCAACCTGCAATCAATTTTTTTCCTTTTGTATTTTTCATTTTCTTTTCTTAATCAATGTCTTTGTTATTGATAGCTACTTGGATCCAGAGCCTCATCATTTACTGTCAGAGTTGAATGAACGGATGGCTCCTCGGTTTAAAAAGCTAAACAAATCTTTGATTGAACTGGTAAGATTCCTTTGGTTGCCTATTTGGAGTCTCTTGGAATGCTTACAATCTCGTTTCAATTATTCTATGATCTTACCATAGATGTGGCTTTTTCTTTCTATTAGTGGTTGCCAATAAAGTTCCATTATTTAGTTCCAATTAAGTGAATACACAAACATTGTTTTCTTGGTTGCAAGGTTTCATTTGCACTCTTTTGCATGTAATTCTTCACATTTACATAGGATTCATACGAAGTTTTAAAATTGTTTGCTTGGATTTGTTATATATCATGTTAAAACTTGTCACATCATTGTTTGGTTGTATGTTAGGTGGATGAATATAGCATGGTGAGCTTTATTCCCCTCGACTTGAGGAAGGAAAGCAGGTATATTCTTTCTCTCTATACATACCCGTGTCAAACACGAGCCATTATCTAACACTCACACACCTTAGTATGAGTAACAAAGTAACTTAGCTTAAATATTTAAGTTTTAAATGAAAAGATTAAGACAATAGGACAGTGACATTGCTTTCGAGAACTATATTTTTGTAAGCTTCTTGTCTAAGAAATGATTTTGTAAAGAATGCCAAGTTCTTGGGAGTGCTTCTTCTTGACAAATTAGGTTCTTTTTGTTTTTATCATTGATAATGGTAAAATGTTCTACCTTTACAGCATACAATATGTATTGGGTCAAATTGACAACTGCATTCAATATGGCGAAGATGCTGATGTGAAGATTAAAGATTTCGATCCTGACGGCGATGGCGACAGCGAGTAGGCCTGTTAATGCTGTGGAAAAACATTACTTGTGTTCCGAATTTCTGTATGTAGATAAATTTACGAAAAAGAAACTAAGATGAGAACCTATTGAAAACTGGAATTTGGATGATGAAAAAGTATTGGACTAATATTATTTTGGTGTAATGATTGCATCACAATCAGGATTTTCTTGTGCTGAGTCCTAATTTTACACTGCTTTTATTTTTGACGATTAATGTAAAAGGAACTCTGTTTCTCAACCATGAAACTCCTTATCAGATGAGTAAATAAATTCATATTTGGTGTAATGAATGCATTACTAGTTTTTATCCTTGTTTTTTATTTTTACTGACTTCGAGCTGATTCAATTGATTTAATCACTTTGTTCGGATCAATATACTGGTTGATTTTCAATTTAATCTGTCTGACCGAATAATCCAATTTTGTTCCAAGAACATTGATCGATTTATCAACCGACTAATATGGCCATTAATTCGAAGCTCCAATTTGTCGTAGGCTCTAATCAACTGACTTTTCTTGTAGGGAACCTGCCGTCCTCAAAGACTTACTAACTTGGCACGTTGCTTGACTTGCTTTAAACATAGCAACGATTTTGATGGGGACTTTTCTTTACTTTTATTTTTTTGTTAAATCTTAAATACAATGCCAATTAACGGATTACTTATTAGCTACACGCTCTCTTTGGAACTACCGTTTCGGAGTGCATTGTTGCCATTAATTTTTCGTCTCCATGAAAGGGAGAGGAGCTCATTTCCATTTTCACCTATGGCTTGCGCTTCAGTTTGAGCTATTTGTTGTTGGTTTCGGTATGGGTGTCAAAAATCAGAGTGTGAGGTGCATTGCAGCAGAGAGACGAGCTCTCCTTGATTTCAAGAAAGGTCTGACCGATGATTACAACCGCCTAGTTTCCTGGACAAGCAAAGAAGAAGAGTGTTGCAAGTGGAAAGGTATTGGCTGTGACAACACGATCGGCCATGTTGTCATGCTGGACCTCCAGGCCGTTGGCGACTACTTTAATGAGGAATGGATGGGAATTTCAGGTGAGATTGGCACTTCCTTGCTTGAGTTAAAGCACTCGAGTCACTTGGACCACTCTGTTAATTACTTTCAAAAAATACCAGAGTTCATAGGTTCACTTACTGAGCTCACATACCTCAATCTCCCAGACAACTCTTTTACTGGGTTCATTCCTCGCCAGTTTGGGAACCTTTCCAGGCTGCTTTATCTTGATCTCAGCTACCCTCATTCATTGAGATCCGACAACCTTGACTGGCTTTCTCGTCTTTCTTCTTTGAAATTGCTGAAAATCAGTCGCACCAATTTTACAAAAGCTACAAACTGGCTCCAAGTTATTCAATCTCATCCTTCCCTCTCAGTTTTACACTTTGAAAGTTGCGACTTTGCGGAGGTTGATCCTTCATCTCTTGTAGCGGCCACTTCAAGACAACTTTGGAAACTTTTCAATGCTCAGTGTTTTGAATTTGGATGAAAATCGATTCACTGGACGATTGCCTGATCTTTCAAGATTATCATCTTTGAGAAAATTATATCTGAAAGGAAACCGATTCGAAGGGACTCTTCCCTTGAGCACTGGGGAAATATCTCAACTTGTGCTCTTGGAAGTCTCCTACAACTCCTTAGATGGTGTCATTTCTGAAGCTCCTTTTTTTAATCTTACCAAATTGAGGCATTTGTCCATATCTTTTAATGCTTTGTCATTCCATCCAAGCTCCGATTGGATCCCTCCGTTTCAACTTTATTTCATTGAATTGAGTTCTTGCAAGCTTGGTCCCCAATTTCCCAGTTGGCTCAGAAAGCAAGCTAATTTTCCAACCAATGTAAATCACATCCACAATTCCCATTCGAACCCGTTGTCCCCAAAAGACACAATTCCCATTCGAACCCGTTGTCCCCAAAAGACTTAAAAGAGTTGACTTGTTGCTCGACTTGCTTTAGGCATAGCGATGGCACTCGGGCGATTTTTCTAAATTTAAACGTAGTATCCGTTAGATTCTTACCTAGTTTCGTACCATTTTCACCGATCTCATGGGCCTTTTACAGCTACATGGTAGGGGTCGACTGGATACAACAAATGGAAACATATTATGTATATAATCTCCACATGGTTGTATATAATGAGGTCTGAAATTCTGCCTACACCTACAGCTACAGAGATGGGAACCTATTGAAGACTGGGATTTGGATGATGATCAAGTAATGAACTAACTATCTTGTGCAAACTCTTGTTTATCAATATGGTTAAATGTTGGGGTTATCAGCAATAAAATCAAAGAAAAAAAAGAGACTGAAACTCAAACAAGTAGCAAGGGAGCTTGTCTCTGTTTGCTCCATCATTTAAACTCAAAATATATCATCTTGGTCACAAATGTGCAGCAAGTTTTCTTCATTTCTCTATCATTTTCAGCAATCAAAAATGACTTGCTATTCTTACAATCTTGGAAGAGAGACGAGCCAGTTAGCTGGAAAACAAGCTAAGTCTGCTCATTATGCTTTCTCTCAATATCATCATAAAACAATACAATATTTATAATAAGTTTTATCCCACTTATCAGCCTAAAACTTAACGTGCACACAAAGATAAGCTGACTGATTGATTCAATCAGCCCCCTAAACACGTCAATGATCTTATTAGCTCAGATTTGGTTTTATTAAAAAAAAAAAAAAAAAACTAAAACGAACACCCACTTGTTACAGTTGGCATTCTTCAAAAATTGCCATGCAACTGGTTGGAGTCCACATGCGCCAATTCTTTTGCTGCATCTCGACACCTGCAAAGTCATCTTGCGCTTCGCCATTTCGTGGTGCGTCTCGCAGCTCTCTTTTTTATCACTACGCTGAGCAAACTCGCAGTTCTTGGTTCGCAGCTTGCTTGCATGCAGCTCGCAGTTCACCACTTTGCGAGGCATCTCTCAATGCGCAGCTCACTCCACAGACACAATCTGTCAACACATATTAACATGCACACTTTTGTGGATACATTCCGCAGGTATATTTCGCGGGTCTTCAATCCCCCATGTAGTCCGCCACTCATGTGTCTGCGATTTTGTTCTTACTTGGACAGTCTGCCAAGCTTGTTGCGTATGGACTGTCCGCCAACGTTCTTCGACTTCGTAGCTTGCTCGCACTTTGACACTTCGCAGAGCACCTCGCATTTGGTCAGCTCGCACCTTGTGTCTTTTGCTGAGCAACTCACATCTTCAATATATGAGAGAGTCGCTGCATGGATGGCCATTTCTCAACATTAAAGATAGGCAACGGTGGAGACCCTCTGTTACGAATCCTAAACAACATGATTGCTTTCAATTAAATGAGTAGGTACAGCAGAAATGCTCGTTACAGCTACCAATATGAACTCTTTGAATGTTTTCTTAAAATCAATTACCTATATAATCTTACCAAATTGCGCCTACTGTTGATATAATCCCAATGTACCATAATTTTGAAATATCTCCACAGTAGAGGTCGACTTGATACTGCAAATGGAAGTACAATATGCATATAATCTCCACGGACGAAACATTATGTAAGTATCAACAATATTTTTGAAGATACAGCAGGTCTTGCAGATATAGATACTTTCAATTGGTGAACAAGTTCGGAGATTGGATCAGATTGACAATAGCATTGAAGATGGCCCGTTTGCAACGCAGACTTCGATCGAAAGACTAAAATACAAATTGCTTTCCATTTTTCTCAACATTTTTGGAGGTGTCTGCATTTTTTTTTTATCTACTTTGGTATTCAAACCATTGGTTTTCGGTTCAATTGATTTGATTTAATCAATTCAATTGTTAGATCAACAAGAATTAAATAATTAATTAAAAATTCATAAAAAAAATTTTAAAAAAATTATCAAATAGGATCAAATTGTTCAACTACTAGTTTTTATCCTAGTTTTCGATTTTTACCCATTTTGAACCGTTTTCGATTCAATTGATTCAACCCTTTTGTTCAGATCAATATACTGATCAGTTTTCGATCTATCAATCCAATCTTGTTCCAAGAACATTGTTAACATTATCAACCGACTAATATAGCCATTGATTCGAAGCTCCAATTTGTCATAGGCTCTAATCAACTGACTTTTCTTGTAGGGAACCTGTTGTCCTCAAAGACTTACTGACTTGGCTCGTTGCTTGACTTTGATGGGGACTTTCCTTTTTCTTTTTCTTTTTAATCTTAAAAACTATGCCAGTAAACATATTAATTATTAGTTGGATGATTGCCCAATTTTCATTTTGATTTAAAAAAAATAAAATGAATTGCAAAATCCATTAAAAACAAAAACATTACCTATTCAATACAATCATACACAATTAATAAAGTTAAAATAAGCATATTATTCAAGTATTAACAATTTTTGAAGATAGAGCAGGTTGGATCATTGCGTTTGGGGAACGATAGCTTGTTTGCTGTCCTTATTCCTTGGTTTCCTGGAAACATGGAAAGCCTGAATGTCGATAGAAATGTGGGTGAAGCAACCAAATTTGACAGCAAAATTGTTGAGGATTTTAAACCATAAAGAAAGAAAGAAAATGCAGAGCAAAACACCAAAGAAAATTATCAAAACTGATCTTTCATTAAGGAAAAAACAGATATAGCTTACAAAGCTGTCAACAATTACATACCTACTCCCACTAATTACATTGGAAATAACTTAACTTGTACACATAAACAAGCTGACTAATCAGCTCAAATCATCACCTAAACAACAAAAGACCATCATACCAAGCTGTCAACTAGTGTTTGACAGTAAACATAAAGATTACAAAGTAAACCAAACTAGTTACAAACAAAATAAACAGAACAGCTGCTTGGTTGAGCTTCCACGATGCATGTCTGCTGTTGCATTGCAGGCAAAAGTTCAACAAAAATTGAAACAACTAAATGTTGATGGGTCTTTATTCCTTAGTAGTTTCCAGGAAACAAGAAGGGTGTCTTGATGGACACATTCCGCGAATGTAGATAACCACAGAATGGAAGTTCCAAGTTTCAACGAATGGAATTTATATCTGCAATTCCTATCTCTAACTATAGGCCTAGGGGGCCGGTACCTAGTCCTCACACTACCAGAATGGCTGTTTTCTTGACTTGCTTTAGGAATAGCAACGGTCAAGATGAGTGGGCGATATATTGATATAAAAAGCTATACCAATTAACGGATTACTTATCAGCTACACGCTCTCTTTGGAACTACCGTTTCAGACTGCATTGTTGCCATTAATTTTGTGTCTTCATGGAAGGGAGAGGAGCTCATTTCCATTTTCACCTATGGCTTGCGCTTCTGTTTGCGCTATTTGCTGTTGGTTTCGGTATGGGTGTCAAAAATCACACTGTGAGGTGCATTGCAGCAGAGAGACGAGCTCTCCTTGATTTCAAGGAAGGTCTTATTGATTACGATAATAGCCTAGTTTCCTGGACAAGCAAAGAAGAAGAGTGTTGCAAGTGCAAAGGTGTCGGCTGCGACAACACGACCGGCCATGTTGTCATGCTGGACCTCCGTCACAGAATCATTTACCATAGTTTGACGTCAATTTCAAGTGAGATTGGCACTTCCTTGCTTGAGTTAAAGCACTTGAGTCACTTGGACCTCTCTTTGAATGGCTTTCATAAAATAACAGAATTCATTGGTTCACTTACTAAGCTCACATACCTCAATCTCTCATACAACTCTTTTACTGGGTTCATTCCACGCCAGTTTGGGAACCTTTCCAGGCTGCTTTATCTTGATCTCAGTAACGATGATTTTGAATATTCATTGACATCCGACAACCTTGAATGGCTTTCCCATCTTTCTTCTTTAAAATTGCTGAAAATCAGTCACGCTATTTTTGCAAAAGCTACAAACTGGCTCCAAGTTATTCAATCTCATCCTTCCCTATCAGTTTTACACTTTGAACAATGTCGCCTTCCAGAGGTCGATCCTTCATCTCTTTCCCGTTTTAATATTTCAAATTCTTTATCTGTTCTTCACCTCAGTTCATCCGATCCTTTGCGTCCTTCGACTTTTCCTCTGTTGTTGAATATAAGTCAAAACTTGGTTGAACTCGATCTCTCTTATAATCATTTTTGGAGTTCGATTCCAGATGCTTTTGACAACATGTCATCTCTTGAACTCATTAATTTCGAGGAAAATAATCTAGAAGGTGGAATACCACTAACCTTGGGCAACCTCTGCAGTTTAAAAGAATTAAACTTAGGGATGACCAGACTCAGTGGACCTCTCACCGTTGCTTTGAAGATGTTGGGTTTTTTTGACGGTAGCAAAAACAGAGAACAAAAAATGAAGAACAAGTAAGCAAGATGCAAGAAATATTTTTACTTGCTCACGAATGTGCAGCAAGGGAGCTCATGGCTTTTAGCTCATTTTGCTCAATTTTTCAATAAGAAAAACAATACATTTATAGCCAAATACATCACCAAGTACTGCCTCCTACCACTAAGTAGCCTAGTAACTTGTAAAACATTGCTTATACACTCAAACAAGCTACCTAAACTAGTCATTTAGCTACCTAAACATATCAAGCTGTCACCAAACTTGTTCATTTTCAACTAGTTTAATTACAATGAAACCAAACAAAAAATATGTTGCTGCAACATGCACAATTGCTGCAGCATGCATACAAGCTGTATGCACTTTTAATAAAAAACATAATAGCAGCATGGTTGGCCATTTTCAACAGAAGAACTTGAGTGGATGTGCCAAAGATTCTCTGGAGGTTTTGAAGTTGGGTTTTAACGATTTCAATGGATCCTTGCCCAGTTTCGTACCATTTTCATCTTTGAGAGAATTAGATGTTGGATATAACCAATTGAGCGGCCATTTCGAAGACAAGTTTGGAGAGTTTTCAAAGCTCAGTGTTTTGAATTTGGAGGAAAATCGATTCACCGGGCCATTGCTTGATCTTTCAAGACTATCATCTTCGAGAAAATTATCTCTTAAAGGAAACCGATTGGAAGGGCCTCTTCCCTTGAGTATCGGGGAAATTTCCCGACTTGTGGTCTTTGATGTCTCCTACAACTCATTGCAAGGTGTCATTTCTGAAGCTCATCTTTCTAATCTTACCAAATTGCAACGTCTGTCCATATCTTTTAATGCTTTGTCATTCCATCCCAGCTCTGATTGGATCCCTCCGTTTCAACTTTATTTTATTGGATTGGCTTCCTGCGATCTTGGCCCCCAGTTTCCCAATTGGCTTAAAAAGCAAGCTAATTTCTCCCATCTTAGATATATCCAACTCAAGCATTTCAGATGCCATCCCCGATTGGTTCTGGAATTTGCCTTCAAGACTCAAGTTTTTAAACCTTTCCTTCAACCAAATCAGCGGCAAAGTTCCAAATATACCACTAGAATTTGAATATCGCCCAGTAATAGATTTGAGTTCGAATCTTTTTTATGGTCCCATGCCTCAATTCTTGAATAATTCGCAAGTGTTGGATCTATCCAACAACATGTTCAATGGATCATTATCTTTGTTATGCACAAAGAGCAGTGGTTTGGCTTTTCTTGACCTCTACAACAACTTGTTATCGGGAGGCATTCCTGACTGTTGGTTCGGATGGTTGGCTATAACAATTATCAATTTGGAGAACAATAATTTATCAGGGGTAATACCCAGTTCATTGGGCTTGGCTTCGGAGCTGAAATCATTGCGTTTAAGGAACACGAGTTTGCATGGTGAAATCCCTCAATCTTTGAAAAGTTGTACTCAATTGAGACTTTTGGATCTGGGGGAAAATAAATTAACGGGAACCATTCCACCATGGATAGGAGAAAGACTTGAGAACTTAATTGTTCCAAGTTTACGATCAAATAAGTTTCACGGTGACATACCTTCAAGTCTATGTCACCAACAGTTTCTTCAGGTATTGGATCTTTCTCTCAACAATATGTCAGGAACCATTCCATCATGCTTTAACAATTTGACCACCATGGCTGACCCTGAGAGCTCAGAAGCAACGATCGAGTTAACGTATAATTATTATGATGAATATGACATGGGGGACAATCATTTCATTACTATTACAGATGGCACCTTCAATGATCATCTATTAGTTATATGGAAACGTGTGGAACAAGAATATGGGAATGTCCTTGGATATTTGAGACTCATTGACTTGTCATGCAATAAACTAAGTGGGGAAATCCCTAGAGAAATAGCAAGTCTACGTGGGTTGATTTCTTTGAATCTTTCCAGAAACATGTTGAAGGGAAGCTTTATTAAGGAGATTGGTCAATTGAAGGCACTAAATTCACTCGATTTGTCAGCAAACAATCTGTCTGGTGTAATCCCGGAAAGCATGTGTGATTTTTCCTCTCTCGGTGTTTTGGACTTATCAAACAACAACTTGTCTGGAAAAATTCCCTTATGCACTCAGTTGCAAACTTTCAATGCTACTTGTTATGCAGGGAATCCGGGATTGTGCGGAGACCCGTTGAACAAATGTCCTGAAGATGAGTCACCAAAACCACCTAACAATGGCGGTACTGAAATGATCACTGAAAGTGATGAAGAATTATTTGAGCCTTTGTGGTTCTTTACCGGAATGACAGCTGGATTTCTTGTTGGATTTTTGGGTGTTTCGGTTCGTTGCTGATTAACAGGTCTTGGAGACATAGATGCTTTCAGCTGGTGAATAAAGTGGGAGATTGGATCAGACTGACAATGGCATTGCAGACGGTCAAATTGCAGCGCAGACTTCAATTGAAAGACTCAGGTATAAACTGCTCTCCATTTTTCTCTCCCTTCTCGTTGGGGTCTGCTTCCAAGTCATATACTAGTTTTAATATATTGTGTTTTTTTATCATAGTTGTGTAATCTTGAATATATATATATATATATTTAATTTCCCATGAATATATATGGACTCTTTTTTTTTTTCTTGTGTTATTATTTTGGCATACCAAAAACATTTGTAAAAAAGGGTGTAATTTCAATTGATACCCAGCGTCGATCAATAAATAATATCTATTTAGGTAAGCAGATAAGGATTAACAACTAACACTTCCCATTAGAAAAAGAAAATGATCAAAGTGATCTTTGTTTTAGTGAACAACAATTAACAAAAGGATTATGTTATTATCCGGATACGACCATTGCCTGCATATAGATTCTTTCCCAGAATATGACCATTGCCTGCAACGTCTTACTGAAAGAATTTCTTCCATCCAGATATCTCCAACTCCAACATTTCAGTTCTGGAATTTGCCTTCAGGACTCCTGTTTTTAAACCTTTCCTTCAACCAAATCAGTGGGAGAGTTCCAAATCTATCGCTAAATTTTGATACTTACCCTTTAATGGATTTGAGTTCGAATCGTTTTTATGGCCCCATAACTCAATTCTTGTCTAATTCGACAGTGTTGGATCTGTCCAACAACATGTTCAATGGATCGTTGTCTTTTTTATGCACAGAGAAGAATAGTTATTTGTCTTATCTTGATCTCTCTAGCTATTTGTTATCGAGCCAGATTCCAGATTGTTGGACTACATACCAGCAATTATCTACTATCAATTTAGAGAACAATAATTTGATAGGGGCAGTCCCCAGTTCTTTGAGATCCATTGAGTACTTGGGAACATTGCGTTTAAGGAACACAAGTTTGTATGGTGAAATACCAATGCTGTAACAGCTGCATTGTTGGTCAACTTGTAACAGTTCTGGACTCTTAAATTCCAATAATCAGATCAAAATGAAGAACAAGACAATGACATATTACTGTTGCAACAGCCAAAAGGATAACTGTTGGGGATCAACCCGATTAAGCAACGAACAAGTTAAAAATAATGGAAAATTTTGAGAAATTGAACACACAAATTTAACGTGAAAAAACCTCTCCGAAGAGGATAAAAAACTACGGGTGATAAGTGCCAAAAGTAACATGTTTTAGCCTCATTCTTAATGCGTTTTTGAACGATTAATCTATTTAAAATAATGAATTTTATGTTCATAATCCTTCAAATTCATGTTTCTATACTTAGAAAAGCATTCGAGAGCGAAAAACAAGCGAAAACCGGACAAAAAGAGCAGGTTTTAGGAGCCACACGAGCTGGACACATGGCCATGGACTAAATCGAAGATAAAAAGGAAAATTTTGGGCAAAAATGTGAATGTTGAAAGAGTTAGGAAGAGATTTATTGGACATAAAACTTTATTTAAATTTAAACTTTATTTTTTTTAGAAATTAATATTTAGGATTATTATTATATTGTTTATATTTATCTTTTAGACTTTATAATTTAGAATTTAATTTGAATCCAATTAGGGAATTATTGTTTAGATTTAATTCAAATTATCTTTTTAGAATTTAATTTGGATCCAACTAGAGTTTTTTCATGAGGGGGCTTCCAATTTTCTACAAAATCTTTCATTCCCCAAACCCCAGCCGTCATAGATTATTGAAGGAAACAACTGAAGAAACACCATAGAAGTCATCTTTGAAGCAGATCTCCACAAAGATTGAAGAGCTCTTTCTAAATTCTTTTGATTTTATTATGAGTTTTTTTTTCATCTTGTGATTATATTATTTTTGAGATGTTTCCATTTATTAGCATGAACTAAATTCCTAAATACCTAGGGGAGATGAACCTTAGGATGAATCCTGTCATTTGATTTCTGATTTTACGCAATAAATACTTAGATTTTGTTCTTAATTATGTGTGCTTAATTCTTGATTTAATATTCTTGAAATATTAATTTTTATTTGATGTGCTTAAATCAGAGGAGGAATAGATCATGTTTAAGAGTAGGTCTAACATAATTGAGTGGAGTTGCATGCAATCCTAAAAATAAGACAACATAAATCTACTGGATTAGAGTCAAATCTAATAGGGGAATTCATAGATCGAATTAATGCGACAATAGGGGTTTTAATTAGAAAAAAAATTCAATTAATCAACCTAAAGTCAGTTGCTTTTATGCTTGAATAGAGATATTAGCATAACTTAGGGATTTCTACGGATCAAAATACTAAGTGAATAAATTGCTTAATTCAGAATGATAACGGCAAATGAAATCTAGATGGAGTCTTTCCTAGGTATTGTTTGCTTCTTGATATAAAAACACTTATTATTTCTCACTTTAATCTTTGACACACTTTTTATCAATTTAGTTAAATTAGTTTAGAACAATCACTTTATTCGACCGGTTAGATAATAGGAAGACAGTTATTACTAGTACTTTTGGTCCTCATGGGAATGATATTTGTGCTTACCGTAACTATACTATTAATTGATAGATGCACTTGCCTTAGTCATATTTTTAGTTAGTTTCGACTGCATCAACGGGCAAAGATAATTTTACTATAATGGCAAAAGAATGAAGAGTACAAAAGATGGAGATAAAAACTAAACCCCAAAAACCCGAAAATAAAGAACTCTCAAAACGTAAACACTAAATTCTCCAAAAGTGTTAGGAGTTCTAAACTATAATGGGTATGTCTAAATGGGTGTCTTTTCTAATGTTGTAAAAGATCCTATTTATAGACTAAATTCTTAAGTCAAATAATAATAAAATAATCTATACTAATAAGAATTTGACTCAAACAACTAAATAGAGTTTAATTGAAACAAATAAACAGAGTTTAATTGAAAGATTATTTCTCAAATTTGACTTGAAATAGGAGTCATAATTCAACAAATCTCCACCTTGACTCATATTTCCACAATGTCATCTTTGCCAAAGCCCGTCACGAGCCTATATTGAACTATGCAGGGAATTAACTGAGTCAAATCTGTGCTTAGGAGCTGGAAGTCTTCTAGCCTTTGACTTGTGCATTGTTGAATCAAAACTAACCCGGGTCTGATTTTCATGAACACAGTGCCCTAACTTTTCAAAACCTACATCCAAAAGAGAACCTCTCTTCAACGAAACAGTCATACACTTTTCCCTCCTATGACCAAGTTGTCTCCGCTCCAAATGAGTTGAGTTCAACTCCGTAAAGGACGAAGGACGTCCGATTTCACCGGTCACTGTAAAACCTTCTAGAATATAAAGACTGCCGATCTTTTTACCTTTTAACAAAATGAGAGCCCCACGAGATACCTTAATGCCATTCGACTCAATGTTGATTCTACAACCTTTTGAGTCTAAAATACTTAAGGAGATGAGATTCTTTCGTAAATCAGGTACATACCTGACATCTGATAGTGTCCTAATCGTACCATCGTGCATCCTAATTTTAACAATACCAATACCAATTACCTTACTGAATGAATCGTTTCCCATGTGCACAACTCCACCTTCAATTGAACTGTATGTGGAGAACTATTCTCTGTTGGGACACATGTGGAAAGAACATCCTGAATCTAAAATCCACTCGGACGTAACCTTGGAGCTTTCGCTCATTGACACTAATAAGAAATCATCACCACTTTCATCGGCCAAATTAGCACCCGCTAAATCTTCCTCGTTACTCTTAGCAACCCTTTTATTTCGCAGTTTATAATAATCTGCTTTGACGTGACCTAATTTCTTACAATAGCGACACCTTTTGTCTCGCTTCTTTGATGCTACCAAAACAGAAGCTTGTTTATCTGCCTTGCTATCTGAACCAAACTCATTGTTGAGTTTGTTTTTGCTCAACAAATGACCCTTCACATCCTCAAACAAGAGTTTATCTCTACCATAAATCAAAATCTCCCTAAAAGACTTGTATGAAGGGGGTATGAAGGGGGTAAAGAGCACAACAATAGCATAGCTTGATCCTCATCATCAATCTGAACCGTAACATTATTTAAATCATTCAAAAGACTAATAAATTGACTGATGTGATCTTTAAAAAGCTTACTTTCGTTCATGCAAAACGTAAATAGACGTTCTTTCAGCACTAAACGGTTAGCCAGAGACTTAGTCGAATAAAGAGTTTCTAGCCTTTTCCACAAGGCGGATGAGGTCTTCTTCAACAATACCTCCTGCAATACCCTATTCGCGAGGCACAACTAGATTGTAGACAAGGCATTTTCATCAAGCTCTTCCCATTCTGACTAATCTAGATTATCGGGCTTTTTCCCGGTAACGACATTTTTCAAACTGGTCTGAACTAGAATTGCCATCATCCGAACTTGCCACAAATTTAAATTTGTGTTACCATAAAACTTCTCAATATCGAACCTTGTTGCTACCATCTCTGAACGGGCTGATCTGCGAAAAGCGAACTAGCTCTAATACCACTTGTTGGGGATCAACTCGATTAAGCAACGAATAAGTTAGAAATAGCAGAAAAAATTGAGAAATTGAACACACAAATTTAACGTGGAAAAACCCCTCCGAAGAGGATAAAAAATCACAGGTAAAGATAATTTTACTATAATGGCAAAATAATAAATAGTACAAAAGATGGAGATAAAAACTAAATCCCAAAAACCCGAAAATAAAGAATCCTCAAAACGTAAACACTAAATTCTCCAAAAGTGTTAGGAGTTTTAAACTATAATGGGTATGTCTAAATGGATGTCTTTTTTAAGGTTGTAAAATATCCTATTTATAGGCTAAAGTTTTAAGTCAAACAATAATAAAATAATCTAGAATAATAAGAATTTGACTCAAACAACTAAACAGAGTTTAATTGAAAGATTATTTCTCAAATTTGACTTGAAATAGGAGTCATAATTCAACAATAACAATTTTAGTAGAATCATTACACCGTGAATAGGAGAAAGACTGGAGAATTTGATTGTTCTTTGTCTATGATCGAATGAGTTTAATGGAGACATACATTCAACTTTATGTTGCCAACAGTTTCTTCAAGTATTGGATCTTTCTCTCAACAATATCTCAGGAACCATTCCTTCATGCCTCAGCAATTTGACTGCTACGGCTCCCCTTGGAAGTTCAGAAGCAACAATCCAGTTGACGTATTATTATGTTGACATTGATGACACGGGACAATAATTCCAAATTTTGGGCATATGGTGGCACCTTCGATGACCATCTATTAATTATAAAAAAGGTTTGATTATAAGTTATATTCATTGTCGTTTTTGTTAATAATATCTATTCTGGAAATACGATTAATTTTTTAAGGTACCTTCATAGGTAAAGAAACATAGAAATAAGTATTTGGTGGAGGTTTATTGCTTAGTCGTTTCCAGGAAACAACAAGGAAAGCAGTACAGTGAGTGAAGCAGCCAATTTTCCACTGCAAAATAATAAATAAGTAAATAATAAACAGTATTTGGACAATATGGTCAAAGGATTACTTATTAGCTACACGCTCTCTTTGGAACTACCGTTTCAGAGTGCATTGTTGCCATTGATTTTGTGTCTTCGTGGAAGGGAGAGGAGCTCATTTCCATTTTCACCTATGCCTTGCACTTCTGATTGCGCTATTTGCTGTTGGTTTCGGTATGGGTGTCAAAAATCAGACTGTGAGGTGTAATGTAGCAGAGAGGCGAGCTCTCCTTGATTTCAAGAAAGGTCTTATCATTGAGGGAAACCTCCTAGTTTCACGGACAATCGAAGAAGAAGAGTGTTGCAAGTGGAAA
>CM076909.1:1994820-2015820 GCA_039519145.1 Kokia cookei | reverse complement strand
ATATTGGACCGACCTTTGGCTGGGAAAATATTCTTCTTAGCTCTTCATTGACTCGGTGTAAAAATTCCCTTAACGGTTCAAGCTATCAACAGTGTCTGCTGGGCCAATTTTCACCAATTGGGCAAAACTATCAAAAAATCATCAAATTTTTGCTTAGTATTTATAAAAATAATTGAAAATAAATATGTTGGAAATTTTAGCACAAATTAATTATTTATAATTAAATTGTATTTTTCGACATTAATTATTCAGAATTTACGTGAATTTAGGTTAAAAAAATATAAAAAAAGTCTATATTTTCATCGTTCAACGCCCTTAAACTTAATTCATTGCTCATCTCGGGTAATGCAAAAATCACAAAAGAGTTGATCATTTCTCCTCACACTTACAAATTCAAAATAATTAAGTATAAAAACAAGAATTTAGAAATTATGTAGTTCAAGTATTTTTTAATTTAATTATCTTCAATTATCATCATGTTTATCTCAATAAAAACATGTCAAAATCCTATCACTAAATTTTTATTCCCTAGGTAAAACCAAACTACAATAATAAAGTTTAACTTATACCTTCATATGTTGAACATAGCAATTTCTCTCCACTAATGTAGGTACCTTTGAAATCTTGAATCATATAGGTCTTTTGCATAGTTTCTAATGGGGCTAAGCTAGGGGTAGGAAAAAGATAGATAAATTTAGCTAAAACCCTAAACTCAACTTGCAGCAGACCTTTAATTTCACCAACTCTTTTGAACTTTGAATGCTCATGCTCATGCTCTTTTTCTCTTGAGTACATATGCTCTACTCTTTTTCTTTTTCTTTTTTTAAACATCATTTTTGTATGTACTATACTTTTGTTAAGCATTTTGGTACTTCTTAACTCCTCCAAACTTATTTTTAGAATATAATCTTGATAAACTGAGTCTAGTAGTTGGGACAGTTTAGAGATAAGTATAAGAGATAAGATGGCTTATAATTGTAAGGTACAAAAAAAATCAGGCCATATAGTCTCAAAGTTGGCTTCAAGGGATAACATTATTAAGGTTGGCTTGAAAGACTCAAATGATCCAAATAAATGTTGCCTAAATCATTTTCAAAATTTCATGCTTCCTATGATTTCGCCTCAAGAAATTACTAAGTCAATTCTAGAGACTTAAACTTTCATGCATATCTAGTTCTATAAGGAATTAAAAATTTTATGATATGATTTACATATTTTATTAAGAGTAGCATTCTTATCATGGTTCAGCTTAACATCATAACCACTGAGATAATTAAATTTTATTTTTACTAAAGCTTTAACATAATTAACATAAATAAAAAATTTCAAGTAAAATTATAACTAAATTCATAAAATAAAAAGGAATAATACTTATTAAGAAGTTTTCGATTTGCAGTCCCCCTACTTAAGTTGAACAATGTCCCCATTGTTAAAAACAATAGAGAAAGTAAAAATAAGAGCGAATAAATATTGTGCACCAGGTAGGATCATGAAAGAGGAGGTGCGTCAATTTGACTGCTTAAGTACCAAGCTCTTCAATGTCCAATCCTAGACATGTACATATTTATTACCACACTTTTATTTTTCTAAGTTGCTCAATTATTGTCTTCAACCTCTTAATTTATTATGCAAGAATTAAAACTAACCTAGTGACCTAATCCTAAATTCATTCAAGAATTAAATACTGAAAATAAAATAATAGAAATTAAAGAAAAGACAAGTTCCTCCATTTTATTTATGTTCAGATCCCCTAGACTTTGATTCTTCTTTTGCTTCATAGTCCTTATTGTTGCTCGAGTCACCTTGCTCCTTCTTCGCCATTGGAGCCTATGATTCGAATATGTAACTTGGAAATTGAGGTACAAAGATAAATGGGTCACGCAATACTTTTTCAAGTGCACTTTTAAATGCATTGTAACAGCCCGGTTTTCAGTGGTGTCGAAAACAGTGATTCCGGGATCACAACTCCGACAAGTCGAGTCGTAAAATTTATTATTTTAATATTTATGATTTCATTAGCATCGTATTAAATTTTGGTTAAGGAATTTTATTGTTTGGATAGTTAATTAAGTAAAAAGGACTAAATCGTAAAAGGTTTGAAAATGGAATTTTATTAACTAAGAGTAGTGGATGATGATTAAAAAATTAAGTAAATCACTTAAGTAGTAAATAATCCATGAGGATCGAGATGGATGGTAACGGGTTGGAAAAATTAAGAGAAAAATGTTAACTTAAGAAGGGTAAAATAGTAAAAGGTCAAATTATAATGTTTAATCATAAAACTTAAGAAAATAGATTTCAATTTTCTTCATCTTCATTGCTGAAAACCCTAGAAGCAATTGGAGAAGCTTCATTGAACTTTTCCTTATTTGAACTACGATCGTACTTCAAATCACGGAAAGGAAATTAGTGGAGTACTCCCCGAAGTCTAATCGCAACTGTAAATTAGTCCTGTAAGTTTGTAATGTTAAATTCTTACTAGTATCTACTTATAACTTCTTCCTTTATAATTGTTGATGATTGGAACGACAACTAAAGATGTGAAAGATGAAAACAACAGAAGAAGAATTAACCGACCTTGTGCCAAAGTTGAATGTTTTGATGATTGAGGTCTTGCATTTGTTGTGGATTCTCTAAGGCATCATGAGTCATTGTAAAGTGAATAGAATCCAATAATGGATTACAGGCCCTACGATGGTTGAGATTTATGCCTGAGCGCATATTCTCGTCAGCTTAGTGTGAGCAGCATCGTAGGGAATAAATATACCATGTCGATGGCTAAGAATAGCATCGAATACTGGTAACAGGCATGACCTCTAGGTCAATAGGGAGTAAAATGAACATCATGACCTTATAGTCAATAGGGAGTAAAACGAATAACAATCACTAAAGTCAGTCTTGTTTTGGCTCATCAGATTTATAGATATGTTTACCTCATATTATTCGGTAAATTGTTGAACCTTGCGAATTTATTAAACTATGTTGCTTACCAATGAAACTGTTGTTGTTTTGTAGATTTCATTTTGCGACTTGAAGATTGGATCATCTAGACGACATCACACTATCTTGGGAGCTTATTCGGTAGTATTTACATCACTCGATTATATGACATGTAGTAGGATGATGTCATTTGTGTATGCTTATTTTGAGACTATGATACTTGTAAATCCTTGTTTAAATGTCGAACTTTGAATGCTTGATGAATGTTGTAGGTGACATTTAGTACTTAAATATTATGCTAGGTATTGTACTTGAACACTAATGTGTTGTCCATTTTACCTTATGTTTATGTATGAATATTATGAATGAATTTGTGTAAAATTTGAGAATTTTGCATACTTGTTTCAGTAGAACTCCTGTATGTATCAGTACAAGTACAGGGTAGGAGAGAGGTTGTTTATTGACTTAAGTTATATCTATAGTTGTACTTTAACTTTTGGTAGTTCTGTGCATGTTTGTATCGATAGTTAGAATACTAGTATCGGTAGAAGTTGCAGGATAGAATTTTTAGCTCTCTAGAGTTTTTAGTACCGGTAGAAGCATAAATAGTTTCGGTAGATGTTACACTTGTGTCGGTATAACTGTCATAGGTATCGGTAGAAGTCTATACTATTTCTAAATTTCTTACTAACTTGACTACTACCGGTACATGTCCAACAGGTACCGGTAAAAGTCTCCAAAAATCTTGAAAATGACATCTTTGCCCTTGGTAAATTGTGCTGATTATCAAATAATGATTCATGACATTTGGAATGAAATTCTTTGATAAAAATAAAGTTTGAATAATAATTATGTTAAAGATAAACAGTAATAAATGAATAGTAAGACATCGAAACCCTAATCGATATGGTATCAGAGCTTTTAGTTTAGCCGTTTCTTAGACTATAATAACTGTGTTTTATGCTTTAGAAGTACATGCCATATGAACCTGTGATAGTGTGATATAGATGGATCTGATCTAATTATAGTTCTTGAAGATAATCGCAGAATGTCTGACTTAGAAAGAGAGAAAGCTAATGAGGTAAATAGTAATGTCTCGACTAATGATTTTGGAGCTAGTCACGGAGCGTCGATATTATCGATGATAGAAAATAAAGCAAAGAATATTTTTTCGGACTGATGGGGTAGTGGTTCTCGGAGTTCATGAGAAACAACCCGATGGCACCATCTCCTTCACCTCCTGTTGCACAACCTGCTGCTCGATCGGTAGTACCTCCAGCTATGCCTCCTCCTCTAGTGTTGGAAAAGAGACGTCGCATTCTGTTGGACATGGTTAGAAAATATGGTGTAGAAGAATTTCGAGGAAACATAGAAGACAACCCTTGCAGAGCTGAATACTGGTTAGAAAACACACTAAGAGACCTGAACGAGATGACTTTTCCTTTAGAAGACTACCTGAGGTGTGTAGCTTCGTTATTGAAGGATGAGACTTACAATTGGTGGATGAAAATTTTAGCAGTGATGCTTGAGAATGAGGTTACCTGGGAATTTTTCCAAGCATAGTTCAAAAAGAAATATGTCAGTAGAAGGTACTTGGATAAGAAAAAGAAAGAAACTCTAGAATTGAGATAGGGAAACAACACAGTGATAGAATATGAGCGACAATTTGTTCAACTTAGTAAGAATGTTGGGAGATTGTATCGACAGATGAGGCAATGTGTGTTCATTTTGAAGACGGGTTGAATGACGAGAACAAGATGATGATAGGAGGATCTGAGCTGCGACCGTTTGTGGTTCTTACAGATATAGCTCAAAAAATGGAAGAAATTTACGACAACAAGAGACAGAGAGAGAAGAGGTTTTGAGAGTTTGGAAGTAAGAATATTACTAAAACTTTTTCTATGCCACCACCGAAGAAATTCAGAGAAAATAAAACTCATGAGGTAGTTCCTTCTAGACTTTTGAGCAGGAGTAGATTGGGACCATCAGGGTCTAAAATTTATAACCGTACTACAGCCAGTGTAGATAGTATCCGAAATGTGCCGAACCTATCATGTGATCATTATGGAAGATACCATGCGGGTGAATGATGAAAGATAAAAGAAGCTTGTTACCGTTGTGAGGGTACATATCATTTCATATGAAACTACCCGATGACTTCGGAGGTAAAAGAGAATCAAAGTGTGAAACCCCCTATTACTCCGTCAAAAGGTAAACGCCTTGGACAAAGCAGCAGTACAGGCATAAATCGAGGTGATAAAAAGGGTAATGTAACCTAATTTGAGGCTTGGGCACCTGCACGAACATATGCCATCAGAGCTAGAGAAGAGGCTACCGCTCCTGATGTTGTGATCAATATATTTTACCTTTTTAATGATATTGTATGTGCACTAATTGATCCAGGATCGACTTGTTTATATATATGCACTGCATTAGCTACTAATAAGAAACTGTCAGCAGAGTCAACTGAATTTGATGTTCAAGTCACAAACCTATTGGATCATAGTGTCATTGTTAATTTGATATGTCACAAATGTCTATTGAAAGTCAAGGGTTGTGAATTTTCCGTTGACCTAATGTTGTTACCTTTTACCGAGTTCGATGTGATCTTAGGTATGGATTGGTTATCTGAACATGATGCAGTAGTGAACTGCAAACGAAGAAAAATTAATTTGAAAAGCCCGACAGGCGAAGTGATTACAATGGAGTCTGACAGACTGAACAGTGGAACCAGAATGATCTCAGTAATCTCAGCTCAGAAAATGGTTAGCAAAGGTTACGAAGCATTTTTGGCATATATTCTCGACTCACGAGTTTTAGGGACAAAATTGAAACAGGTACCTGTGATTAATGAGTTTACAAATGTATTCCCAGAAGAATTACCAAATTTGCCACAGATCAGAGAGTTAGAGTTTGGTATTGATCTATTACTGGGTACTACACCGATCTCGATTCCACTAGAATGAGACCAATAGAATTAAAGGAATTAAAGGCTCAGTTGCAAGAATTGTCAGACAGCGGTTTTATACGGTCGAGTATGTCGTCTTGGGGTGTGCCAGTGTTGTTTGTGAAAAAGAAGGATGGCTCGATGTGAATGTGTATTGATTATAGACAGTTGAACAAGGTAACAATCAAGGATAAGTACCAGTTGTTTCATATTGACGAGTTATTTGATCAGTTGAAAGGTACAATAGTATTTTCCAAGATAGATCTTCGGTTAGGGTATTACCAGATGCGAGTAAAAGATTGCGACGTGATGAAAATAGCAGTCAAGACCAGTTATGGGCATTATGAATTTCTGGTAATGCCATTTGGGCTAACCAACACCCTAGTAGCATTTATGGATTTGATGAACCAAGTGTTCCAACCTCAATTAGATAGATTTGTGGTTGTATTTATCGATAACATATTGGTTTATTCTAGAAAATAGTCTGAGCATACCAAGCATTTGAGGGAGGTGTTACAGATCTTGCGAGAAAAATAGTTCTATGCAAAATTCAGCAAATGCGAATTCTGGCTACGAGAAGTTGGATTTTTGGGTCATGTGGTATCCGCAGAAGGAATACGGGTTGATCCAAACAAAATTTCAGCTATTATTGATTGGAAGGTTCCGAAGAGCATTACTGAAGTACGTAGCTTTCTAGGTTAGCAGGTTACTATCATCAATTTGTGAAAGATTCCTCTATCATAACCTTGCCGTTGACAAAGTTCCTACAAAAGAACATACAATTTGTTCGGTCAAAGAAGTGCCAACAGAGTTTTGATCAGCTTAAGATGATGTTAATAGCAGCTCCGATACTAACTCAGCCTGAATTAGGAAAGGAATTTGTGGTTTATAGTGACACGTCTTTGAATGGTTTGGGTTGTGTATGATGCAAGGTAGAAAAGTAATAGCTTATGCCTCTCGACAATTAAAGTTGCATGAGAAAAACTATCCGACTCATGATTTAGAGTTAGCTGTCATTGTCTTTGCACTAAAAATCTGGCGTCACTATCTGTATGGTGAGAGATGCCACATATACACTGATAATAAGAGCTTGAAATATCTGTTGATGCAAAGGGAGTTGAATTTACGGCAGCGCTATGGTTGGAGCTATTAAAAGACTATGATCTTGTGATTGACTATCATTCGGGGAATGCAAATGTTGTTGTGGATGCTCTGAGCCAGAAGTTATTATTCGCATTGAGAACAATGAATGCTCACTTGTCATTGGAGAGTGATGTCTCTGTCACTACTGAACTGAAGACGAGATCGTTTTACAATGGATTCGAGAGTTGTAGGAAAATGATCCAAAGCTTGTGCTAAAAAGGAACAGATACAGAGTGACGCCACCATAGGGTTCACAATTGATACGGATGGAATGTTGTATTTCAAAGGAAGAGTGTGTATTCCTAACGAATCAGATCTAAGACGAGACATTCTGACTAAAGCTCATAGTAGTACTTATTCCATTCATCCGGGAAGTGTGAAAATGTATAACGACCTGAAGAAGATATATTGGTGGCCAGGTATGAAACGAGAAATCTCTGAATTTGTGACTAGATGTCTGGTGTGTCAGCAAGTAAAACTGAGCATCAGGTACCGTCTGGATTGTTGCAGCCTATTACCATTCTTGAGTGAAAATAGGAACGAGTCACAATGGATTTTATTACGAGATTACCGGTGACACCGAGGAAGAAAGATTCAATCTGGGCGATAGTCGACAGATTGACTAAGTCAGCCCACTTCATTCCTATTCGAGTGGATTATCTATTAGACAAGTTGATCGAGTTGTATGTATCCGAGATCGTAAGATTGCATGGGGTACCAATATCTATCATCTTTGATAGAGATCCATGTTTCACCTCGAGGTTCTAGGGTAAGCTACATAAAGCTTTAGGAACTAGGTTGAATTTCAGCACAGCGTATCATCCACAGACAGATGGTCAGTCTGAGCGAGTGATACAGATTTTAGAAGATATGTTACGACGTTGTATAGTCGAGTTCGAGGGTGGTTGGGAGAAATATTTACCTCCGGTAGAGTTTACTTACAATAACAGTTATCAATCTAATATTAAAATGGCACCGTTTGAGGCACTATATGGTAAGAAATGCAAAACCACTTTGTATTGGTCTGAGTTGAGCGAGCCTAAGCTGGTTAGAGCTGACTTGATACTTGAGGGTGAAGAGAAGGTCCAGATAATCCATGACTGTATAAAAGCAATGTATGACCGAAAAAAGTCATACGCGATCCTAAAAGAAAAGATATAGAGTTTGCAGTGGGAGATCGAGTTTTCCTAAAAGTTTCACCTTGGAAGAAGGTGCTATAATTCAACAGGAAAAGGAAGTTAAGTCCACGATTTATTGAGTCGTATGAGGTCATGGAACGGGTTGGTCCTATAGCATATAAGTTGGCTTTACCAACAGAATTAGAGAATATTCATAATGTATTTCACATTTCGATGCTAAGACGGTACAAATAAAACCCTTCTCATGTGATTAGTCCCATGGAGGTTGAGATTCAGCCAGATTTGTCGTATTCAGAGGAACCAATTAGAATACTGGCATGCGAAGTAAAAGAGTTACAAAACAAAAGAGTACCGCTGGTGAAAGTATTATGGAATTGTCACGGGTTGGAGGAAGTCACTTGGGAGACAGAGGCTTTGATGAGATCATAGTACCCTAACCTGTTCACTGGTAAGAAATTTCGGGACGAAATTTCCCTAAAGGGGTAGAATTGTAACAACCCGATTTTCAGTGGTGTTGGAAACAGTGATTTTGGGATCACAACTCCGACAAGTTGAGTCTTAAAATTTATTATTTTAATATTTATGATGTCGTTAGCACCGTATTAAATTTTGGTTAAGGAATTTTATTGTTTGGATAGTTAATTAATTAGAAAGGATTAAATCGTAAAAGGTTCGAAAGTGGAATTCTATTAACTAAGAGTATTGGATGATGATTAAAAGATTAAGTAAAGCACTTACGTAGTAAATAAACCATGAGAATTGGGATGGACAGTAATGGGCTGGAAAAATTAAGAGAAAAATGTTAATTTAAGAAAGGTAAAATAGTAAAATGTTAAATTATAATGTTTAATCATAAAACTTAAGAAAATAGATTTATTTTCTTAGTTTTCTTCATCTTCATTTTCGAAAAACCCTAGAAGCCATTGGAGAAGCTTCATTGAACTTTTCCTTGTTTGGACTATGATCGTACTTCAAATCGCGGAAAGGGGAAATTAATGGAGTAGTCCTTGAAGTTTAATCGCAATTGCAAATTAGTCTTGTAAGTTCGTAATGTTAAATTCTTACTAGTATCGATTTATAACTACTTCCTTTATAATTGTTGATGATTGGAACGACAATTGAAGATGTGAAAGATGGAAACAGCAGAAGAAGAATTACCTGGCCTTGTGCCAAAGTTGAATGTTCCGATGATTGAGATCTTGCATTTGTTGCGGATTCTCTAAGGCATCGTGAGTCATTTTAAAGTGAATAGAATCCAAGAATGGATTACAGGCCCTACAATGGCTGAGATTTATGCCCGAGCGTATATTCTCATCAGCTTAGTGTGAGCAGCATCGTAGGGAACAAAAATACCGTGTCGATGGCTAAGAATAACATCGAATACTAGTAACAGGCATGACCTCTAGGTCAATAGGGAGTAAATGAGCATCATGATCTTTGAGTCAATAGGGAGTAAAATGAATAACGAGCACTAAAGTCAGTCCTGTTCTGGCTCAGCACATTTATAGTGATGTTTACCTCATGTTATTCGATAAATTGTTAAACCTTGCGAACTTATTAAGTTATGTTGCTTACCAGTGAAATTGTTGTTGGTTTGTAGATTTCATTTTACAACTTGAAGATCGGATCATTTGGAAGACATCACACTATCTCGAGAGCTCATTCGGTAGTTTTTTCATCACTCGGTTATATGGCATGTACTAGATGATGTTGTTTGTGTATGCTTATTTTGAAACTATGATACTTGTAGATCCTTGGTTAAATGTCGAACTTTGAATGCTTGATGAATGTTGTAGGTGACATTTAGTACTTAAATATTATGCTAGGTATTGTACTTGAACACTAATGTGTTGTCCGTTTTACCTTATGTTATGTATGAATATTAACGAACTTGTGTGAAATTTAAGAATTTTGCATACTTGTTTCGATAGAAGTCCTATATGTATCGGTACAAGTACTGGGTAGAAGAGAGGTTGTTTACTGAATTGAGTTGTATCAGTAGTTATACTTTAAGTTTCGGTAGTTTTGTGCATGTTTATATCGGTAGTTTGAATACTAGTATCAGTAGAAATTGCAGGGTAGAATTTCTAGCTCTCTAGAGTTTTTAGTACCGATAAAAGCATAAATAGTTTTGGTAGATGTTGCACTTGTGTCGGTAAAACTGTCACAAGTATCGATAGAAGTCTGTACTATTTCTAAATTGCTTACTAACTTGACTACTACCTGTACTTGTCTAACAGGTATCGATAGAAGTCTCCAAAAATCTTGAAAATGACCTCTTTGCCCTTGATAAATTGTGCTGAGAATGGAATTTTTTAATAAAAATAAAGCTTGAATAATAATTATGCTGAAGATGAATAGTGATAAATGAATGGTAAGGCACCAGAACCCTAATCAATGTTGTTTTTCGGGTTTTAGGTGTTACATGCACCATCTCGTATCTTTGTGTATCTCCAATACGATTATTATTGCCATTGCATGTGTTGTCTGCAATCCATCATCTTTGATAACTCATTTCGAAGTTCAATTTGTGGTGACTATGGTCTCGGTATGGGTATGTCAGGCTCGAACATTCTTTTAGTAGACTTTGGCTCATCATGCATTCCAATTGGTTCTGTCATCGAAAGATCTTCTTCAATTTCTACAAGACCTTCGTTAGGATCTTCTTCTTCGTCAGGATCTTCTTTTTCAGGATTGTCTACTTCTTCAACTTGTTGTTAAAGAATGAAGTTTCCTGCTACTCGATGTAGACCACAATTAGTAAATGCTTCTTCACTATATCGTGTTTTATTTATGTTCCCAAGAATTTCAGCTTTTAAGCACAACATCGTGATCGTGAATGGGAAATATGCTTGACCAGAACATGTCGCGGCATAGTTTCTAATTTCTTTGATGACGATCTATCCCACATCGATGGTGTTTGCCTTCATAATCGAATAAAGCAACACCATTCGTTCCAATGAAACAGTAGTTCCTTCTGGAATAGGCATGAGATTGAATCGAATGAAGTAAAACCACACTTTTGCTAATGGTGTCAAGCTTTCTCTACGACATGTATGGATTTCGCTCTTTAACACCATCCATTCAGACCCTAGAACTGTAAGTTCTCAAAGAATTTCTTGCAATTTCTCAGCCTCTAAGTTCTTCAACAAAATAGATTACTCGTCTTCACCGAAATCAGGTAAGTCAAAGAACTCATTGATGGTGCTTGACTTCAATGGTACCTTGATTCCTCGAACGAGAATTTCTATAAGTTCAGTTAAGGTAAAATTTGCATAAAATTCTTGAACCAATTCCTCATCTGAACACGGGCACTTTTCACAAAATAATCTCCAGTTCAGAGCTTCAACAACTTGTCGGATATTTGCCATGAATTTGGTATATTTACTTTCTTCTCAAGTAAACCCTTTCTCAGGCAACATCTTCTGATTTTTGAACATACTATCATATCTTGCCTTAGCTTCTGCACTATGAAATTTGTTAGGCACTTCTTCAATTGTGGCACGAGTTCTCTTGTGCGGTATGATTTTAAGCTGATCAAAAATAAGATGGGCACAAATATTTTTCTAAAATTTTATTAGTATAAAATATTAACCATTTAAAAGAAATTAAAAAGTAAATAAATTAAACATTAGAAAAAATAAATTTCTTTTACCAATTTTTGATGAATAAAATCCAAATTAAATAAAAAAGAAAATATTTTAAATCTAGGGTAAGTTCGGTGGGTAGCTTAAGTGTTTAGGGTAAAAGGGCACACAGCCTAGGCTCTAGGGCGTGTGGTGCGCACGAGCATGGAGTTTGGTGCACAAGGGTTCTCAGCAGCAGAAGCAGTAACACTCGATAGCTGTAGCATGCCTGGGTAGCAGCAGCAGCTCACCTAGACACTCAAGCTTGTGACACGCGGATCAGTTGAAGCAAGGGTGATCAGGTATGGGCACTTGCGACTAAGGGTAGCGATGACACCTGATGTTGCTCGATGACCTTCGACGGCTTTTGATGGTGGCTACTGTCGGCACTAGGTAATAGGTGTCGGATGGTTTGAATGATGAACTCATGAAAAGGTAAGGTATTTATAATGCATGGAGTGTAATTCTCATTCAAACTTTCTCATTATTAAATTATTAAACAACCTAAGTCCTACTTTAAGTTAATAACATTTAACATAAAAATATTAATTGTTATTACTTAATTTATTTGAATTAAAATTTCTAAAATAAATCCTAATTAAACTTTGGTAATAATTAATATAAATCATAAAATTTAATTTATAATTTTATATTAAGTATTATCAAATTTTGAAAAATAAAAATAAATAACATAAAAATAAATAAATAAATGAAAACTTTATTTTTAGCTATTTTAAAAATTATTTACAAAAAAAGATAGCTAATTTTAATATTTACAAATAGCACAACCAAATTTTACAAAAAATTCAATTAAGTCCTTGAACTTAAAATAATTTGAAAATTGGGTTGTAATTAAAAACTTGGATAAAAAAAATTGACCCTTTTTATTTGCAAAATTCAAAATAAAAAATTTATTTTCTGACTTAGGAAATAATTTCTCAAAAAATTATGTTAAAATTAATTTCCAGGAAAGGTTGGAGGAGTCACAAACGGTCCCGCTTAAGTTTCAAACTCTTAGACAAAATTTATTTCAACATACTAGTCTAGAAAATATAACCTAAGTTCTTTATTAAAATGAAAAAAAATTAAGTATCTGATAAAATGAGCGATGCTTCATTTCGCTCAAGTTTATTACCCCAATAATGTTTCAATCTCTAGGCATTAACTCTAAAAATACCTTGCTTACCATAGAGTTCAACCACTCCGTATGGAAAAACTTGATGAATAGTGAATGGACCGAACTAACGTGATTTCAATTTACTTGGAAAGAATTTCAATCTAGAGTTAAACAATAAAACTTGCTGACTTGCTTCGATCTCTTTGACTCGAATATGGTTGTCATGACATCGTTTTAATCTTTCTTTGCATAGATTGACATTGTCATAAGAGAACATTCAGAATTCTTCTGACTCATTGAGTTGAAGCATTCGTCTCTCTTTAGCAAGCTTGGGATCCAAATTAAGCTGTTAGAGAGCCTAATAAACTTTGTGTTCTAACTCCAAAGGCAAATGACATGCTTTTCCAAATACTAACCAAAAGGGAGACATCTCTAAAGGTGTCTTAAATGTTGTTCTGTATGCCCATAAAGCATCGTCCAATCTCTTAGACCAATCTCGTCGATTCGGACGCACTACCTTCTCGAGTATGCCTTTAATTTCTTTATTCGCCAACTCAACTTGCCCATTCATCTATGGATGGTAAGCTGTAGCAACCTTGTGTCTTATTTCGTGTTTATCGAGTAACCACTTCAACCATTTGTTCTAAAAATGGGACCCCTCATCATTGATGATGGCTCTAGGAGTTCCAAATCGTGTGAACATATGCTTTTGTAAAAATTTCTTCACTACTTTGGCATCATTTGTCAGATATTTCTCGGCCTCAATCCATTTTGATATGTAGTTGACTGCTTCCAGGATATACTTGTTACCAAATGACGGAGGGAATGGACCAAGAAAGTCAATACCCCAAACATCAAATAATTCCACTTCCATGATATTTGTTCGAGGCATTTCATTTTTGTTAGTGACATTTTCAACCCTTTGACATCGGTTATAGCTTCTGACATTAGCGTACGCATCTTTGAATAATGTCGGTCGAAAGAATCCAGCTTGTAATGCTTTGGCCATAGTACGTGAACCTTCAAAGTGTCCTCCACTTAGAGCTATGACACACTGATATAATATTGCTCGTACTGCATCTTCTACCACACATCTTCTAATCTGCATAGTTCTTAAACAAATACGACTCTTACCAGAAGTAATACTTAGCATAATGAAAGAACTCTTCCTTTATTGATATGTCTTATCATAGGGAATCAAACCACAAGCTAAGTAGTTAGCAAAATTAGCAAACCAAGGGGTGTTATGACTTACCTTGGGTATTTATTCATCAGGGAACATCTCTTTTATAGGTATAAGAGTTTAATTTTCTTCTCGTGGCTCCAATCTAGACAAGTGATCGGCTTTGGGTTCTCTACACCTCTTCAATCTTGAATCTCTAGATTGAACTCTTGAAGTAGTAGGATCTAACGAATCAGTCTCGACTTAGCATCCTTCTTGGCAAGTAAGTATTTAATTACCGAATGATCTGTAAAGATGATCACTTTTGTACCTTAGCATTCTTCATGGCAAGTAAGCATCTAAACTTGTCAAAAGCAAACACAATAGCAAGTAATTCTTTCTCGGTTACAGTATATTTTAGCTTTGCTCCTGACAAAGTCCGACTTGCATAGTGGGGTTCAGTCTCCATTGTTTGTCAATCATCCCTTTCTTGTCATCTTCAAGGATAATCCTATGCATGCATACGGATGGACTTATACCACAAATTTCGAATTTGGTCCATCCAATAGCCTTTTCGAATTTCTTCAACACTTTAATCAATTTTTGTTCTCGCTCCTTGGTTAGTTGTGTTGAAATAATCACAGGCAAAGTACAAGCGTCACCTAAATAAACATTTTTCAAGTGTGAAGGTAATACCTTAAACTCTAATTTGGGTGGCTCTTCAATCAACGCTTTTGGTTCAACATAATCTCTGCTTTCTAACTCCGAAGATTAAAAACGAGGTTGTGGATTAAATCCCCTCGAGTTAGCTTCCAGCAAAGCTAAGTTTTCTTCCCCCTCTTAATCACTTTGAGGGTCTATCAGCAAGATTCTTTCTAAAGGATCTTCAACAGAGTTGAATTCCTCTTTAATGATTAACTCTTCTAACTTGGACACTGTAGAACATTCATCAACTACATCAAGAAATCTCATAGACTTAAAAACATTAAACGTTACCTGATCATCCTAAACACACATAGTTTGCTTGCCCTTCTGTACATCAATAAGGGTCCTTCCGGTTGCTAGGAACGGCCTTCCTAAGATGATTGACACTCCTTTATCTACTTCAAAGTCAAATGATAAAGTTAGAAGGAAAAATAAACTTATCAACTTGAACCAATACATCTTCAAGTTTTCCTTCAAGATATGTTATAGATCGATCGGCTAACTAAAGCGTAACCGTAGCTAGTTTAACTTGACTTATCCCTAACTTTCTGAATATCAACAAAGGCATTAAGTTAATGCTCACACCCAAATCACAAAATGTTTTACCACAATAAGTTGCTCCAATGTTGCATGGTATGGTAAAACATCCAGGATCCTTCAACTTTAGGGCTAGTTTGTCTTGAATATATGCACTACATTCCTTCATTAGGGTAACTGTCTCAAATTCTCCAAGTCCTCATTTCTTCGATAGGATATCCTTTATGAACTTGACATAATTCGGTATTCGCTCAAGTGATTCTACCAACGGAATGTTGATATGAAGTTGCTTTAGTACGTCAAGGAACTTCTTGAAGTGGACTTCTTGGTTCTGCTTTTAAAGTCTGTAAGGGTAAGGTGGTGGAGGATTTCTAACTTGAACTGGTTGCTTCCTCTTCTGTGGCACTTCTACATCTAATGAGGTCGTTAGATCATCAGACTTGACTGGTTTAGAAGTCTCTTTCTTAGTATTCATCGGTTTTGGTTTGACAAAGTTGGAGTTTCAACACGTGGTTGAACTTTCACTGATTCTTGAGAATCGATTTACTCTTCTTCTACTTCAAACACATTAGGTTGCAACATCTTTCCGCATCTCAATGTTAATGCTTTACAGTGCTCCTTCCCTGGATTTCTTGGATTCTTCGTACCACTTGGCAAAGCACCTTGTGGACGGTTCTTCAGTTCAGTGGGAAGTTGCCCCACTTGATTCTCCAAATTCCTTAGAGTTGCATCATTCTTTGCCATATATGCCTTCAATAAACTCTCTAAGTTGTTGGAAGATTCAACTTGTTGTGGCTTCTAAACTTGTCTGGTAAATCCTTGTGGCTAGGCTGGTCTTGATTGATCATAAATGTTATTGGGTCCAGTCGCTTGATTCCTCCATGAGAAATTAGGGTGATTTCGATAAGATGGGTTGTAAAAATGTGACTGCAGTCCCTTCCTACCTTGGTTTTGGTTCTGATTTCCCATGTAGTACACAAATTTTGGTTTAATCAACAAATTGGTTAGAAAAGAGATAATATTTGTGAAGGATATTAATCTAAAGTATTAATCAAAACTAAATTAATCTAAGTTAAAAATATAATTAAATTCCAATGCTCGATTTCTAAAGGTTTAATCAATATGACATAAATGTGTCAGGCAAATTTCTTTAATTACTTAATTAAATCTAAATAATGTTCATGCTTGTTATGAATTAATATTCACGGCAACCCGGTATCTTGCTAACTTATGAACAACATTACTCACAAAAATCAGTTTATCTCTTGAACATACACCTATGCAAATACGACTGACTACACTAATCTTTGCTAAGTAAATGTGTTATTGCACATATATACTTTATAAAATCAATTTATCCCTTGAACATACACCTATGCCAATACGACTGACTAAATTAAATTCATAAGTAAGTAAAGGATCAAGTGAGGTACCAACATACACCTATATTGAAAAAGTCTAATCACAAGAATCCTGCAAGTTATGCAAGGCTGTATATTCTTCAATAACATCGCAGTTTTAACCTTCAGCTTCCTTAAAAGATTAAGCATGCATAAATTAAATAGTGTGTCCATTAATCATAATTTCAACGCGCTTAACTCATTAATTCAATAGTTATATCACAAGGGTAATACAATAATAAATTAGGCATGATAATATTTAATTAAATAAAATATTCAGAGCCTATAACAATATAAACATGATAAATAAATAATCAATCACTCAACACAATCAACCCAACACTTTAAGCAATTTAAGTCATTTTAATTAAAGTAACAATAGCATTCATAATAGCATTCATCATAATAACAATCAAGAATCTAAAAGAGAGAAAAAGAATAGGATTAAATCTGGCGATTTCTCAATAACTACTTCTGCATTCTTTGTCGTTCTTTCTCGAATCTTCCCAGATCGAGGTCTCTGATGTACACTCAACAAGCTATTTCAAGGGCTGAAGAACCACATTTTCCAAAAGGGAAAATCGACAAGGGAATGGAAGGCTTAGAGAGCAAATGAGAGAAAGAAGAGAGAATTAAGTGAATTAGTGAGGAAAATGAGGTGAGTGAGGGTGGTATTTATAGGTGAGAGTTGGTGACTATATTTAGTAAATAAATATCAGTCACCAACATCCCTTGGCCGGCCATGCACATGCAAGGTTTGAAAAATTCAAACTTTTCTAAATTTGGCTTGGGGTGAAATTTTGAAACCACCAAAAATGGAGGGGTTTGAATGAGATTTTGGGAAAGTTTAAGGGCTGTTTTGAAATGTTGAAAAGTCAACATTTTTAGCTAAATTGGTCAAAACTTGGACGGCACATGGCTAGCTCAAATCAAGGTGCTTCGACCCTCGGTTGCAAGCACATCGAGACACTTTGCTTCAACCTTTATAATTTATTTTTAATTCAAATTAATTGAATTCAAAGTATAATTATAAAGCATAATTTAGCTTCATATTGGACTAACCTTTGGATAGAAAAATATTCTTCTTAGCTCTTCATTGACTCGGTGTAAAAATTCCCTTAATGGTTCAAGCTATCAGTAGTGTCTGCCAGGTCGGTTTTCACCAATTGTGCAAAGCTGTCAAAAAATCATCAAATCTATGCTTAATATTTATAAAAATAACTAAAAATAAATATGTTGGAATTTTAGCACAAATTAATTTTTTTATAATTAAATTGTATGATAACGGTTAAATATGACAAACTTTTTTATATTAAATATATATATATTTTAGAGTATTATCCTATTAAATTGGGCTATTTATTATTTTTTTATTTTGTAGGGACTCAAGTGATGATAGAAGAAAAAATTGGAGACAAAAAGCATGGTTTTGGAGGAGAATTTGAAGTTATGTGAAGATGGAATGCTAAAAGAGAGAGTTTATAGGACAAAAAGACTTGGTTTTATTTTATTTTATTTTTTAAAATATATTCTATATTAGGATTTAATATTTAAGATATTATTTATTAGTTAAATTTATATTTAATTTATGTTTATCTTTTTGTATTTATCTTTTTAGAGTTTAAATTGGATCCAATTAGGGAAATTAAATGTTAGATATAATTCTAATTATCTTTTAGAATTTAGATTGAATTCAACTAGAAATATTATATACTATAAATAGGGGGTGAAGTAATTGAATTATTCATTACTCACTCATTGAAAAAATCCTCCATCTCCCAAAATCCTAATTCAAGAAAAAACTCTATTCTTTTTTTTTTGTGTTCTTCCCCAAAAATCATGAGTAACTAAAAACCCTTCTAGCCAAAGGTTATCAAATATTCCTCCAAGGTTCATGAGGATTAGAATCAGCGCTTAATTCTTTTCAACCCGAGAATTCATCAATTCTCTGTAGTACGGGATTGATGCTTCTATCCAAAATTCCTACAAAAGTAATATTTTCATCTTGTGTAAAGACGACGACTTTGTGTGTTTTGAGAAGGTTGCACAGTCGGTTCGTTAACTTACTGCGTTAGAGGTTGCCGAGCCAAAAGAGACAAAATGGCATGGCATTCGTCGTTAGGAAAAGATGATCTAGTGTGAGACAGTCCCATTAGAGCGACGGTTGACTAGAGTCAGGTTCCACTAAAAACTATATCTGGAGCTTGTGGTCGTAGGCGTCCTCTTCCACTATAACTGGCTTATTCGGGCACGAGAAGAACCATCCAAAGTCTATAATTGATCCAAGGAAGAATCATGATAACCAGAGGCTGGATCTTTGAATATTGATAAACTCTTCTTCTTTCAACTTGTTTATTTTATGCTATTTATTATAACTTCGACTTCCCTATTTTCTATTTCTTTCAATTTTGTTTTCTTTTATTTTTACTTCTGTTTCTTTTATTTTTCCTCAGATCGCAACGTTTTTCTTGGGCACGATTTTGCCTACGATCTCGATAGACAAGACTTTTTATGACTCTCCAGTCCCTGAGGATTAGACCCTACTTCCCTTTTACTGTTATTTATTTTAATTTTTGGAATAGGTTAAATTTGGTATTCCCGACGACACACCAAATTTTGGCGCCATTGTCAGGGACTGGTAACGTATCAATCTTGTTTATTTCTCTTATAACCAGATTTGTTTCAGGAAATCTTGCGTTCCGACACAACCACCTATGGATTAAACAATTCGGTAATTAGCCGAGACTCCTGATGATCAACCACCGTTGTGCCTTGTGCATCCTACTGTGGATGCTAACTTTGAGCTTAAATCAAGTTTAATCCAATTATTACCGATTTTTTGTGGTTTGCAGAATGATAATCCACATAAACATCTGAAGAAATTTCATATGGTTTGTTTAAGTATGAAACCTCAGTAGGTAATAGAGGATCAAATTAAATTTCATGCTTTTCCTTTTTCTTTAGCTGACTTCGCTAGGGAATGGTTATTCTATCTACCTCCTAGATCTATTACAACTTGGGCTAATATTTCTCGTTCGTTTCTTAATAGGTTTTTTCCAGCCTCTCTTGCCACTAAATTAAGAAGAGAAATTATGGGAATTAGGCAAAAAGATGTGGAGTCTTTTTACGACTATTGGGAATGATTCAAGAAGTTGTGTGCAAGTTGTCCACAACATGGTATAACTGAACAGTCTCTTCTCCAATATTTCTGTGAAGGCTTAAAACCTATAGAGATGAATATGATAGATGCCACCAGTGGAGGAGCATTGGTTAATATGACTCCTCAATGAGCAAGAGACTTGATTTCCACAATGGCTGTAAATACTCAACAATTCCGAGCCAAACCTGAGCCTACTTGAAGGGTTCATCAGCTAAGTAATTCCTCCTCAGAAGATAAATTTGAAAAACTTACTAATGTTGTGAGTTCTCTTATTATAGGAAAATTAGGGCTGGCCTGTCAATATGGAATTTATGGTGAACTCGAGCACACAACTGATGCATGCCCTAGTTTGTATGATGATTTTGTGGCCCAATTAGATGCTGTGGGAAACTTTCCTAGACCACCTCAAAGGCGATATGATCCTTATGCAAATACATACAATCCCTGGTGGAAGGATCATCCTAACTTGTGATATGGGATAAATTCACGTTATAACCAGCCATTCCAAAATCGAGCTCCACAACAAGCGCCAAATTTAGATACTTCCCTAGAAACTATGGTAAATAAATTAACAACTAATGTTCTTCAATTTCAGCAGCAATCTATAAATTTTCAAAAGAAAATTGAGGCATCTATTAAGGAGTTGATCATGCAAATGGAGAAAATTAACGCACATTGGAAGGCTACCATCACAAACAAAACCTAACCCAAGACAAAACGCGAATGCAGTGACTCTACGAAGTGGGAAAGTATTGGAACCAATTCATGGTAAAAATCATGCCCAAGAATCTGCTTATGAAAATCAGAAAAATGACAAAAAGGTCCGATCGAAACCTCCATTACCTAGAACTCAACCTCCGTTTCCTGGATGACTGAGGCAAACCCAAAAAGGTAATGAGCAAAAAGAGATCCCCGAAACATTCAAAAAAAGCCGAGGTAAACATACCATTGTTAGATGCTATTAAACAGATTCCACGGTATGCTAAATTTCTGAAAGAACTTTGCACCAACAAAAAGAAAATTGACTGGAAACAAAAAGGTAAATGTTAGTGAGAATGTGTCTACGGTTTTGCAGCGAAGGATGCCAACAAAATGTAAGGATAGAGGTATGTTTGTTATACCAT